>JAXGGA010000741.1:0-192341 GCA_038373865.1 Uloborus plumipes | reverse complement strand
GTATCCCCCGCCCCCATAGAAAAACAGCATTCGTTACAGAAACCCTCAGCGAAGAAAAATCGTCATACACTGGCGGAAAAAAAAAATCCCAACACCAAGAAAGACTTGTGTTAGATAAACGAAATTTGGTAGGCGTGTTTATACAACTGAAAGATGACATCGATTGAAATTTCGAGTTCCACGCATTAGTGTGGTGAAGCTGGCGTCACTCAGAATATGCAAATAAGGCTTGTTTTAAAAGCGTGTTGTGAAGCTCGTGTGTATTATTTTTCCGTGAAATTTGACGAATTGCGTTCATCTTAGATAGGAATGCCTTTAAGAAGACGAAGAAAGCCATTATCAACAGCTCACCGAATTTAAACGAGGTCGTACAATTTGGCTACGAGAAGGTGGATTTTCATTTCGCGATATTGCAGAAAGACTTGGGTGGGAATGTTTCCACCATGCATGATTATTGGAAGCTATGGGCAAGGGATGGTACTACCTCAAGAAGATCGAGTTCCGAGCTGCCACGTGGCACGACTGAGAAGGAAGATCGCCGAATCTTGCGTACGGCTGTGGCGCATCGTACTGCATCTGCGGTTGAAATTCGAGCTGCAGTTGGTACTGTCGTGACCCAAGGAATGGTAAATAACTGTTTACTTCAAGGACAGCTCCGAGCCAGGCAACCTGTAGCCGGTATTCCATTGACTGCAAACCATTGCATTTTCCGACGGCAGTGGTGCCACGACAGAGCTCACTGGAGGTCGGAGTGGAGATCTGTTATAATTTTTGCTGAAAACAGATTCTGCCGTAGTGCCAGTGGTGTCTGTATATTGGTCAGAAGGAGGCCAGGGACCGCCTGCATCCAAGCGGTCTACGGCCTAGACACACGAGACCCACACCTGGAGTTATGGTCTTTGGAGCAAATTTCTACGACAGCAGGGGCATTCTTGTGGTTATCCTAAACTCACTGACTGAAAATTTGTCGTCAGTCTGGTAATTTAACCAGTAGTACAGCCCTTCATGAGTAGCATTTAAGGGGGCGTTTTCCAACAGGATAACGCTCGCCCTCACATCGCTGCTGCAACGCAATGTACTCCACAGATTGCTGACATGTTACCATGACCTGCAAAATCACAAGGTATGTCTCCAATTGATAACGTATGGAATATCATTGGACGGCACCTCGAGCATCATCCATAGTCAGCAATGACGGTCCTAGTATTGACACAACAAGTGCAACAAGCATGGAACTCCATGCTACAAAGTGACATTCGGCACAGTTATGACATAATGCATGCACGCTTGCAGGCTTGCCTTCAAAATTCTGGAGGTTACACCCTCTACTAAATTAACATAATTTCACATTTGCACAGCATTTTCTTGAGCTTAAATTAGCCAGTGATCTTGTACATTTAATCAATTAAACATGTTAACTAGACAATTGCAGTACCAGAATTTCATTACTCTACAGAAATTTTTTCTTGGTGTTGGGATTTTATTTTCCGCCAGTGTAAAATGCATAATAAAAGTAAAATATAGAAAATTTACTATTACATATGACCTTTGTAAGCAGATACAAAACGAAATGGTAAAACATGGCGCAACAGACAGTCAACTTGGCTCCATCTTATCTCAATGCAAGAGAAAATGGCAGCAAAATGTGTAAACAAATTTCATTCAACAATTTGCCGCTTTATCAGTTTTAAAGACAGTACAGGTTGGTCTATCTTACGATAAGGGTGCCAAATTACATATGGCAAGAAATTTTTGATCCATAAACAAAAGTGGAGTGGTTTTTTCTTTCTGAGAAATTTATAATACTTGGTTTTTTTTTTTTCATATCCTACTCAAAGTGAAAGTTCAACATGAAAGTAATCGGTAATGTTAGAGTCAACGTTATTAAAACAGTAATCGGCAAAATTTTTGCTTATAGACGCGGAGCTTTCAGAGTAAAAAAAAAAACTACTTTTCATTGTAGAGAAAACATAGTGATCTTCCGATGCTAAGCAGCAGTTTTGTTACTGATTTCATGATAAATCAAGCGAATGTTGTTTATTATGTCATTGTTTTCAAACTTGAAGTTTACTGAAAGATAACAATGAAGTTTATTGAAACAGAAGAAAGATTCTAATGTTGATAGATAAAATGTAGTAAAAATCATTTCTAAGGTATAAGCTTCGTTAATAATTCGAGTAAATTATTTAGTATTTATTAACATTCATTCTATATGGTATTATGTTTAAGTGTTAGCACATGAAATTTAATTTTTTATCTGCCTGCAATTTAAATGTTTTTTCTCATAACAGAAGTCATATTACACTGTTAAAACTACAGGTTCCACAAGGCACCTTTTAGGGTGAAGCGTTGCAGCTCCAGCGGCAACCCCGAGGGGTGCCACTTGACTCCCTATGGCCCCCTTGAAAGTGCCATTTGGCTCCTTAGGGTGCCATGGGTGCCATAAGACACCCATAGGGTACCACAACGAGCCAAATGACACCTTCAAGGGTACCATTGGGAGTCAAGTGGCACCCCTCAGGGGTTGCCGCTGGTGCTACAACGTTTCACCCTTAATGGTGCCTTGCGCAACCTGTAGTTTTAACAGTGTACTCCAAAAAGTGAATTTATTTCACACCTGATTACACCGTAAAAATTATCTTACGTTGTCAATAATATGTGGTTTTGAATTTGAAATTTCTGTTCTTTTCTTTTTTTAATTATATGTTATTCATGTTAGGAATAGCCCACTTTTCCTAATTAAAACAGCAATAGTTTAATTGTTTGAAACAGTAGAGGTCTTACTAAGAGTACACTCTTAATTCGATGTCTACGTTTAAAATCAATTTTTTTATTTTCCAGTTGTTCCAATTTCAATTTATATAAGTGACTGGGATAATTAGGTCTCCAACCCTTTTAACCTTAAATATAAAGGAAATTAAACTTGAGAGAGGATTTGACTTTCGCACCCTTTAGGACGTCGTATTGTATCACAAATAAAATACATTTTATCTGTAATACAATACGAGGATGATAATTTGTAATGCTGTACGATATAATTATAGTTTAGAATTTGTTCTCGGGTGAGTACTAAGTTAGAAACTGAACGCTCACTTTGTACATTCATGTCCAGGATAACGCAATTGACCTTAAAGTATTTAATACATTTGTTTCTTATTTTGATAAAGCAGATTTTAAAATGTCTTAAGTTGAAACCAGTTTTACTTGATTGATCTCTAACTCCAGCATCAGCCAAAAATAAAGAAAACCCGTCTAAAAAGAGAACATTTTAACTTTAAGGGGGGGGGGGGTACTGTATGCTTATTTTTTTATTTCTTTATTGTTAAAATGAAAGTCATTTTTAAGCGCGGTCGATATTCATATCACTTGAAAGCTGCACAAGTGGTTATGCAAAATTGTTGAAGTTCTTAAACTTACAATGCCGAGTTTGTATTTGGAGTCTTTAAGCCTTTAACTGAAGATAAACTGCACTTATGATGTATTCAAGAACATCACAAATAGTAAAGCACGCTATTTTTGGCTTTCTTATCTTCTGTTCCAGAACATTTCCTCATATTTTAATCAGTTATCGAAAATCAGACCACAACCTTGTCTGCTGTAATAGATGACAATTCTTTGATGATAAGACAAATAATGTTTCAATAATGAAAGCCTTTAAGTAGCACAATATTCCTCAGAAACGGAAATATAATGTTTATATTTTTTTCCTTCTTTAACTTTGTTTTAACTTCATCCAAATCTTTGATGAGAAGACAAATAATATTTCTATAATGAAAACCTTTAAGTAGCACAATACTCCTCAGAAACGCAAAGATAATTTTTGTAATTTTTTCCTACTTACGGCACAATAATTTTTTTACAGTAAAGGGATAAATTATTTTTGCACGTTTTCTTTCTTTCTTCGCATTTTGAACTTCCCTTTCTTTTCTTTTCTTCATCTTACCTTCTAGTTTTGGAAAATTATCTCAACTAAGAAGCATTATGAATAAAGTTGACGCAATTAAATCTTCCGATAGTTCAGATCTTAAAAAAATTGCCCCCCGTGGATTATAGCCTGTTTGAATTAAGTGTACGACTCTCATACTACAAAAGCACCTGTAATTAGGTTCATTTATTTTCCTAAGATGTTGCGCTATTGATGAAACGTTGCGAGGCATGATACAATTTTGAAACATTGTCAGTTTCAAATAATTTCACTGAAAACTGGGATATATCTTCATTAGCTCGTAATAAATAAACTTATTACCATTTACAATTTTTTTTTTCAATATAAAATCAAGGTTTTTTAAGGTACAGTTCTTGTGTAACCTTTTGCAGACAGAAACGCACAATCCGTGAGCTTCTTTAGTTTTGACAAAAAAGAAAAACAGATGCACAACTTTGCATTTTTTGAGCACTCTAATTAGACTTTGCAGTGTAAATTCTATGAAAATTCCCCTTTCATAGAAAAAACAAAACAAAAGATGTTGAATTTGTGTTTCATTTTTAAATTCACAAACCTGCATGAATGTTAATTTCATCGGTGAATATCTTGCTGTAAATCAGATCGCTGATTATTTTCGCTGTTTTTGAATGTTAGGAAAACTTCTAAGAGCATGTAAATTCAATTGTGACACTGGAAGGAGTATATTTAAACCTTTTACATAAATAACCCTCAATTTTGCATGTCATTATTAACGTAGTGTTGTCAGTTTGAATCATTATTAATCTTTGGATCCGGGCTGTTTTTTAGAAATTTTTCTTTCGACCCAGGTAGTACAACAGTTGAACCACAGATTTCTTTTCCATTGAAAAGAGAAGGTATAAACTGTCGTACCAGACGAATGAAACCTTGAAAAAATTCCTGTTATTAGGATGCCCATGGGCAAGTTTTCCGTGCTATTAGAAATTGATCAGAAAAAAAAAGCTTTTTTCGACCCACCCTAATGTACACTGTATACGGGCAACGACTACTGTAATGCAATTTTTTCTTATAGCAATTTTATAGAAATTAACTTTACGAGAGCAAAATCTACTTTGATACATCGCTTTGGGACAAGATGCTGCTAAAAAGAAATTCAATCCCAAATTGAGAAGAGTGAAATGAAAAAGACGAATAACAAACCGACTTTTTGTTAAAATTAAAGATATGTCCCAATATTATAGTCATTAATTGTTTTTTAAATTTATAAGTGTTGTTGGTTTTTTGCTTTTACATATATTTTTTTCATCCAACGTTCTCTTTTCTTGCTACAACTTAAATGTATGTGTAAGCGTTATGGATATTATTTAGCTACTATGTACCCTAGTACCGTTTTTTACCTATTATTCGGATTATTTGTGGTATTCGCTTATCCTCTGTTACCATACCACCATATTCCGCAGATTATGGGGAGTTTACTGTTTGTCATCTTTTGAAATTCTTTTCCCCAAAATAAGGTACTAATACACTGTAAAAAATGAATGTAGTTTTTACATTATAATGCAGCTAATTATATAGTAATAAACTAAAAATTGCTAATTTTATAGTAATAAACTGTAAAATTGCTAATTTTATAGTAATAAACTGTAAAAATGGTAATTTTACAGTACTGAACTGTAAACTTGCTAATTTTACAATTCATTACTGTGCATTTTACAGTTTTAAACTGAACCTCTGCCTCCAGTATTATAATCCTGTTGTTTTTACAGTATAATACAGCTAAATTTTACGGCAATAAACTTTAAAAATGCTAACTTTACAGTAAGAAACTGTGAAATTGCTAGTTTTAAAGTTTTAGATTGGAACCTCAGCTGCCAGTATTATACTGTAAAACAGCAGTTCATTTTTTGCAGTGTAGGTTGAGAAAGATTCGAATGAAAAAATTTTAAATTCTTATTTCAGTTTAAAATTATCCGTCCAGATTCATCCACCGAGTATCCAAACCATTTCCAAATTTTCGAGAGTTCGAGTACACGTGTTGAGTCAATTGCAATCGTAAAATTCCAACATCTTCTTTCTACAACAAACATAGTTTCAGTGGTACAGTCCGTTTCGTTGCTCTGAGAATGAGATAGCGAGCATGCGTACTGATTAAATTACATAACTGAGTTCAACTACACCGGTAAACCTGAACCTTACGCAGCTGTTCTCATATGTGTTCTTTTGATGTTTTACCTGACTCACAGTCTGTAGCTTTCATGTCTGAAAAGTAAAAGTACTTGTAGAAGGAGTTGAAGGAGATTATGTACTTGTAGTTATAAAAAAATCCAATTTTTAATGGTTAAATTGTATTTGAACATTTGCTCATGCAGAGTAGTGTTAGTTACATAATTTTCATTTTATAATTGTAAAAACAATGCTAAATTTTGCAAAAATAGCAAAATGGATGATTGGAAAGAGAAAAAAAAAAGTCTACCTGTGAAAAGACCCGAGAAAATTCCCCGGCAAGAACTTTTGTCGAGTGCTTTTTCAACCGTAAGCTAAATGTTTTTGAGTTGAAAAATGGGCTCTTTGTAACCCCGAAATATATGTCTATAATTTTTATTGTTATTTTTAATTTCAATTTTTTTTTCGATTATAAGTTACACAGTAGCAATTTTATTTGAAAGTCTTACTTTTTTGTAAAATTAAAAAAAAAATGGAGTAAATGATATAAAAAGTTAGTTTTTTGTTGACTAAAAACAAAGAGGTAAAATGTTTACGGTTTACTTGTAAAGAAAGATTCAGCCAATATTGCTACTGATGTTTTATTTTTTGTTTTCTCCGCAGAACGCTCCCAATGATTCGTTGTGTTCAGAGACAAGAGTTGTTAAATAAGAGTTAGTATAATACGATTCTAGAGAAGTATAATTTCTTCTTCTCCCCAGCCATAAATAATCCGTAATCTATTATAGCCGCTTTTATCACTTAAACTAAACCGCTGAAACCCTGTAATTCAGGCCTGCAATTTTTAGCAAATTTTTTATATTCTTGTTTGAAAAGGATTGAAATATCAGGTGAAATATTTCGTAAAAATTACTGTAGAAGCGTATCAGACATTCCAAGACTTTTCTTTAAATTTAAACTGCAGTTTCTGAACCCGAAAATAAAAAACAGCTCTCAGTTGATTTAATGGACGATCAAAAGTGGAAATTTTGAGAAGTACTTAATAGAGAAACATAGATTAACCGGCAGTGCATATTAATCAGCCCCTTTGCAGATTAATCGTCAGAAAATATTTTTTTAATATTATTTTTCAAAGCATACCTTTAATAAGGAAATATGACGATTGAATTTATTAACAGTAAATAATTTTCTGCAAACGTTACTATAACATGTAATATGGGAGAGTACAGAGTAAAAGCAAAACAAGTAGTTCAAAAGTGCGTAAAACTGAATGAAATACTAAAAAAATAACCCTCACAGCTGATATTCACGTTACACTATTATGAATTATTGAATTACATAGACTTTAAATTGGAATGCGAAAAAAAAACATGAGAATTTCATTTTGATGATAACGGCCAATGTTTGCCGAACCAACGGGGAAAGAAATATTTTAAAAATAAATTTACTTTAAGTATGATTTGAACAAGAACATACCATGCAAAATATTTACGTATGAACAATAAATAAATTTCTGAAAACACAAGTTTAACATTTTGTACGAAAGTGTAGCGAAAACACAGATGCACCCCGATAAGCAAATTGGCCGATTACCGATTAATCGCCCTAGCCGATTAATGATAAAGATGAGGGTCATTCCATGTCAAGTGTACGAGGCGTCCCCACTCGACCCCCTCCGATTTTGATGAAAATTTTTTTGGATGTACATATAAGACTTGCATGAAACCATACCAAATTATAGCTCTGTAAGTCTTAGGGTTTAGCCAATAAAAATTATTGAAAAAAGGTCTCTTTTTCGAGTCTTGAAAAAAATGACCAAATCGTCAAGTTTGTGCTTTTATTGCTCGCGACCTAAGACAATTATCAGGCTCAAATTTGGTAATTCTGATCACTGCTTAGGATAGAATATCCTACTTGTGTAACAAAAGCTCATTACACTGTAGATTTTTGCAATTTGCTGCCAAAGTTGGTAAAAAATCGTATTTCGGTAAATTTTGATCATACGTTATCAGCTTGTATCTGCTGAGAGAATGACTTTCTGAAGCTAATTCTTTCCTCGTTTGTAGCCTGATAGTTCGTCCGAAAGATGTGCAAGTGGCATCTCGATAGCTCAAATAATTGCTGAATTATGCGACTTGAAATTCCAGTTAAATTTCTTTTTTCTCAATTTTGTCTCAATTTCAAAGGGCAATATCTCAAAAGGGTCATCTTGGATTTCAATTTTCTTTACATCATTGGAAAGAACACACTTTTCTTAACTAAAAAACGTTATTTTTATTTTTGAGGCAAACCAGTTTCAAGGGATATTGCGGGTCAAAAATGTGTACGTCATTCAACGTGAAATCAAAGAAAAAAAGACATAGACCTCTAAAGTTGATGTCAATTTGTTCTATTAAAATTTACAGGAGCAATTATACTTATGTTCTGATGAAAAAAAACCTTTTTTAGATGTTTTTGAACTTTAGTTTTTGTGTGTGCATCCGTAAAAACTCAAGAAATGGCAAAAAAAAAAAAAAAGTTTCGTTTTTAACAAAAATAATTATCTTCTTATCGCTGCTATAAGAGCTTGAGTCTTTTCCTATGTGTTATTTTTAAGCTCTTGAAACAGAATTTTGGATGATATGTCACTTGGCAAGGTGTCATTAATATTTTTAATTCATAAAAAGCATTTTCCCATTTTTCATCAATTTTGTTTATGGGCAAATAGCAATCATAGGCTGAATATCTAGACACATCCTCAGCAGTATAATGAATGGATTTTCAATTAATACTTATCATATTTTAATTACTATTGTTATCATTTATTTACACAGTGGAAATAATTACAATATTCAACTCTATCGAAAACTTTCGTTATCGCATTCACGTACACACCATAATTAACTATTTTATTTATTATTTATCTCATTTATTAATTATTTGTATGTTTATTTATTTTTATTTATTTATTTATTTATTTATTTTTTTTTTGAAAAAGGAAACAATGCTTTTTATGAATTTAAAATATTAATGACACCTTGTCAAGTGACATATCATCCGAAATTCTGTTTCAAGAGCTTAAAAATAACACATAGGAAAAGACTCAAGCTCTTATATCAGCGATAAGAAGATAATTATTTTTGTTAAAAACGAAACTTTATTTTTTGCCATTTCTTGAGTTTTTACGGATGCACATACTAAAACTAAAGTTCAAAAACATCTAAAAAAGGTTTTTTTTTTTATCAGAACATAAGTACAATAGCTCCTGTAAATTTTAATAGAACAAATTGACATCAACTTTTGAGGTCTATGTCTTTTTTTCTTTGATTTCACGTTGAATGATATACACATTTTTGACCTGCAATATCCCTTGAAACTGGTTTGTCTCAAAAATACAAATAACGTTTTTTAGTTAAGAAAAGTGTGTTCTTTCCAATGATGTAAAGAAAATTGAAATCCAAGATGACCCTTTTGAGATATTGCCCTTTGAAATTGAGACGAAATTGAGAAAAAAGAAATTTAACTGGAATTTCAACTCGCATAATTCAGCAATTATTTGAGATATCGAGATGCCACCTACACACCTTTCGGACGAACTATCAGGCTATAAACGAGGAAAGAATTAGCTTCAGAAAGTCATTCTCTCAGCAGATACAAGCTGATAACGTATGATCACAATTTACCAAAATACGATTTTTTACCAACTTTGGCAGCAAATTGCAAAAAATCTACAGTGTATGGAGCTTTTGTTACACAAGTAGGCTATTCTACCCTAAACAGTGATCAGAATCACCAAATTTGAGCCTGATAATCGTCTTAGGTAGCGAGCAATAAAAGCACAAACTTGACGATTTGGTCATTTTTTTCAAGACACGAAAAAGGGGCCTTTTTTCAATAATTTTTATTGGCTAAACCATAAGGCTTTTAGAGCTATAATTTGGTATGGTTTCATGCAAGTCTTATATGTACATCCAAAAAAATTTTCATCAAAATCGGAGGGGGTCGAGTGGGGATTTTCTCGAAATTTGGGACACTTGACATGGAATGACCCATGATTATTTTTAATCTTACCAATTTCACCATCACCTTTTTTCCCCTTCTTTTGCAATTCTGATTTTACAAATAGTTACTAATTTACTTCTCAGAGATTTTTTTTTTTTTCATTTTTCTAATTTTCCCAAATTTTTTTCAAAATTTTATCAAGTTTATTTTAACCAACGTTCGTATTATCGTTAATAAAATTACATTAACACACTAGGCATCAAATTTTAAAAATTGGTGTGAAGGGGGGGTGGGGGCTGTAATGAGCTCTTTAATTTAGGAGTGTTTTTAATTCAAACAAAGTTTTCAATTATAAGTAGCCATTTATTTCAACTTATTCTTGGAAAATTAGAGGTTTTTATAAACAATACGTCAAGAAAAAAATTATCGACACCTGAAAAATGTTGCAGCGAATATACTATGTGTGAATATTTATACAAAATAGGAAGATTAATTTATTAAACATTTATATCCACTGATAGGGTTATTTTTGTTTTATATTTCATTCTGAGAATTATTTGTTTTGTTTCTAATTACTACACTTTCGTAGTATGTGATGTACTTTAATTTGCAGAATATTATTTATTTCTTGTATATAAATTTGTTCATGGTAGAGTCATGTTGAAGGCATGCTTAAAAAGTAATTTTATTTAAAATATTCTTTTCCGTCTGTTGATCGGCAAAATTTGACTGTTTATAAATAATATGAAATACTCATGTTTTCACATTCCAATTTTCAGGAGTTTTAATTCTTCCTAATAGTATCATTTGGATATCAGCTGTGAGAGTTATCTTTTAATATTTCGTTTAGTTTTACGCATTTTATGAACTTATTGTTTTGTTTTTACTCTGAACACTTTCATACAGCATGGTATATTTATTTGCTGTAAATAAAATCATTTGTCATATTTTCTCGGTGAAGGTAAATTTTAAAAAATAATACTTAAAAATATTTTTTTCGCCGATTAATCGACAAAATTTTGCCGACTATTAATCATCGGCAAAGTGGCCGATCATGGCCGATGATTAATCGGTACATCCCTAGTTTTAAGTAAAAGTTTTTTTTTTTTTTTTTTTTTTGCTTATAGAAAGGGTTTGGTGCTCCGAAGGGGTAACTAGTCAATAGCAGTCGAGAACAACTTGGTGGTTAGACCACAGTGCTGCCATACTAAGAGCAAAAGTCGTATCTGATGCAGACGAGTTTAAAATGAGAAATTGCTGTTCAAAGTTTTGCGCCTCAATGATTCAGTTGAGAATCTCTCCAAACTTTTAAAAAAATATTTCCCATGGACAAATGACTCTAAAACATTATATTTTGGTGAAATATGTGGCAAAGAACCACCTGATGATTGTAACTCAATTTTGGTAAGAAGTGCAGATAAGAGATTTTAGCACTAAAGAATGCTGTTTACTCCAATATTGTTATTTAGACATGGGCGACGGTAGGTGGGGTAGAATGGGTTGTATTTCCCCATCACCAATCACCACCCCTCCGACTTTGAGGGGTGGTGATTCGTAATTTATTTTCGGTATATATTTTTTTCTAATTAAAAAAATAGAGGTTTTTTAAAACAAAAACAAATTTTTAGCTAACTTTTTAAGTCAAAAAAGTAATTTTTGCTCATTTTTTCAAGTAATTTTTTTAAGAAAAAAAATTGCTTTGCAATTCTTTTATAGTAATTTTTTTTTTTTTTTTTTTATTTCCGGTGCATCGCCCTTTGTGTGATTGTACTGGCGCTCATACATATAGAGTTAATACTACTAAATAAATGTGCAAGATTTAAAAGTCGCTTACGAACATTGCTCATACGCAGTTTGGTAATGCAAGAAGCTCGAGTAGGAGTGGTTCATCTATTTTGATAAGGAATTTTCGGCTAAAAAAAGGAACAAGGTCATGATTCTTCTCTCGCTTCGCGATATCTTCTGTGTCCACCTCTCAACTATCTTCATATAGTTCATACGCTAAGCAACATTTCTAAAAATTACTGTTTCCTCGTTTTTTGAAAAATTGTACCTTCAATAATAAGGATGCGGATCGTAAACAGGATGTGTTGTAAAGCCTCTTTATACTCGGTATATACCCATGCGTACAGGAAATTCTTTAATTATTGAAGAAAGGGGAGGTAGTGACAGTGGTGTAATTATTTAAACTTTTCATTTTAATTTGTGTCTAGTTTAGTAGTAATATAATATGAATCTGTTGCTTGTTGTTTTACGGTTCGATAGTGTATTTGTTCACGAATTGCATTTTGCAACAATAAAACTTAATGACATCTGAAAAGTTATGTTTAACCTTCGAACCTTGACCAATAAATGTTTTCAAATTCAATCTTTTTGCCAATATCGTTGCAAAAAAAAAAAAAAAAAAATCAACGATTTTTAAAGAACTAGATTTTGAGGTTCTACGTTTTCTCTGCGAAAATTAAGTAACTATTATCCATTAAGTAACTACTATCCATTAAATTACTATTATACCATTGAAAAAAATATAAAGAAATTATCAAAGCATGCATCTAACTGTATTGGCTTTTGAGAGAGACATGTATAAATCAGAGAAGTTAAACATGACACGCGATACATTACTGTTTTATGTAACTATTAGCTGACGCTTGTGAAACATTCACGTTTAAGTGCACTAAAAGCACGCATATACCAAACACACACTGTCTATTTGGAGTATATAAGTGCGATATCGACATAAATGCAGTCAGGAGTATAGAAATTCTACCAGAATACAAAAAAGTACAATGAAAGTTTAAATATTTGATGAAAATATTTGAATATTTACAGCAGTTCTTCAAATACAATGAAAATCTGAGCACTTGGTGAAGTTATTTACATATTTGCAGCACTTCTTTAACGAAAAATTGATAAACTTTTTCGCAGTCTAGCTTACTAAACGTTGAAGAACACATTTGGAGAAAATCTATAGGAAGAGGTTTGTCTTTTGCAAGATTTATTGGATAAAAGCTTATTTTTGCACTAATATTAAACTTTTTACTTTCCAGAGAGGAAAACATTACTGATATTATTACGTTTCTGCATCAGGTGATAAAAAAAGGCTTGATTTTGAAAAGCGAAGAGCATTCCCACTGCATTAACTTCATCCCTTTAACAGTTTCATTTTTTTCCTGAATTCGGTTCAAAACATGTCATCTTTTTTTGTCACAAGACTCGAAGAAAATGGTTGGAACTTGTTTTTAAGCAATATTTGCTCTTCTAACATATTTATCGTACAAATTAGAAGGGTTTGGGATTAATTCGATATTATGAATGTACTCTGTGGGCGCATACATCAATCAAATAGCAATAATAGAGTATAAAGCTTAATTTCAGGAGCTTTCTGGAGCTGAAATGGCAGCTTTGAGCCCCCGTTGCAGCCGAACTAGGGCCTATGCAGTCAAACCGCTTTACCTGGGTACATATCTAGTACAAATTTACGTAAAACCAGAATTTCGTCCAAATCCGTGACCCTTAAGATCGTACCGTTTGGTCGTCAGTCAATACACGTGCCCTCAAATTGAGATTGGTACGCCCGCCATCCAGTGATCAGATTTACTCTCTGAAGATGCATATGGCATGTCAGGCAAAACATCTACCAGAAATCTCCTGGATAGCCAGAAAAGTAGTTATATTATTTTGTACAATGTTTTACCGCCATTATTGTATTTTCTTTTGATGTTATTTATTGGTATTGTAAAGCCACATCTATCGCAGATGATATAGTCGAGGAATGTAATATCACTTCTACACTGTGAAAACTACAGGTTGCACAAGGCACCTTTAAGTGTTAAACGTTGTAGCACCAGCAGAATCCTCTGAAGGGTGCCACTTGACTCCCTATGGTACCCTTGAAGGTACCATTTGGCTCCATGTAGCACCTTTTGCAGTGCCCTATGGTACCCCAAGGGTACCGCAAGGAGCCAAATGGCATCTTCAAGGGTGCCATAGGGAGTCAAGTGGCACCCTTCAGGATGTGCCGCTGGTGCTACGATGTTTCACCCTTAAAGATACCTTGCTCAGCCTGTAGTTTTAACAGTGTAGACATGATCTAAGCCAAAATATAATCCGTTTCTGTTAAACTGATACTATGAAAACAATTTCCTTCAATTTTTGCCCCAAGGAAGAAATCACGGTCAATTCATTTATTCAAAAACACACAAGTGTTTTACGCGATAGTTCCCTTGGTTGACCTTCTAGAATTGCAGACAATCCTTGCTAAAAAAATGAAAACAAATCTACTTCCTCAAGCACAAGTTATTTTCAACAGTTAAAAAAATTGGAAACAAATAAAAGAACAGGAATGTCAGCGTTCAATGCCCGACTGAAGAGTTAAGCACGTATCAAGCGAGTGACATCTTATCTCCTACACAAGTCAAGTACGCCGTGAACATACGCCGCTAATTTCAGACGTTTTTGTTATCAAATCGATCTGATAAGGAAGACATCTTTTAATACAAGCTGAAATGACTGATTTATAAGATTCTACAGGGGTAACATGAGTGGCGATAAAGTTTTTCCTATTGATTCAAATTCAAGCTGAAGCTGTTATCCATTTACTAATGATAATAACATTATTTCATAATGCTGAACGTGGTTTGTATTGGAAAAGCACTCAAATGAAAGATTATACATAAAGAATTTTGCGAAGAAATGTATATAAAATTTTTTTCATTTTCCTTTCAGAGTTTCCCAATTGCTATTGAATTTAACAGTATTTTCAAAGGAAACTTAAAGTGCTTGCGTAACTTTTTAAAGATATATTTCTACAAAAAGACTCTCCTATTGTTTGCACAATTTGAGGCATTTATCAAGGGCCGTCAAAATCGTACCGCACATGGTTGTTATAAGAGTCTCAATTAAATCGCTATTAACCACTGAAGATGTTTTGTGCTTCCCTAGATAACATCACGTGACCAACACAGATTCCCCAATTTTAACTTATTTCAACTTGTTTATTCAAATGCTAACTTATATTTCAGTCATTTTGACAATTTCAGGATAAAGCTATGTTACTGCCTTTTTATTTTTATTTTAACCGGAAGAGAGATAAAAAATTCTATTAGCGTGTGGCATCTACATCAATTCATACGAAACAAGAAAAAAATCTTATCTCCACATACTCGGACGATATTTAACATACTTTTTAATACAGAAAAAAGTAAGTTAGAAGTATATTTTCGCCCCCCCCCCAAAAAAAAAAAAAAACTGTCTCGAAAAATAGCCCGCAGGAGATGGAAATCTAGGTGCTATTTCTCACTTATGGATTTTCGACGAAAGCTTCAAACTGCTTTAGCTCTAGAATGGTGCTCGGTTTTTGTATTTGAATGATAATCATTTTCTCTTTTAGACGATATGCATTATTTGGGAATTTGTGCTCGATTTTTTCTACTTCATCGTTTTGAAAAAAATTAAATACATATTTTTCACTTTTTTTTTTTTCAAAAACGCCAATTTGAAAATATTTGATTTTTGTAAACTCTTGATCAGTGTCATTGAGTACTGCATTCCTTGAAGAACTTCCAGTTTTGAGTTCGACAGGTTTTATAGGCATTTGAAAAAAAAAAAGTTTGTAAACGTAGACTTGAAAATTCCAAAATTATTTTTGTGGAGAGCGGACAATTTTTATTGAGTTATATAGCCCCATTTTCATATTAGTTGCCCCTTATTTATTTATTTTTTTGTGAACTTAAAACGTAAGCACGTAACCTTTCTTAACCTTTCAGCATGAGGATAAACTATTCGTTTAACGTTGTGTTTTCTCGGTTTCGCAAATGTAAAATCCTGTATAAAGGAAAAACATTATGTTTCTCTTTCAAACTCTAGCCTTTACTAATAAGTTACATGCTTTTGAAACGACGAAAATAAAAACGAAAATAAGTGCTAATAACACTTATAATAAATACTCTAAATAAAACAAAATACTCTAAATAAATAAAAAAAGACCTTTGTTTTTATAAGTAGAGAAAAATACCTGATCTTAGTGTAAAATAATACACTGAATTTAAATATGAAAATAGTTTTTCTCCGTCACCCACAGAATTTTGTAACATTCGATTGAAGTGAAAAAAAATTTTGTATCTTCTCATTGAATCGTACCAAGTTTAATTCATTTCAAAAGTCAGTCCCGAAAACTCAATAAAGAAACATCAAACATAAAACCCCACAAGTACATAATGGATTAATATTGACCTCTGAATTTAAACAGCATGAGTGTTCTGTTAGTTATAATAAAACATACTTGTATAATCGTTTTAAGTGCCAAATCGAGGGGGAAAAATATAATTTTGAAAACGTGATGATATTGCTGAAACGACTCTGCAAAAATTTTTAAAGTTTCTTAAACGTAAAGCATATCTTGGTAGAGGAAGCTTTACCTTATCTCAAAAACGTTTTTATCAAAATTAAAGAAAAAATCCTTCGCGTAATTAAGCCTTTGAATACAAAAAAGTTTGAAATCCGCTTTCGACTTAGGAAATAATATGTGTATTTTGTTTCATAAAAAAAGTCGGTGTGTTTATGGATTTTTTTTTCATGATTATTGCATCAGAAAACTTGATCTGATAAACTTGAAAACCTTTAGCCCACATTACGTTAATCTTTGCACTTAAAAAAATGCCAAGAAAAAATCAATAAATTGGAAAGTCCACGCGCTGAAAATTCGGTAGAAATGCTCAAGACGACGAAAGAGAAAAACAACTTAAAAAGGTATTGGAGCTTAATGTTGTACGTCGAAGGATAAAGGTTCTGATTAAATGTAGATAGAGCAAAGAGATGTGCATTCATATCAGTTAAGAAGAAGGAAGCTTGCTTAACTTCGGAATTAAACTGAAATTAATTTTTTGTAAGGAAATATAAAGCTCGTTCAGAGAACTTAACAAATCAACTCTTCCCGCATTACGTCAGAGATGTTGTGGCATCCTTCAACACATTTTTAACTTTAGGCTACTTTCATTTCTTTTCATAGCTTTAAATATTTTTTTCAAATAATACAATATCTTTCTTTTTTGTGTGTAAAAGGGGGGAAATTTGGTCATTGGGAACAGTACATTAAGTTCTTCTCCTTCATTTGTAAATTGCAATATTTAAGCTATTGAAACTTTTAACATGTATAATTGTAATATACGAACACAATATTTCACGACGTTTTTCAGAAAGCAAGAAAAGTGAAGCTTAAAACTCAGGGAAGCACAAAATAAAACAGAAAATAATACTTTCAATTGCGAAAAAAAAAAAAAAAAAAAAAAAAGTAGTTAACTCAAAAACAAGTGATCGAGTCGTTTCCCCCTTTACAAGCATACCTATTTTCTGAGTTATAACATCAGCTCTCAAGATAATTAATTACGCGTTTGTTCTTTTTCATCATTTAAAGGTATTCTTTCAAAACGGAACACATATTTTGATGGAGGGGGGGGGGAGGAGAGAGCCGTGAATACTATATGAAACTAGCTGACCCATTTTTGGGTTTGAAAGTTATAGCTTTACTGTAGAAATATGGTGTAAAAACACCGTATGTAAAACGGAACATATTCGCAACGTAAAAAATTGCCGGACTCTGTAACTCACGTACTAATTGAGACATTGACTTAAAAATGAACAACTTTTCATACTTCTGGGTGCTTAGTGGGCGTAAAAAGTTTCAAGAAGTTATTCGCATTTTTTAAAATTAAACATTTTGATTTAATTAGTTAATTGGGAAGTCATAGAAATGCAAAAGGTATTGGAAGATGGAAAATCAGCCAATTTTTTTTGCAAATCATTGAGACTACTTATAGTAAAAAGTTTAAACAAAATGTTGAATCGTAATTTTTTTTTAATTATAAACATTCTCACGGCGATACGGTTACCGTTATTGCTCCTTAGAAGATGTCACAACTTCCCGCATGTGTACAGGTTTGCTTTTTATCAACGCAATTGTAAGTGTGCAATTCAAATTATAATTTGATTGAAATAATTTTTTTTTCAAGCGTAATTTAGTGAAAAACAGTCAAAATGAGATTTGTATCTTTATTTTTCGCATAGAACGGAAACATTTTTTTCGAAACGATTCCTTAATATTTAAAGTTTGATGAATAACTAAAAAAGTTATGACGTAATCACAAAAAAAAAGAAGAAAACAACACTTTTTAGAAGTTATATAAAAAATGATTTTTTCTTGAATGGGAGAGATTAGATAGTTAAAAGTATGTTTTGAGATTTGAATACTTTTCCAAAAGGTTTGCTTGAAATTAGTTACTTGTAGTTTTTATCGTCTTCTGCTCTCTGCTGAGGTGTGTACGATTAAAAATTTAATTTTCATTATTTAGCTTTTATGCACCCTAAATTTAAAGCAAAAAATAATCAAACACATTGATGCCAAGTTATATCGTTTATTAAAAACTTTTAAAGATATATTATACAGAAGCTACGCCTATTACTTTAAGGTGGGAGCAAAAATGGGTGGATCTTTCAGACTCATTTTTGGCATTTCTTGCTCTGTAATTTAAATTTCTTGTAGTCCCTTGCCGTTTTATGTGGTGAGATTTTCTAATATAACCAAGGGGTGAAGTTTAAAGGCGGCTAGTTCCAGGAGAGGTACTTCTGTCTGCCCGAGAAAAATAGGAAATTAGAGAGATTTCACTTCTACCGACTAACTCTGCTCTGTATCTTGAAAACAGGAACTAATTTCACTTAATGGTGATTTTCGCGTTTTGCAGGGCAAAATACTTCGAAAATAACTATTTTTGATTGGAGTAAAACTTTCGTGTTAAGTTGTGTTATTTGTTTATTTCCTTTAGTTTTCCATTAGTTATTCAAAGGTTTTTTTTTTTTAGGTAAAAAGCAATTTATATTTGGAGTAATAATTTTAAGTAATTCCGAAATACACTAGAATAAGAGTGAAAAAATTCCGAAAAATCTCCAACTATCACTCATTAATTTGAATGAAAAGTAATATCTTAAAGTTCCAAAATCGCCAAAAAGTCCAAAAGTGCATAAAATCAGCCTTTTTTGAACTTTTTTTTTAACGAAATGTAAAACATATAATTTTGAAATTGTTTGAGGGTGTAAATTTTAACTATAGCTAATATTGATATCTCCTAGAAGTTTTATTTCAATAAAGTAATTTCTTTGAATATCCCAAAAGCTGCAAAATAAACCAAATATTGACTCTTCTCTTCCATTTTCACTCAATCATATAGAACCAAATTAGGCGAAGTGAGCATAATGAAGACATTTTTAAACACATCTGCTAAACTATATTTACAATTTATGCATTTAATTTAAATTTAGATAATCCGGTAGAACCTCGGTTATCCGATGTAATCAAAACCAAACCTACTTTGGATAATCGAAATTTTCAGATTATCATGAATTCATCAATAATTTATCTAGTTAATATGTAGTATTGTTATTGAACTGCTATTATGACTCCGAGCAAATTAAAATTACAAACAAAAATAAATTTATTTCTAAAACAAAAAACTTACAATGATTTAAATGGTAACTTCATCTAGTGTAAATTGGCTGTCCTTTTTTGTGCAGCTCGAACATGACGTGCTTGTGTAACTAAAGAGCTTGCATACAAAAGGAATGGGGGAAAAAAAGCTTTAAAAATGCATGTTTGTTTTGAGAAAATTTTGAATGATAGTGGAAAGTGAAAAAAAATAAATTAAATAAGTAGTGAAGGAGAAACCGACTTGGGTTAACGGAGAGTTTCCGTTGATCGATCTGCGGATAATCATGGTCCTACTGTATATTATATTACATTTAAGAAATTTTTCTATGTTTTTCTTTGTAATATTAAAAGTGAAAAAAATAGTATTTGGAAAAGAAAATCAAGATGTTGCATTATACCACTTTTAAGAAACTAGTTACATCATCATCATTACATATCAGTTTAAGATCATAAAGTACCTCAAAGCCAATTAATAAGCACAGATCATGAGCAATATAATATTTTAGGCATGAAATCTAATTTAGTACCGTATGTAGGCAATTTAGATTTGGACTCTAGTTTGAAGTAGTTGGTGTAAGAGACATTTGATTGCAAGCTTGTACTTTTTTTCGTTAGTGTTGGCTCATATATTTATATTTGCAATTTTATGAGTTCGGTGTTAAGTCGAAACTTAAACTTAAGCATTCTAAACTGTCTAACCATTGTAGCCGAATGTTCATTTAGCGGGAGCCAATCGACGAAATTGTACCATATGCTAGAATACGAATGTGGCTTCGTTTATCAACCAATATTGATTAATTCTCGAAATGAGCAAGAACTAAATTCTGTTGAATTACATCGGCCAAGATCTTTCTCAAGTTTTTTGGCAAGTATCTGAAAAATGCGATTACTTAATAGATATGAAAGAAACCTTCTAGACAAGAAGAGTATTTTATGAAAAATCAGAACAGAGTTTAAACGTTCATGACGTATACGCAGCACTACCACTTTCATTTTGATTTTCTGAAACGTATAATTTTAAAAACGGACAGCAATCGTTATCTACCAAGAATGTAATACAGGACCAGGTTTTTTTTTTGCAAGATCACTTGAGCAATATCCAGATGAACAATCTTGGGATATTTCATAGATTATTGTTGATATGAGCCACTCCAAAGCTATTCCAGACAAAGATGAAGGAAAGTTCTGTAAGACTTCTTTTTAATATTCACCAGAGATAGATTTTAGCAGGTTTGAATAGCTTTTCTGATAATTACTTAAAAAAAGAAAGAAAAAAAAAAGCTTACGGGTAGTTCCATTCAAACTTTGCATTAAATGCCTCCGTCTATGGAAGTTAATTTGCTACAGAAGAAAAAAATAACTGCATAGGTTTGTTTAGTGTTAATTCCAGACGACGAATGACATCTCCTGTCACACCGGTGCTGGTGTTAGTTCCGTTGCAGCCAATAACAACCAAGCATGTTAAGTGGCTCCTCATTAGATATTAAGAAACTAATAATGTAATGAGTTGTGCAGTATAATTTTAGCTCTTCCTGGAGGAGCTGTTAGATGTCCTGGGTATTTTGAGCCATCTGAGTATAATATTTGACAGGAGTTGAAAAATAATATATTTTTTGCACTCAGACGAAAATGTTTATTACGTTAAGAAAATCGGAAATTCATTTTTTTCTTCGTTTCATCCTTATAAGAGAAGTGGGCTTTATTCTCAAGTTGAGGATCAAGTTAATTCAGTCTCGCGTTTCGGTAAAAAGAATTTACAGAATTTTACAATAGAAAGATTTTCACTTGTAAAAAAGAAACTATTTGTTCTTGTTGGCTGCTTGTAAATTGGTCGAATCATTATTGTTTAAAAAACTACAATAATGATGTAATAGCAAGAGTTCTTAAATGAAATGTAATAAATCATCTAAAAAAAATTAAATATATAACTGATACCAACGTTTAAGTGGTGTTTAAAATGTTTATTTTGTGTGAGCTTAACCATCTTAGTTTTATTTTATTTACGACTATTAGAAAGTTTTTAGAAATTACTCTATTGAACTGAAACTGCTAGGGTCGATTCATGTTACCGTTAACATTTACACTTCCAATCATTTTCAAAATTATACACTGAAGTGACAAAAGTCATGAGATAGCAATATGCAAATTTTCAGATGGCAGTAGCATCGCATAGAACAGGTATAAATGCGCAGTGCTTTTACAGAGCTTTCATTTCTGTTCAAGTTATTCATGTGAAGAGGTTTTAACGTGATGATGACCGCACGACGTGAATTAACAGACTTTGAACGCGGAATGTTAGTTGGAGCTAGACGCATGGGTCATGCCATTTCGGAAATCGTTAGAGAATTCAACATTCCCAGATCCACTGTGTCAAGAGTGTGCCGAGAGTATGAAATTTCAGGCATAACATCCCACCATGGACAGCGCAGTGGTCGACCGCCTGCACTTAAAGATCGAGACCGGCGACGTCTGCAAAGAGTCGTAAATTCTAACAGACAAGCAACACTGCGTCAAATCACCGTAGAAATCAATGTGGGACGTACAATGGACGTGTCTGCTAGAACTGTGCGGAGAAATTTGGATTTCTTGGGCTATTCCAGCAGAAGACCGACTCGAGTGCCTTTACTGACAGAACGACATCGCTTGCAGCGACTCTCGTGGGCACGTGAGCATATCAGTTGGTCCCTAGATGAATGGAAAACCGTGGCCTGGTCCGATGAGTCACGATTTCAGCTGGTAAGAGCCGATGGTAGGGTTCGAGTGTGGCGCAGACCCCACGAAGCCATGGACCCAAACTGTCAGCAAGGCACTGTTCAAGCTGGTGGTGGCTCCGTAATGGTGTGGGCTGTTTTTTCATGGCATGGACTTGGTCCTCTAGTGCGACTGGACCGAACATTGACTGGAAATGCTTATGTGCAGCTACTTGGAGATCACTTGCAGCCATTCATGGACTTCATGTACCCAAACAACGATGGGATTTTTATGGATGACAATGCGCCATGTCACCGGGCCACAACTGTTCGCAATTGGTTTGAAGAAAATTCTGGACAATTCCAACGAATGATTTGGCCACCTAGATCGCCCGACATGAATCCCATTTAGCATTTATGGGACACCATCGAGAGGTCTGTTCGTGCCCCATCAACGCTTTCACAATTATGGACGTCTATCGAGACAGCATGGCTCAATATTCCTGCAGAAGACTTCCAACGACTTGTTGAGTCCATGCCACGTCGAGTTGTTGCACTTCGCCGGGCAAAAGGAGGGCCGACACGATATTAAGAGGTATCCCATGACTTTTGTCACTTCAGTGTATATATTTTGTATTTCCTGAAAAAGTTTCAAAAAAGGTCATTTTTTGGCACTTCTGGGGTGATTTTGGAACCTAAAGATCCCCCTAGGAGGCTAAGATTTTTAGGATAATCTCTTGATGCTAACAGGTAATTTTTTCGGCCCAGACTTTTTGAAAATTCATTTTTTTTCTCACTCCAACCAAATGACCAGTACTGATATCAAGGATGAGAGATACAACATATGATGAATTTCTGCTATGACACTAATGACCAATAGTAGTCCAAAATTCAAGATGTCGTGATATGTTTACTTATTTTGTAATACTTAGAGATTATTTATAAAATGTCAAAGTTTTTGATTAGTTACAATTAATAAATATTTATTGATCTTTACTTATTTACAAATAATTGAAACTGAGAAAATGTTAACTAACTTGTAAGTTTTTGTAATTATTTAAAAATATTTAAAAAAAAAGGAAAGTTGCTTACTTATTAGAACTGTACGTATAATTAGTTTCGTATTTTCATAAAGCATATTTTAATTGAAAATTGCATGAAAATGACTAATTTAATGGCTTAACATTATGTGCTTTGATGTGGGTTAACTAGCCAAATTAAGCAACTTTATACAACAATATATTTCCCTCAAATCAAACCGCAAAACAATACATACGACATACCAAGAACTTAAATAGTCTGATAAAAATGTCGTGTGGCTGAAAGCCGTAAAGGATTAAAAACCACAAATTGCTGTGTTTGATATACATTAGCAGTCTAATCTACACGTAAACTTCTTTAAATGCAAGTTAAACATATACCGTAAGTGGTACTACTGGAACTGTAAAATGGGGTGAATCGGTACACTTTTCAGCTTTGATTGTAAAAAAAGCCGTTAAAAGACTTTTTTTTTTTTAAATTTGATTTTTTGGGTAAAAATTTCGGTCTTGCTGTACTTTTGATATTCCAAGCAAAGACAAAATATTTTGAACAGTTGTTATTTATATATACAGGGTGTTCCAAGTCAACCTTCATGACCTCTATTTCCTCAACCGTTCGTCCTAGATGCATACTTCCAATTGCGAATTTGCTCGAAATGAGGTAGAGAGTATAAATATTGAACGTTTGAAGCGAAAAAATAATTCTGTCAAAAAATACGGGATCTAACTCTTTATAGGGACTCTGGGTCTCCAAACTTATATTTAGGGAAAGAATCTCCATTGAAAAATAATACTAACACAAAAAAAAAAAAAAAAAAAAAGACATTTGTGCGATAAAAATTCGCGGAGATATTCGAGTTTTAAGTGCGCAGGGCCCGTAAACAAATTGACAAAGAAAATTTTCGCCCTGCCAGAGGAATAACGAGCTTTTAGATTAGGTACGATAATGAAATTTGTTTCGTCCATGTCAGAAAACATTCGCTTCTCATTGTATTCAAAAATAAATACAGATGCTACAAGACTACAAAACACAACAAGACAAGGTAAATTATTATACAATTTTATACAAAGATATTAAAAACACGAAATATGTGAAATTTAAGAAATAATATACAAAATTAAACACAAAAATTTTACATTGCTTTCTTGCAAATCAAAATCAAAATAAAAACAAAATCTGCGAAAACAATGTGTTATAAATTAATATCATTTGTTTCAATCGATTATAATAACTGCTCAAAATGTTTTCCTTCTACTAAAATACATAGTAGAATGCGTGATAAGAGTTCTGATTGTACGTTTTGAAGCATTACTGGAGTGACACATTTCGCTGCGCATAAAATGCGGTTCTGCAAATCGATTTTGCTCAATGAATCTACCTCGTAGACTTTACTTTTTAAAAAACCCCAGAGGAAAAAATCAAGAGGACTAAGATCTGGGGATCGAAGGGGCCATTCCAAAAGACCTCCATATCCTATGATATTGTTATTAAACATACTACGTAGAAGTGCTCTGGTAGTTGCTGGTTTATATGCCGGTGCCCCGTCATGCTGAAACCGAATTTTACTAAGATCTGTGAGCGAAACATGATTACGCTCTAGATTCGCTCTTTTCGCGTGTATATGGCCCCCAAAATCACTTAAAATAACGCTAGTGTAAAGTGGTATAAGTCATAAAGTTTCATGTTTCATTTCTCTATGGATTTTGATCGCACAAATGTCATTTTTTTTGTGTTAGTATTATTTTTCAAAGAAGATTCTTTCTCTAAATATAAGTTTGGGGGCCCGGAGCCCCTATAAAAAGTTAAATTTTTTATTTCTTAACCAATTATTTTTTCGCTTCAAACTTTTCCATATCTTAACTCTCCTCTTCATTTCGAGCAATTTTGCAAATGGAAGTATGCATCTAGGACGAACGGTTGAGGAAATAGAGGTCATGAAGGTTAGCTTGGAACACCCTGTATATAGGAAATTATGAATGTTCCGAATCACCGCGCTGATAGGGGTCAATCGGAACAAATGTTAAAATTTTTAATTTTTTCAATTTAACCTATAATAGGTCTCACAAACATGAGTAATACTGATGTGGGAGAATAAGAACAGATAGTTACTGTCAAATAAAAGTTTAATTTCGATACCAGTAAACGTTTATAGTTTGTCAAAATCCAAAATAATTTTGAACTTTTGAAAAATTAAAAGTAATTTTAGAAAATGCTTTTGAATTGAAATACAAAGATTTAACATAAATGGAAGTCACTCATGTCTTCCAAATATGTACTTGTCCTTAAAACTAGCAATTTTGGCTTGGCTTAAGTTTTTTTATAACACCTTCTGGGATGAATTCTGCATTTTCTTTAGTTTCTTAAAAATCTCTGATTTTCGGGGATTGTCCTGTAAGGTTTTCCCACTTATTCATCACTGTCTGTGTGCTGGACTTTTGCTACATGAAGTTTATATGACTTTTCCCCCCATGTATTTTAAGTAAAAGGAAGTCTCCTGGAGCAAAAATCTTTTGAAATCTGCAACTTTTTGTCATTCTAAGATCTGTTGCTTGCGAGAAGGGATAAACAGTAACAAATCCTTGTCCTTGTCTTGACTGGAAGAATTGGGGTTAGAATCTTGATTTTTCAAACAGTTTCCTTTAAATAAGTTTGAATTGGGACAAGAGAACAAAGTGTTCCTATTCACCCCGCAAATCCTTATCCTATGTCATTATGAAGAATTTTCTATTTTTGTGCCACAATTAAAATATGCCGTCTCTTCTAATGTGGTACTCTGTTGCTCAGATTTATGCATAATTAAAAAATACTATTCTGAGATTTGAAATATAAATGGGTTTGTACTTACTTACAAAGTTTTTCAGACTATGAAAACTTGATGTTTATTAGTTTTCCGCTTGCAACCTTGCACAGAAGCCAATATTGTTGCCAGAATGACAAAAACTTTTTCCCCTACTTCTTTTATTATTACCTTTCTAGAAAAAAATTTAAATGCCAAAAATACCCTGCGGTATATTTATAAAGAATTTCTTTGTATGAGTGGGAAGTTTTGTTCCGAATCACTCCGCTGTTCGTATACACCCCATTTTACGGTATTACAAATCTAAGAAATTTAAGAATTTTTCAAGAATAAATTGAACCAAAAGGTATTTAATATGATTTTAATCCGCCTTCGGCTTTAATCAAAGCTACTATTTCTTAGGCATGTTATCCAAGAGGTTTTGCAACACTTCTGGAGGTAATTAATGATGTCAAACTTGAATTACATAGGCCTGCGATAAAAAAAATTACAAGAAAAGTAATTTTATGTAATTTTTGTTGCTGATTTCAGGAAAAATAATGAAAACATTCTATAACGTCAGGATTTTTTGTAAAATAGATTTTGTGAAATATTTTATTTTTGCTGCAATCATCCATCAAAAATTTATTCTCTATAACAGTTTATCTGGTCAAAGTGGGTTTTTTTTCTTTAAATATATCGAAAATATCCTATTCTTGGTAATGTATATTGATTATTCAGCAATCAATTCCTCTGTATTGGTTTAAATGGAAGAAATAGGACTAAAAAAATGCCACATTTTACTCATCCGTGGAGCAAAAAAAAAAAAAAGGCTTTATCTCAGGAATAATTTATTTTCAAGAGACAAAAACCGTTTGTGAAACAGAATAATCGCTGCAGATTGCCTACTAAATTTCAGCAAAATCAAAAATGTTATGCCACGAAAATTTTTAAAAATTATTGATTAGATGGAATTCAGATTGATTTTAAACGATTTACACATTGTGCTTCGGAGGTTTTTTTTTTTGGATGAAATTAAGAATTCTACGTATGTATGTTTATACATAACAAAAATACACTTTCTTTTAGAACAATAAGTAAAAAATTGCAAATATAATTTACCATAACATGAAGAAAATTGTACATTTTTAGTGAGGTGTTTTGAACTAGGGACTTGTTTTCTTCCATTAGTCTCCGTATTAGTTTATCACGTAATCGACGAAGAAATATGATGGCTATTGCCGAAGGATCTTGTTATTGCATATTAAGATTCACTCTGTCTTCATTTGCTTATAACCCTTTAATACATGTTGTTTTCATGCTTTGTACTTCACTTTCCAGCTCCTCATTTTCCGATTTGTCAATTTCTTCTTATCAAATTAATCATCAATTCATCTTTCCACTTTACTCCGCTTCTTTTTTAATTCTCAATATCACCATCAACAAATCACAGTCCAAAACGTTTTTCACAAAAACAAAGATCCCAGAACCTTCTTTCAGCATCATTTTGAATATTCTGGAACAAGTTTTCCCTCATAAAAAAATGTCTTTCTCTGTTGCATTACGTTCCATGATTAATTAGAAATACGATCTGCTGAAGTAAGAGTTATACATCATACGAGATCGTATCGAATTTACCGGTACTTCCAAGTTTTTTAAACACTACTGTAATTATCTCTGCGCTTTTTGCAAGTAAGATGAATGCAGCTTAGATACACACATTTGAGTCGTAAAAAGCATCTCTTCCACTAGATGGAGAGCTGGAGTAAAGTGACAAAAATCGTAAAATTGATTTACAGAAAGAAAACGAAAGCAGAAACTTTTATGTTTATTGATTGGTAGAAACCAGAGAAAACTTATACAAGAGTTATAACAAATACTTAAAAAGTGGAATAATCAGTATTGAAAAGCTGAAAAAATCATATAAATGAATGTGACATTTGAAAAGAAAAATAAGTAGAAGCTGCACTATTGATTTAGTACGGTAAATTGTTCAGACTGTGGAAATAGTTCAAAGTAAAAACCTTAAGGATATTTATGCATAATTTCACAATAGTTAAGTGTGATGTTGAAAAGTTGATTTGAAATTTTTATTTTTCGTAAATATCGAATCAGATTTTATTATTTTTTTTTCTGGAGTTTGTCATTAGTTTGTTGAAATTTCCCGACTTTTAGAAACGGCTCCCTGCACTGCAAAAAATTTGGTGTAACCTTACTCCATAAAATCGGTGTAAGCATTGCTACCGCCAATGTTCTGCAATAATTTTACTCATTAAACTGGTGTAACGTAGAGCTTCACTTTAAAGAGGTTACAATAGTAATGTTACTATGTTGTACCAATAATTAGAGTTTTCTTGACATCCAGAATTACTCCAGAAGTTGCGTAACATTACAACCATTAGCAATATAATAACCTTACGCATTTTTTTTTTAGTGTTTATATCATTTTTTCGTACGGCTTACAGCATATTTTTTGAAACTTACACATGACAGAGGGAAAATGAGAAACTCTTGAAAGATACGAGCAATGGCGGTCACTTTCAAATTATTATAGTATACTGCGTACATTAAGGTTATGACTTACAATTTTTTGACTATTTTCTGTATCTCCTGTGATTGCAATTGATGAACTTTTGAGCCTTGATTTCTAAATAACTAACATTTAACTTGTACCCCTCCCCTCGCAAAAAAAAAGAGGTTCCGCACCTGATCGTTTCAAGTTCAGTAGTACTGAATTTGAAGTGATGTAGCCTGCACTGCAAAAAATGAACTGTTGTTTTTACAGTATAATGCTGGCAGTCGAGGTTCCAATTTAAGACCGTAAAATGCACATTAATAAACAGTACAACTACCAATTTTACAGTTTCTTACTGTTAAGTTAGAAATTTTAGTTTATTGCCGTAAAATTTAGCTTTATCATACTGTAAAAACAACAGTATAATACTGAAAGCAGAAGTTCCAGCTTAAGACTGTAAAATGTACGGTAATAAACTGTAAGCTTAGCAATTTTACAGTTTATTACTCTAAAATTAGCAATTTTTACAGTTTATTACAAAACAGTTAGCTGTATTACCCTGTAAAATTAACATTCATTTTTTACAGTGTGTAGTAACAAAAAAAAAAAAAAAAGTAAAATCAATAAGTGCCCAAGTTTTGGACAATTTTTTTTAAACATAAAGGCAAAGTTTCCTTGAATGAAAAAAATTGCACTTATTATCTAGCTTCCAAGACAACTACGAAGTTAAGTACCCTACGCAATTTCTCTTTAAGTAATAAATATTTACTCGCGCTTCCGGTAATTTTTTCCTTTTTTTTTTCACTTATAAACCTGCGCATACATATTGATGCAATACCAGTTTTCTGTAAATGCCGGGTAAAATTTACTTTACATTTCTTGTTACTTCATTACTATTTTTTCTTATCACATTTCACCTTTTAGGTCAGTAATTAAGTAACAGTAGATGTATGTAATATCATGCATTTTTAGCATCTTTAAATCATGTAGAGATGGATCTTGATAGAACTTCCTCCTTTTTGATGCGTCATTTGTCACTTAATTTCACTTGTGCATTCGAACATAATGCCGTTTTGTGAGTTAATAGCCGTCGACGCTTCCATCCGCTTATTTTAAGACGTACCATTTTTTTGCAGGAAAATTTCTTGAGTTTTGATTCAAAAACCACAATCATAGTTCTTGCTAACCCCCCCCCCCCCCCGCGAAATAATAGTTACAATAATTTCTGGTTAAATGCAAACTACCATTTATAGCTTTGGGTAAGCAAGATGAATTGCTTCTTTCATTAAAAGCTTTTCAAAATGAAAATACATGATAATATAAATGTGCAAATTAACAGCGGACAGTGATTTTGAACTATCGGAGACTCACAGATTAGTGCACTACAGCACTTTATGATATTATTTTCATTTCTAAAAATTACTTTGACATTTTTGCACCTTAAAGCCATGCAGACTGACGTAAGTCACATTATCGCTATTTTTCAGGACAGCCAAAACACGTTTACTTGGTACATACAAAGGTTGGGACTCGCGCTCTTTTAACACTGGTAAATAATCACGAAGAAATCTTTAAAATAGAATTACGTTGATATGGATCAATGCAAAATAACTATGCAGTAAAAATCTGAAAAATGCAGAACAGCTTCAGATAGATCAAGATGGTGTAGGTCTATTGACACAGAATTGACCAGCAATCGGCTGTAGTGCTTGAGAAGAAGAAGAATCAATGTCTTCTACGTACATAAAACTGGATGTATGTATATTTGTATGTATGTTTGTTCCTTATACAAATCCAGTTTTCGTCGGATTTTCATCAAACTTTGCACAGAGGTTCCTTGATGCACTAGAATTCACATTGGCAAGGTTTTGAAATTAAAAAAAAATCCACAAGGCTCAAAATTCAAATTTTTTTTGTCTCAAAATGGCAATTTTCTTTCAATTTTGAATATATAGAGTAATAGAGATAAGGCTTTAAGCATAGAAAGGGATAAAATTTAACACATTCAAATATGAGTATTTTCCAACAAAGATACGATTAACAATGAACTATCAGTTAAAGGCTCACCTATTTCCTTTTAGCATTAAATAATTTAAAAACAATTATAATTCATGTTCTAATTACCTTGGAACATTGGCACGAATATTGTATCGTGCAGAAAAATGAGAGGTTCCAACAGATATTTAATTCCAATTTTGCGAGCATTTTTGATAAGCACCTGGGCAACGACGTATGATAAGCAAGTTTTTATATAATGTACATTTACGTAGTTTCTGAAAATAAAAACTACTCAAAAAAAAAACTTAATTAAAATAAAATAATTTTTGTGTATGAGAAAATGACATTATTGTTTTACTCTTTAGCTTTATATTGCTTAAGTATCAGCTTTCATGTGCATTGTTGAAAAGCTATGATCAGTACTGTAGCCGAGGAGAGGGAAGTTCCCTAAAATTCATTAGGGGTTTAATTACACAAATTTATTGTAAATTAATTTTAAACCACCTTTTAAACAAAAGTAATGTATACTTAGTTGAATCAAAGGTATCACAAATAAACCTAAACTTTTTTTTCCTCCTGACAAAAAATTGTCAACCATGACATCTACCCTGCATGAAAGTGTATCCCTCAAACATTTTTATATCAACTATATCTCTGGCTATGATGATGTAGTTAAAAAGTCGAAGCGTGATCCGTGAACTACCAGTTTTATCCGTAAATAATGAACAAAATATTAACGCTTTTTGCTAAAGATAGGATTTTTGTCGCTTTTAACTTTCCATTAGTTAATTACATCAAGACAAAGTTGAACAAAATAATAAAGCTGATTTCAGGTGCAAAATAATGAGGAGCTCTTTACGAACTCACTTTAGTTACTGCGAAATGAGTTGGCACCTCACTTTGCTTACTACCAGTTTAGTCCAATTCTTAAAGAAAGTAAAATAATGTTCCCCAATTCCCCATTAAGGATTAAAAGATGATTTAAATGTCCTCGGATAAGTTTTAAGTGCCAGACACTCGACAGCTAACTATTTTTACAAATGAATAAGGTGGCTGGTGGCTCAAATTGAAGGTCAACCGCTAGAAGAATATCTTTACAAACTAGCTGTGCCTTCCATTGCAAGACCATACGTGATATATGAGCGTAGTCGAAGGCTAGCAAAAGAGCATATAGGGTCATTCTATATCAAATCAACAAGCTTCGAAACTTGACCATCACAATTTCAAAAAAAATTACAGGGGTAAATATGTCTAACGTGATACAAAAGAAAAAAAAATTGTGTGATATTTCCTAAAAAAACTCGAAAAATAGTAAAACCTAAAATTTCGGTTCTTTCAAGAATTCATTTCTTTCAGCTTCTATAGTAGTTAGAATTTTTTGTTATCTGTCAGTTTAAAACTCTTTAAACAAGCTTTCATATGATACAATATTGTTTTAAATCTGGACACACACACACACACACGCACACACACACACACACACACACACACACACACACACACACACACACACACACACACACATATATATATATATATATATATATATATATATATATATATATATATATATATATACTTTCCAATGTGGTGTATATGTGGTAAAAATTTCAGGATGGGACGGCGACGATAACATATTAGACATAGCAGTTAAGTGGTGAGGCTGTATGAAGTCACTTTAATTTTTCATCGTAAACCCATTGTCATCCAATCTTTTAAAAAATATACTTTTGAAAATATTCAAGGGCAAATAATGCTTTCGTTCACCTTGAAATATTACTATCACGAAGGTTTGGTGATTTTGCTACAAACAAATTTGTCAAACTCACAAATTTAACCCTCAATATCTCTAAAATAAATAAAGATGTTTCGGAAATTTTTTCAGTTTAATAAAAATATTTATCTTGTCTTTCTCAAAATATTACCAAACTGCATCTCTTGTCAAAAATTGAAAAACTGAAAAGTGTGGGGCAAAAATTAACCCATTAATGCCTGACATTATTTTTTTCAAAGATATTTTGTAAACTGGATACAAACAGTGTTTAATGAACAGAAAAAATAATTAAAAAAATATTATGCAAAAAATAATTTTTTTATTAAGGAAAGAAAAATTGTCCCTTGAAAGTTACGATAGACCCCAGAGGGTGCATACTCTTTTTACTAAAAATTTTTTCTGCCTACGAAAAAATATTTAAAAAGACATTTTACAAGAAGAAATAAAATCAGCAATTAACATAAACTGGGAAGCTGGGAATAACTTTAAAAACTTAGCTTTTTTTCTTGAGATTGTGAACGATGTCATTTTTGATAAAGATCATATTAAAGCTTCTACAGAGCACACTTGACAATGGTTATGTGCTGCAATCTGTTAATAACGAATTGAAACAATACCAAGGTACTCATTGAACACCATTATTTGGTTGAAATGTTCATTTTTGGGAAATTCAGTCCCTTTTTTGGAGCGTCTCTAAAAAGGGACGCTAGGCATTAATGGGTTAACAATTTTCTAGAGAATTGCCCATACATACATATATACAGTGGACCCCGGTTAGTTCAATCAGCCGCTTTAACGAATCAAAACTGTTCAGAGCAAACGTGATTCATATAAGCGGCGACTACTGTATACACACACACACACACACATATATATATATATATATATATATATATATATATATATATATATATATATATATATATATATATATATATATATATATATATATATATATATATATATATAATATATATATATATATATATATATATATATATATATATATATATATATATATATATATATATATATATATATATATATATATATATCTGCATGCGTGTGAGTCACCTGGGTAATTAATTGAAAACAGCAGAAGCTATTTGTAGTTCATGGAAGAGGCAGGAGAAAATCTTACCACAGAATATGAATTGATTACGGTGGTTAAAGATGGTGTGGATGATATAATAATTGAGTTCCATAAGTTGAATCCTTGTAACCTTCTCTTACACCAATTTCGAATAATACAAACTTGATTGTGTTTTGATTTTTTACCAATTTATTTTTTTTTTCGGATTAGATGTTTTTTATAGATATATTTTAACTAAAGTAAAGGAAGTTAAAAATGAGCTCTTAGCTCTTTTTTAACTGTATATCGATAAGATAAGTGAGATGATAATGAATTCTCATATCATTGATTATTAACCTTGCTCATGAAAACGACTTTACTGAACTTTGTGGATAGAAAAAAAGCTTATCATTTAATCTCAACTTCATTTAAAGAGAAAAATGTACGGAAAATAACTCAAATGTTTGTCAAAAAATAATCCAATATTTCTGAATAAGCTTTGCAAACATTAGAAAAAGAAAAAGAAAACATTTAATTGCTACTTTGGAAATTTCGTTATTGAATGATTCTATAAAAATCGCAATGTAATGCCAATAATCTAGAGCACTTTAAATATTTTTGGCTTTTAAAAATTTTTTTTAGTCAACTCCCGTTTCTTATATATATTTACTATAATGTTGCAGCATTAACTAAAATTTGAATAGTTACAACGAAGCTAAATTTTATACTGTAGATGAAATATAACTATATTACTTAAACATATCTGACGAAATGAAAAGCATTAATTTATCATTTTTAGGAAGCTCTTCATTACAAATAAAAATAATCTATAGGTTTTCTGGTTGCCATCCATTATTTTCAATTCTTCGCAGGATTTTTATGTCTCTCTTTAATTTTTTTTTTGATCCAAATGTTCAGCATAAATCATTTTGAAAGTTAGCATGTTCAAAGAAACAAAGATGAAAACTAAGTTTAGTTTATTTAACAAACGTTAAATGAAGTCAAGACTTAAGTTTTAGCATTTTTCTACCGATATTATTTCTGAATAGCAAATTTGTGTAATTATTTTTTTAGAAATTTTTTAAATTCTATTAGTGCAGCTGATATTAAATTGAAAATGAAAATTCATCCCCTTGGTCCCAAAACGGATACGAATATTTTTCCGTGCACAGAGCAAAGAAGTTTTTCTAGACTACAAGTTTGATTATATTTTTCAATATTTGTCTTGTAGAGATCAGTTCAGCTTGAAACTTTTGATTAATATTTAACACTGCAAATAAAAAGGACGCTGCTTGTAACGTATGATATAAAATTATGGACTATAAATCAGCAGTAATTGCAATGATTAAGCGTTATTTTCATCTACCAAGCTTCACTTATAAACCAAAGATTGCTTTACAATCTAGAAAATTTTGCTGCGTAAAACCTAGTTAGAATGAAGGCGTATCATTTTAACTAAGGACAATTCAAAATTTCTTAGCGCCGTAATTCCTACTAGAAATCACCACACAAATTACATTAATCGACGTTGAGCTAGAATTCCACTGAAAATAAACAGAGTTCTCCATTCAAAGAAAAATCAAACAATATGTCCTACAAGTGACAGCTCTATTTTATTTAAAAAAAAATAAATAAATGAAATAAAATAAACTCATTAAAAAAAAAAAAAAGAAATCACACATACATGTGTGTTTTCTTAGGCTAGACATTTTCATTTATTACAAATTTTGAGCTGTCATGCACAGGACAAAATGTCTGCTCGTCCATGAAATTGTCATTGCGAATTTCTTTTTAAAGAAATTTCTTCTGCTCTGCGCAATATTTTAGAGCACAATTGTGCCTCTTCGAAACAAAATTAAATCTGAATTGTTTTTAAAAAGGAAATAACTTAATTTTCGTACGTGTAACTAATCTTTTTAAATTAACAGTGCGCAGCAAGTGAAGTACATTAAAATTATTTTGCAACTTTTCGCGCCCCCTCTCTCTCTCTCTCTTTTCCAATCAAAACAAGCGATCGAAGTTGCTGTTTGTATTATCTGTTTTGTTTTTCCCTTTCTTTTTAAATTACCTAATCATAATCTTTTTAAATTTACTGTGCAACAAATAAAGTACGTTTAAACTCTTCTGCATCAAAGCGTACTGCCGTCATCTCACTCTTTTTCTATTAAAACAAACAATCGGCAAAGTTGCTATTAGTATTTTCTGTATTGCTTTTCCCTCTTTTTCAATTATCTAATCATAATATTTTTAAATTTACAGTGCATCAAGTAAAGTACATTAAAACTACTCTGCAGCAAAGCGCTCTATCGCTCTCTCTCTCTCTCTCTCTCTCTCTTTTTCAATGCAAACAAACACTCAGCAAGGTTGCTATTATTATTTTCTGTTTTGTTTTTCCCCCGCTTTTCCAATTACCTAATCATAATTGTCAACTCCGCACGAGCTAGATCTTTCGTCTTCATTCTTTAATGACTGAGGAAGCCAGCTGAACGTATAATCCATACGGTGTCGCTACAGTCGAGAATCTCACATTTATTACTTAGGAAATCACAGATTCTTCTTCACTTGATCCCGAATTGACGGCCGGCACCTCTAGATTTCCCTGATTGAAAGTTCTAACTGCATGCTTCCTTATCTTATCCAATGCAAGGTTGACGGCATTCTCCACCAATCAGCGGCGCCCGAGACGTGACGTCAAAAACTGTTTATAATTCTACTGCAACTTGTGTTCTGCCACTACAGAGAAAATAACAATCCTGGCAAGTCGTTTTTAATGAGACCTTAAATTCAAAACTCAAAAAGCACCATGGTGGTCGGAAACAGAAGAAAGGTAAGAAATTACATGCTATGCTTTTTATTTGGAAAATTCTTTATTTGAGAACATATCTCTTTTTCAGTAAAAATATTTCTCAAAAAGTATATTAATGTATATCTTTATAAGTGTACAAAAATAACTTTCTAACGAAATTGAGCTTTTTTTATGAAACTATTTTCTATTTGATCTTACGCAAAAAATTGTTACGTTATAAAACATTCATTTGAGTAATAATATGCATTTTTAACTTCTGAAGCTACAACTCTGTAATGAATAAATTCATTAAAAAGTACAAATATTTTATTGTTTGTTCTCAAAACCGGCGCTTTTTTAAAATAAAATTCTGCACATTTTCATGCTAATTTAGAAGACTAGTTATATTTTGCCATGAGAATGACAAGTTGAAAATATTGTTATTACTTAGTATACTCTACTGCCAGAAATATTGACTTTTGCATATAAATCCACTCAATATTAAAAAGTTTTTGTACGTTTTAAATTAAACGCTTGTATTTTCATTTTCCTCCTGGAAAAAAAAGAAAGAATGAGAATTGTGATGTTCTATGTTAGGCGCGCTACGAGGAGTAAATAAAGATTGCCCAAGCTCACGCAAAATAGGGAAGTAATTAGTCTGACAAACTCACAGAGAAAAAACATGTATTTCAAGCGCAGAATTTCAAAATAAACAAAGAACATAAAAATGTTATAAGATCTTGTAAAACAACTTTTCTAATGTTTGACCCCAAGTTTTGGAGGGAAGAAAAATTGGGACACTCATTGTAAAATGTTTAAAATTAGGCTTCAAGGAGAAATTGCAGCATTAAATGTTACACGTAACAAAACATTTTGAATCCATCCCCCAACTTGCTTTTATCAGAAGTATATAACTTCGAAAAAGTGGCAGATCTTACAAGCTTCTTAACTATAGTAAAATAAAGAGCCAAAGATTAATTTTAAAACTATATGTCTTTGCATACACTTTTTTATGTTTAACCCATTAATGCCTAGCGTCCCTTTTATGGACGGTCCATAAAAGGGTCTGAATTTCTCAAAAATGAACATTTCATCCAAATAATAGTGTTTAATTTGTAATTTTGTATTGTTTCAATTAGTTATTAACAGATTGCAGTACGTAACCATTGTAAAGTGTGTTCTGTAGCAGTTTTAATATGATGTTTATCAAAAATTACATCGTTCATTATCTCAAGAAAAAAAGCTAAATTTTCAAAGTTATTCCCAGCTTCCCAGTTTATGTTAATTTCTGATTTTATTTATTCGTATAAAATGTTTTTTCAAATATTATATCGTAGGCAGAAAAAAATTTTAGTAAAAAAAGTATGTGCCCTCTGGGGTCTATCGTAACTTTTAAGGGGCGATTTTTCTTTCCTTAATAAAAAGATTATTTTTTACATAATATTTTTTTATTATTTTTCCTGTCCATTAAACACTGTTTGTAACCACTAAACAAAATATCTTTGGAAAAAAAAATGTCAGGCATTAATGGGTTAAGACTCCTTTATCCGTGCATAAATGATAATAAAAGCAGTTGATAGCGGATTACTTATGATCCAATGCTCACAACTTTTTGCTTTGATAAAGGTATATTTTGCTAGCCCGGAGCACGTGAATGTAATATCTTTAGCACTTTTTGCTGAATAACATTTATTATTTCATTTGTAATTTTCTTTTCAACCCGATTTGATCATTTGAAACATTTTGAGGCTAAATGTTTTGACGTAAATTGCTATTCATGCAGGGACTTTTTTTTAAATTTTACATTCATTTAACAATTTGTTTGATTTAGGTCAAATTTTTGTATTTTATCCGGAGTTTCGGAATAGCGAAAATTCTTCTCTTCAAATATTTCAGAGGAAAGTGGAAAAACGTGTGTGTCGCGTAACTTATCACACATTGGTTGTTACTGCCGCTTGCATCATTTTATAAAGCAGCGCAATGTCATTTTCTTTTGTTTTTTATTGTTTAGAGTAATGTTTCAGCGAACAGAAGCTGTATGAAAGGGGGTGTGTGCAAGGATTTCTCGCATCACTGCTCACACGATCAAACACGTGACTAAGCTCGAGCGCGATCATCTTCTTCACAGATATGTATGTGTTTGAAAAGAAATACAGCTGCATAATGGGCGTTTTAATTTACATGTGTTTGTTGACGTTTTATCTGTTTTAACCAGATTTTTTGTTCTCACTTATAAAAATTTTGCGGTTTTAAACTTATTTAAACTGAAATAGAGAGACGAGTTCGTCGTTATGCCATAACAATTGCAGAATTTGAGATAATATGAAAAATATATTTAATTAAAAAATATGTACTTTTTAAAAATAAAAATTCGTTATTTTTGTGAGTATAATTTTGTTTCTCTATTGGCGGCTTGAATTTAATGATCTGTTGCTATCTTACTTTTAAAGTATCATACTGCAATACATTTTTGATATTTTACATTTTGACTAATTGAACATGAATTCTGTTTTGAAACACATTTTTATGAGTACGCTAAAATTTGTAAATACAAATCTTAAAATTGTAAGAAATGGAAGAAGAAAAAGAAGAATATGTAACATTTAGCAAGGAAGCATTTGCATTTCAACATTTAGCAAAAAAGTTATTGTAACAGTCAGGGACACCGAGAACTATGGCGGGCCCCTTGTCAGTTTAGTGTCTGGGCCCTCCTCCACCTATAAAACTTAGATTGTATTATTTCAAATCTAAACCAGGCCCCTCAAAGGTCCTTTGCCCTAGTTTCCAACTAGGTTGACATGGCTTCTCGTAAGCCCTGTTAGCATATATGTTTTAGTTCTGAAGAAAACTTCAGTTTGCAAAACAAAAGAAAAAACAAAGTGAGATGTAACCATGGGATAATAAAATGTTCTAAAACCAACGAGAAATATGGAATGGATAAGCTATTTCTAATTTCCTATTTCGTAGACAATTCCTTAGAAGAATCAACGAGAAGAAGCTGAGAAACATTCTTTGGAAGAAAAGTCCAGGAATATCAATCTATAAATTACGTGAGCGATAAAATCTTCATAGACTAAAAGCCGACAGCACATTTTGGTTACTAAGCCTTTCATAATGAATATCTCATTCAAAGATCTTGACCTTCGTGTTGTACGTATATCTTGATAAAGGGTTATCTCAAGTGTTTCACTGAAATTTTTTTGCTTTGACTTCTTCAGTGTGACTTTATATAATGGAATATACCCACTTGAGCTCGATATCCTTGAACAGAACTATGCTTCTGAAGTGATAAGCGATGTCAAGATAAAGTTTCATCTTCAAAGTTACGATACAATTTTATATATCAAGCTACATCAAGTGGTACCTTTCAAAATAGAGACTGTAACTCAATACAAATAGGGCATTAAATCTTCTGTTGGCGTTAGATTGAAGAATAAGAAAGAAATATTTTTAAGATCTAGAGTACTTAGAGGTATAATACTAGCGTCCAGAACTTGATTCATGATAGGAACATTGACAACCATATCTAATGAAATCTTCAGCAGCGTTCATTATGAGGGCAGCAATTAAGCTTTATGTAACATAGTTGGATTATTTTCAAACATAAGCAAGCGAAATAAATAGGATAAAAAACAATTTAGCGTTACCATCTCCTTGGTGATTTCTAATTCCCAATTTTCGTCACGTCTTGATTGGAGTTTCTAATTAGTGCTCCGAATTATGGAAACGTCAAGGACATTTAGCTTCAGAAATTCTCAAGTAGATGAAGAGTATAGAAAGGAGCGTTTGATCGTTTTAAGTTACCTTCAAGTTTTTATTTTTAGTTTAGTGATTTAGTGTGCGATTTGCGTGGCAAAAACGGGAAATGATCTACCTACTCACAGTTGAAATCTTTTCTGTGAAATGACATTAAAAAAAACAACCACATTATATTAAAATTCTGAATATTTCCCTTAAAAAAAATTACTTTTGCTATGCCTTTAAGTTTTTACAAAGGATAATGATTTCTGGTATTGATGCATTATTAATTATTAGGGGAGAGTTAGGAAAATAGGATAGAGAGAAGAATGGAACAGTTGTATTTATGCCAAAATTAAATGCAAAAAAATGTCTATAGCTTATTCACTAGATGCAGCAACTTTAGACTTTTGCTTGACTCCACAGGTGCCCAACTGGGGGGTGTAAGGCCTCGACTGTGCCATTGAAGTTTCAAGGGCGGTTTTGATGCATTTTTCTCTTTTATTGGGCTCCAACTCTGGAGTGGGGAGGGGGGGGGATCTTCTAGGTATTTGAGGGAGGGGTTCATTGCCCTTGAGGAGATGGCCCTTATTACTTCTAATCTGCTTGGCCCACTAGAAAATACAGAATTTCTTTTTTTTTCTTTTTAAATTTTATTTCGGCCTAAATTCAGCTGTCCCCATTCCTCTCAAGTCTCTCCTGATATATAAGTTTTTTTATTACTTTGTCCAAAATATTTTACTCTGTTATTAGAAGGCAACTCCAACAAACAGGAATACAGAGAAAAGCATTTCCAACAAGCATTGCGGAAGAAAAACATCACTCGAAATTTAAATTGGAGATGAAACATAAATGAAAATAAAAAGTATACGTTAGTTAAAAAGAAAGAAAAGCAAAATTATATTTTTAAAGTAGCTGAATTCATTCGCATGCGATTCAAAAACAAGAAGCATTTAGGCTATTAAGTTACGTATCTGCCTAATGTTAGATGTCACTCTTCAAAAAGAACTCATTGACAGATCAATAAGGCTCGACCGATGGCACTTTTTGGCCGATGGGCCGATGCCGATTGTTGGCCGATTGTTCAAAGTTGGCCGATGGCCGATTGCCGATTATTTTCCTCCTCCATCGGCCGATGGCCGATGCCGATGGCCGATGGAAAAAAAATCAAAAGATTAGAAAATTAAATGTTTATAAGAGATTTGTAGGGTCACATATTCATTTCCTACTACTTTTTTTTCTACGAATACAGGATAATTGTAATCATTACGATAAAGTCATTCAGATTTTGGCCTGAATTTCTATTTTACTACCACTCGATTTAGTGTTCACGATTTTTCTGCACATACTTGTATCACTCAAAAACTGTATGAGAGAGACAGAGAAATAGTAAGTTGAGAACTCATTCGTACCATTTGTACTGAGTGTAGTCATGCAGATACTTTCTTAGCTGCAATCCGATGTTCCAAATGTGCTTTTTACTTTTCTTTTTTTTACTAATCAATTTTAATTTCAATGCAGACTAATATCATTAATTGGAGACAACTGAGTGATATAATCGCAAAGTGTTCTATAAATAACAAAGAAAGATACGACAAAGATGGCGACAAAAATATGATGCTATATTCGGTATCAGCTGGGCGGTATTTGACAAAACTACTATGAAATTGTCGATCTTTTAAGCTCTCTCGACAGGGACTATATAGAAACTGTAAATTGGATCTTCATTCAATGCATATTTTTCTTTTTTCTAGGAAGTTATAGGTTCGCCAGTATCTGATTCACTACTGCTATCTAAAATTTTCATGGTGTTTTAGTAATATTAAACACCAAAATCAAAATAATACCATAGAAAGCGAAAAGCTAACACGTGCGGTCTGAACTTCTTTCAGTATACTTTGTGTGAGGTGACAACGATTTTGGCAACATTTGGCGAGCGCGTAGTAAAGGTTTAAAATACGAAAATTTTTACATTCAACACATTAGTTATAAAATAACGTATTAAAAGTAGATTTAAAATATTAGTAGAGCGTTAATAAATTTTCAGAAATGGTGAAATGCGAGAAACTTTACTTATAAAACTTTATTAGTTGTCAATACAGTAACCACCATTAATAAAATCACTGGATTATAAAATCATCCACTTTTTAAAATCAAATCTGCAGGAACTGAATCCTTACAATATCAAAACATGTTAAAACTTTCCTTTAATAAAATCAGTATTGCCGTTTTATAAAATCAAGTTTTTGGAAAGCGTATATTAGTAGTCGAGTCTCCATATAACGAAGTCGCAAGGAACCATTGAAAAGGTTCGTTATATAGAAACTTCGCTATAAAGAAAATAGTAAATTTCTATGCTTAATTTTTCAATAGAGACTATACATGTGCAAGTAGTACAAAAGGTTAATTCTCACTTTACTATTTTTGGAATAAATGCATTTTAGCAAGAAATAAATACTGTGCATATTTTGAAGTTATAAATGTAACGCAGTGAATGAATTAAGAAATAAAACTAATTAAATTAATTTATTAACCTATTAAATTGTATTAGGAATGCTACTCGCATCTGTAGTACAATTGGTGAATTTTTGCAAATTTTTACATTAATAAATTAAAAGAATTAAACCTGAACTTGGTCGACGACACTAGTTTTACTTTGAAAATAGTTCGTGATTTTTTGCTGCACTTTGGAAACACTTTGCTCATAAAATTCTTCACATGTGTGAAGTGATTCTTCACATGTGTGAAGTAAGCCTTCACAAAAGCAGTAGAAGGAAGACTTCTATTTTCCAGAACATTGACTCCCATAAAAACTTCGCAATAGAGAAATTGGGCCATTTGATATTCGTTAAAGGGAGACAAATTTACATGTTTTTTTACTGAAACTATCTGTGTCACAGAACATACTTCGTTATATAGAGAACTTCGCTAAATAGAGTTTTCGTTATATGGAGACTCGACTGTAATTTGAAAACAACAGATACAATTATGTTGAAAAATGCCACAGACATAATAAATTTCAAAGTTATGTAGCACCAAGAAGTGGAAGAGTCTCGGAAGACAAAGAGATGCGCCAAATTTGCACTCTTTTATGTATGTACGATTTCCATTAATCTCAAATATCTATAAGCCAGTATTTTAAGATCCGTCTGCAAATAAAAATGTAAATTTCATTTAGTTTTTACTGTATTTTGAAACTTTTAAAACTACATAGAAATGCAGTAATTTATTGATTTTTCATATAATTGATCTTTAAAAACTTTTTCTTTATAAAATCAGCCGCTTTATAAAATCGAATGTCCTCAGGACAAATGTGATTTTAATAAGCGGTTGCTACTGTACAAAGATAATGAAATTGCCAATTTGGCAAAAACAATTGATATGGTCATTTGATAAAACGTAGAGTGCACCATTGAAGTTTTAAGGAGCATACATTTTTAAGCAGGTTTTTAATCTCTTTTGGGGAGGAGATGTTCCGTAGCATTTGAAGAGGGGGTGCTATCGCCTTTGCGGGGGGGGGGGGGAGCTTATGCATACATATAAATACTTGTTAGTTTTTTGCTTCATGGTCAAGACATATCAGGATAAGTCAATGGGAAAAGTTTTTTTTTTTTTGCTTTGAACTCAAGGTTGCCCCCACCCCCAAGAGCAATGGCAGAGCATAAATCCAAATACCACGGAGACCAAAATAAAAGCTTAAAAAACTCAAATAAGCCCCCCCCCCCCCCCCCAAAACCGTTAAAAATTAGACGGGAAAGTATGGGCCATGGCCCTCGCGGATGGGCATTCCTGCTTAAACGAATATGACTTAAAGGGAAAATCGTAACAGCTTCAATATTCAATTCAAAACTGGATAATTTAGAATTGAGTAACACAATATTAGATTTCAGAAAAAAAAATGAAAACAATAATCTTATCACATAACAGAGTAACCAGAGGTGGGTCCCTCCTCGAAATTTTACAACATAGATCCCGTCTTCTCTTAAAATAAATGTTTGCCAAATTCATCTGGCTAACATCTTTTTAAAATGAAAAAGAAAAACAAAAGCCTTTCATTCACATACACAAAAAAAAGAAAAAAAAAAATGAAAATTTCACTATCTGCCCGATTTTGGAAAATTCCAACATCCAGAACTGTTTTGGTCCCGTTGCTGCTCGATTTCAAGCCACATGGTGAACGTACTTTTATTGTGAAGTAAAAAATAGAGGAGATAGAATTTCCTCTTAAGAAAACTTTTCTTGTTTAAACATCGGCCAGGCATCGGCATTTAGATGTTTTCGAGGCCGATGGGCCGATGTTTTGCCAAGTTAGCATCGGCGGCCGATGCCGATGGCCGATGGAAAAAATTTCAACCATCGGCGCCGATGCATCGGCCTGGCCGATGCATCGGTCGAGCCTTACAGATCAAAGGGCCTTGAGTATGCGAATTGCGTGGATATTTTTTAAGTACCCATGCATGGAAAAAAACAACGACTTGACAGAAAGTAAATATTAAATTACTGCGAATTGGCAAGTTGTCAGAGCGATATTAATAAAGGATGTCCTTCTTAATCAGGTTACTATAAAGTATAGTACTCGGCTCACACGATTCTTATCGGGTTCATTTTTTTATTTTATCATAAAACACTCTATACATTGATAAGTTATCCAGATAGGCATCGTTAACTAGTCTGAAAGAATTATGATTATAGTTGACTCAACAGGAAAATTTTTCCGCAATTTCTATGATATCAGAATTTGGAAAAATGCTTTGAAACTATTAGCATATTGGCTCATGTAAATTCAAAATGCAGAACAGCATGTAAATTATAAAACATTTTATTAAAAAAAAAAAAAACTCAAAAAATTAATACTTAACTTACGAGAAAAGCATGCGCGTTAAGAATATCCGGATTTCAATCTTTGATATTTTGTTTGGGTTCTTTCAAACTAACTTTAAAAAGAAAGCTTTATGCTACTTTAAGCTTAAAAATATGAGCAAATAAAAAAGCAGAAATACACAGTAGTTACGTTTTTTAAATGTAAATTACTGAGAGTGAAATACAAGTCAAAATGATTTGGCTTATATTTTTTAAATGGTCTGGATGAAATGTGCTGGTTAATAAGTTAAGCAGCATAATGAGCTGGAGCACTGATGGGAATGACATTATGGGAAAATAAAACCCTAGCTTATCAAGTTTTTAAGATCAAATGTCAAAGAAAAAAAAAAGTTATATCACTCTTAGCATTTCATTTATTCATCTAACAATTTTTTACTCATCTTACAAGTATAAAAAAAAGTACCTCTCCTTTCAAAATTTAGTAACACGGTTAATGGTTTCGTATAAACAATAATGTAGAACAATTCACTTTTGAAGATCATAAAAGGGCGATCTAAGCAAACATTAATCCGTTCATTGTCACAGAAGGAAAAATCCATTCGACCAACGTTTGCAAAATTGCCGACAGAGTGGTATAGTAGTTAAGACGCTGGCCTCTTGCTGCCTAAAAGCGCGGGCTCGATCCCGGCTCCAGTAGGTCGATTTTCATGATGCAGAAAATCGACAGCGCTCATGTCGTATGATTATGCGGCACGTAAAAGACCCCTCGAGTACTTGTTTGGCTTATAGTATCTCCTGGCAAAATTAAATTCCTAGTGCAGTTTCGCATCGAATAGAGCTCAGGTGCCTCCATCTAGTGGGGAAACTCAAAAATCAAAAATACATGTGGCAATGGTATTCCGCCGATGGTGGTGCCATATAAAAGAGTGGATGCCGCTTTGGGGAATGCACTAGGTCTGCAAATGGCAAGAAGCTAAACGCAGCCCCATTTGAAACAAACAAACAAACTTTTGCAAACTTTTTGACTCTTTTGTCAATATTAAAATTCTAGGGAATCTGACCATCAGAGAACTAACGTTTCCTCCAAATGTAAGCAATCATAAATGCAAAAAATAAAAAATAAGTTTTTGTAAACAATTTTCTAGTGCTATAGAGTCATTCCATAGTGACTAACGTAACATTCAGAGCTGATTTTGTAACTGTTTTTACTTGTAACTTAAAGAATAAAAAATATTTTTAGTTATGCTGGTAGATTTATAATGTACATCGTATCTATGTATCATTTCTGCTAAGAATTTAAAACAAAATTAGTGACAGTAGATATTTTTTTAACCAAAATAGCAGTGTGACTAACGTAACATTTTTGCAACCCAGAAAATTAATGCTCATGTTGTGAGTCAAAAATTTCTCAAAGTTAAGCAAGCGTTAAAAATTGAATGATATGTTTGAAAAATGTGTAAAGTTGGCTTTTAAAAACATAAAACACATTTATTAAATCTTAATTTTTTTAGTGTATTTTTTCTTAAGTGTCAGTTTTACTCAAGATGGAGTGTGACTAACGTAACGTAACTAACGTAACCATCGAATAAAACACTACAAACTATTTTTTATGGTTAATCTCAGTGATAATTACAATACTTTTTCCAATTTTTTAAACTTCTTATGTTGTATGATTTTAATTAATTTATTTATTTTTTGATACTTTTTTCACGTCGGTATTTTTTTTTTCTTTGGCTGAGGCTGACATTTCTATGTAATGACCCTATATTATGATAACAAAATTCAGAAAACTATCGGAAACTTTATTCTTTACTGCAAGATTGAATCACAAAACAAAAATATTCTTACATATGCATTAAAACTTGGTAAAATGTCTGAAAAGTTAATATAAATACCATACAATAGCGGATTTATCATGTCGCAATTGCGAGCGACGACCATAGGGGTCCTAAAGAGCTTACAAAAGTGCAATAGTTTTTCGTAATTTTGTGATATACACAGGGGCATCTAAAAATGCATTGCGACGAGCCTCAAATCTGTAAAACTGCCACTGATACCACATGGCATAGTATAAAAAATAAGACACCCCACCGTTAAACTCACCGTTACCTTATTGTGTATTTACATCAGAAAAAAAACTAATACTATCAAGACTTCTTGTTCCTTGAGAAACTCTTTGCTACATTTAAGAAGCCTTGTGTTTCGGCTGCCTCCTAGCTCCAGCGTTGTAGTTGAAGAATGATAATCAAAATGTTTCATTAAGAAATTTTGTATACCCACCGGCGCGGAGAGATCGACATTTGTATGAACCAAATCTCTGAACAATTCTTTACTAATTAATATTCTCATTAAAGAACTGCATTGTGTTCATATAGGAGCTATTTATATTCGTGTTTCAGCATACATGTGAATTGAAGTATCTCGAGGCAAAGGGTATTGCTGAAACTTAACTTTGGAGAAAACTAGTACATAAGGTAGAAGAAACTCTCATCTGTTTTGGAGCAAGCATGTTTTATTGAAGCACCAAGAAGAAAGTGGCATAAGTGTTAAAATATTATTTTTTTTAGAAAACTAATACAAAAGGTAAAAGAAACTCCCATCTGTTTCGGGGTAACAGATGATACAAGTAACCTTGGTACGTGCTGCTTAACAGCATGTTTTAGAAAAGCATTTTTCATGAAGCCTCCATCTACAGCAGGGGTGGCCAACTCGCGGCACGCGTGCCACAATGTGACACGGCAGAGCAGTGACAGTGGCATGCGAAGACTTTTTGAAAAAATTCTAAAATTGAGAAAAAATTTCGAAGTGTCAGCAGGCTGGCTTACAAACTGTCTGAACTGCAATATTGCAAGGTACTTAGCGTTAGCTCTGACATCCAACGAAAGCTGTGACGCTACAGACAAGGCTTTGTGAAGCATATTTGTGCATAGCACGAAAGAAACTTTCACTACTGTAGAATGGATTCTGGATCTGCAATAGTTTCAGCTACGGGTGATGAAATTAAAAAAGAAAGAAAGAAAAGTTCATTCTGCAACAAAAATTAAGAAACGAGATTGGACTAAGTTCGGTATGATTGCACAAATGAAGACCATTAAAGTGTTCTTGTTACATTACTTAAAAATTATTTTAAGAAAAAACTTAAAAAATTTAATTGAATTATCAATCGCAAACTCCTTGCCAAGGAATGAGACTTTTCCTCTGTTGGTGGCATTGTAGAGTTCAGTGTAAACTACGAATTAGAGCTCTAAATGTTTAACTTTTCCAAGGAGAAGGAGAAGAGTATGGCAAGTTACGCCTTCATTGAAATGTGCTATAGCTATCCAAAGGAAAAATGGTCATAAGATTTTATAATTTTTGAGAGTGTGTTTTTTAAAACATCTGGAAGGAAAGCAATGAGAACTTGCTACTTAGGAATGAAGAATAGCAATTGAATTTAGCTATTTCATCTCTTATTATCCGGCGTGTAAGTAATTTAAATTTAAGCATGCATGGAAAAGTTTCCTAAACCAGTATAAGCCATCTATATTATTTTATGATGAAACTTCAGTTTCTTTCTCTGTACTTTGGAGAAAAGAGAATAAAACATTCAAAATCAATAAAATAGCAACTCAAATTTAATAATTTTCCAATGATGTATGGAGAAAATTTTACACACCTATTTTAAGTATTCATTAAGTGTTAGGTTTGATGATTTTCAAGATGATAAAAAAAAAAAAAATGTTGATCTTTTCAAATTCTTTGTCTATTTCTCTGCAAGACACTACTAGTTACCCTCCTAAAATTACTCACCTTTTGCATTGGTAATCAAATTTAAGAGCTTATTTCAACTGAAAGTCATCCATGTTATATAGAAATTTGGAAATTTGTACCAACAGAATTTTTTTCACATTTACACACTTTAGCCGTCTGGTGCTGTTGTAGATTTTGTTCAAAATAAGTTTCTAAACAAATATGTTTTGCTATGAAGGCATAAAAATCTAAATACCGTTGAACATTAATTGATAGCACTTAAAACACTTAAACTTCGTAGAATTCTCAAGAACTAATCCTAAAATTTAAGACTTGGTGAAAAAGATAGACTCATAAACCACATTAAGTACAGACTGCTTAATTTTTAGAATAGAATGTTTCATGTTGTTTGTTTCTATTTTAAGTACAACCCAACTGACAGAACCTATAAGTGTTTATTAATGATAACTCTTAAGTTCGGACTAGTTTTATCTTCATTATCATTTTAATTTCAATTACTCAGATGTAAGAGAAAAAATATTTTATTTGGGAAAGAGTTACATAGTCAGTGAATAAAATCTATTTTTAGCTTTTTAAAAATTTCAGTTTGTTGGAAAAATACAATGTAGCACGCTGAGCTTTTTCTCTCCAGATAGTAGCACTCTCCCTAAAAAGGTTGGCCACTAGGGTATGTCATAAAAATAAAAGTTTTTTTTTTCGACTTGGTACACGCACTTTCCTATGTATTCACTCATTTTGAGTTAATTGGTACAAAAAAAAGTTTTTGGAAAAAAATTTTAGCTACCGGGAAAACGCAATTAAAATAAGTGTTTTTTAAAAAAAATCACTATTTTCAGGTTCAAAACGCAATATAGCTGCGGGAGTTTTTTAAAAGATTGTTCTGCTAGCTTAAATGCATGTTTTGAACTCTAATGAACATACTTTCCTTATAAAAAATGCAATTAAATATACATTTCGTCTCTTTTTGTTTTTAAAAAGCGCAGAAACTATCGGTAATCGTTCCTACTGAAACGGGTTGTGCTTTTGGTCAATCGACACCGCTGTCTTCGTTAGGCACTCAGTTGTTCAGTTGAAAATGCCACATACATCAAGTGACCCCCATTTTGCTTATTAACACCCCCCCCCCCCAAGATAACTTTTGACCAGCAGACGCGTTTTCACTAAAATGTCTTTCATCCTGCGTAAGATTTTTATATTAGTGGCGCTTTCTGAAAAAAGGCAAATTGAGATTATCTTTTTTGTTTTATTAAAGGATGGATTGATTTCCTCAAAAAAAAAAACTGAAAAGCAAAAGGCACTAATAATTTTAAACATCGAAGAAGTTGGACTTACAGTTCGACTCTCCCGAAAGCTAGTGCCGTCGTGTAATATTAGGACTCGAGGAAAACCCTCGAATTTTTGTAGTATAGCTGTACGAAGTAAACGAAACTACCTTGATATTAGTAGAGCGGCCGTCACTTCAGTCAGGTTTGCTGTATCCTCCACCACGGCATTTGCTATCATATATAGCCTTTCGGGTAATCGTGTGAAAGCAGGACATCTCGATGAAGATAAAAAACATCTCATGTGCGATAACAAAAAGGTGTTTCATGCTAAAGAGCATGTTATCAAGCACCTAAGCGCAGAGGAGAGTTCCAATATCGCAAGAAGTAACTTTACTGCAATTTTTGTGGAAAGCAGGAAGCACAACACTCTCACTCTTAGTCACGATGAGAACATTAGTAGCTTTCGGAAAAGCATCATCAAAGAAAGACCGTAACAGAAGAGCGTGGAGATCGCTACCTCACTCACTATACACCAGAAGAAGACAACAAAGGAAAAACTGGCTGAGCAACGTGAAATAGGATTATGTGACTGGTTGAAGGACATAGGTATAACCATTTGCCTTCAACTAATTGGCAGTAATACCTCCAATGAAATGTCTGGCTGGAAAGGAGGCATGCTACATTATATCGAAAAATTCCTCCATTACATACTTTTTAGATCTTTCTTTCTGCTGACTTCACATCAACGAGCAGATATTAAGTCATATAGTCGTAAAACTTGACGGACCAGCTTCTCCAGAAAAGGAATGGATTGGTACTGTAGGTAAACTCTTTTCCCAAGTTGAGTTTCTTGAGAAAAAAAAAAAGTTTAAGCCAATTCAATTTTTGGAGTCCCTTGTTAATATGGACGAAAATGTTGCTAGTCAGTCGATCAGTTCCGTGGAAGGCAGAAGTTTAAGCTCACTGATGGCGGAACTATTTCCAGCCCTAATTAATACTATTTTGTCAAATGCAAAGACATTTTTAGTCCTCAAAGTAAAGAAGAGCAATGAGTAAATTTTCTGGAATAGTCAAAAAGGACCCGTTTTTTATACAGGAAACTTTACTTTTAACTCTTCTTTGCTCTGAGGACTAAGGTAAAAATGCCTTTGCATTTGACAAAATAGTATCAATTAGGGCTGGAAATAGTTCCGCCATCAATGAGCTTCAATGCTTTTGCCTTCCATGGAACTGATCGACTGACTAGCAACATTTTCGTCCATATTAAGAAGGGGCTCCAAAAATTGAATTGGCTTAAACTTTGTTTTTTTTTTTCCTCAAGAAACTCAACTTGGGAAAAGAGTCTACCTACAGTACCAATCCATTCCTTTTATGGAGAAGCTGATCCGTCAAGTTTTGCGACTATATGACTTAATATCTGCTCGTTGATGTGAAGCCAGCAGAAAGAAAGATCTAAAAAGTATGTAATGGAGGAGTTTTTCGATATAATGTAGTATGCCTCCTTTCTAGCCATACATTTCATTGGAGGTATCACTGCCAATTAGTTGAAGGCAAATGTCTATACCTATGTACTTCAGCCAGTCACATAATCCTATTTCACATGATAGCAACTGCCGCGATTGATGACACAGCAAACCTGACTGAAGTAAAGGCCGCTCTACTAATATCAAGGTAGTTTCGTTTACTTCGTACAGCTATACTACAAAAATTCCAAGGTATTTTCTCGAGTCATAATATTACGCGACGGCACTAGCTCTCGCTAGAGTCGAGCTGTAAGTCCGACTTCTTCGATGTTTAAAATTATTAGTGCCATTTGCTTTCCAGTTTTTTTGTTGAAATCAACCCATCCTTTAAAAAAACAAAAGAGATAATCTCAATTTGCCTTTTGTCAGAAAGCGCAACTAATATAAAAATCTTACGCAGGATGAAAGACATTTTAGTGAAAACGCGTCTGTTGGTCAAAAGTTATCTTGGGGGGGGGGGGTGTTAATAAGCAAAATGGGGGTCACTTGATGTATGTGGCATTTTCACCTGAACAACTGACTGCCTAACGTGTAACCCGTTTCAGTAGGAACGATTACCGATAGTTTCTGCTCTTTTTAAAAACAAAAAGAGACGAAATGTATATTTAATTGCATTTTTTATAAGGAAAGTATGTTCATTAGAGTTCAAAACATGCATTTAAGCTAGCAGAACAATCTTTTAAAAAACTCCCGCAGCTATATTGCGTTTTGAACCTGAAAATAGTGATTTTTTTTAAAAAACACTTATTTTAATTGCGTTTTCCCGGTAGCTAAATTTTTTTTCCAAAAACTTTTTTTTGTACCAATTAACTCAAAATGAGTGAATACATAGGAAAGTGCGTGTACCAAGTCGAAAAAAAAACTTTTATTTTTATGACATACCCTATTGGCCACCCCTGATCTACAGCTTGGAATTTAGCCCTGCGTTTTATACAAAAATTAATAATCCCATTTGCTTCTGACTCATTTGAGAAGAAGTGAGCAATGTTAGTTCCTAGAGTCGTGTTAAGTCCTAGTCTCAAAAAAAGGAACGAAAGAAACAACTTGCGTTGCTGCAGAATAGACTTTTGAGCACTCCATGGCTACATAAAAAAATGCCAGTCGTTTATGGAAATGAAACTCGAGATACACTGCGCTGCATTTTTTTCTCACAGATAATATACTGATATAAGAAAGAGTCACATTAGCATTCCGAAGACGTTTTCTGAAATTTACCTTTAAAGTAAGATTTTCGCTGCTGAAATAATACCTAATCAATTACAGACTACATGATTAAAGACACTGTAAACGAGGTACGTGACATGAATATGGGACTGTTGATTAATCGCATTTTTATGTCCGACTGAAGTCGTATCTTAATTGAGTTTAACGCTATAGATTCCGTAAATGACAAGGAAGTGCAAGTTACTTTCGCAAGGTCTTCTGCTTTTCAGACCTTTGCCAGTTTTTGCACTTGGCGTCAGTCCACTTTTTTCTTTTTTTGCTTCACTTTTGTTTCTTCACTGGACCGTGTTTGCATTCGGTCTCTGTTGTAACATAGCCGACAGAATGGCGCCAGGGCAAGTGTCACGTGACTTTCACGTAATAAACAAAGTTAAACTTGGTTATCGGCTCAAGGGCTGCATTAAACACCAACATTTATAATTGTTGATTATTCTTATACGTCATGATTTACGTCATATTCTTTGGCACGGTTCTAAATAATGCCTATTCTAGAATCGGTAGATAATCATTATGTATGATTAACTGGTGTAGCATCTTCAATGTGTTTTCTAAGTTTAATTACAATATTTTTCTCATTTCGATCAAAGGTGGCGCTGACTCCTTTCTTTATTGCGTCAAATATTAATAGAAATTATTTTTCAAATTCAAAAATTGACATTCAACTGCAATATATATTTGTTTTTGATCTTTAAACTCTTTTTTACCACTGCATTTTTAAACATCTTTTAAGTCGCTAAAATATGAAAAAATTCTGCTATACTTTAATTGTTGCAAAAGTATATAATTGAAATTCCACATTTAAAAAATGAATAAATAAAGAGCTCTTTTCATCAGAATCTTTCTTTTAGTTGGAGGGGAAAATAAGCGTTTTTTTAAATGAAGAGTGTTGGCTGTAACGTTTTAATTTTCTCGTGGATGCAATTTTTCTGAATATTTTACTTTTTCTAAGTCGAAATATGCAGTTATATAATTTTTTTTAACGAAAATAAAATTTTTAGAAATGTAGTCTCTGTTATTAGTTGGTTTTTTTTTTTTGAAGTAGAAAGGATTATTTTGCAAAAAAAAAAAAAAACCCGCAATTTATACTCAGGTTGTCAATGTACTCATCATCAAAAAGTTTATTAGGTGCTAATAATTTCACCAGAAAACATTATAATTCTCTTCTTTTATTATTCTGCAAACAGAAACTATGAGACTTTCCTTGCATTTCTCTTTACATTGGCATGGCCTTGACTGAAAAAGAGTAATTATTGAAACAAAAAAGAAAAAAATAATAATAACAATAAATAAAATCGAAATTTGAAATGCTCTTGTGGTAAAAATCTGGAACATACCTTTTAAATGCTCTAAAAATAACATATTCTAACATAAAAATATATTTTATGCAAAGAAACTAACCTCACTGCTTCAACCATGTAGATGAGCCAATAATATTTTCATATTAGTTGTCATGCTAAAAATGCTACCCTCGCTCCAAAAAGTAAATTTCGTCAATGATAAGGAAACAACATTTGACTGCTAACAGATAAGATTAATTTACATCATTAAAATAAAAATTAGTAATTCCGGTAAAATCATGGTAAAATAAAGTGTATAGGAAGAAATTGATGATTATTATTCTTGGAGAAAAGTAATGGCATTAACATCAGCAGGAAAAATGAACTACAAGCATATTTTGACTGACGATTGAAACAGTATTACTGCACCTTTAAGATATAAGTATTGCATAACGAATAAATAAATTTAAAAGTATTGGTAACAAAATAATAATGATAATCTCTTAATGTATTCGTAAAAATTAGCTTTCTCTTTTCAGATGAAAAGTTGTCTCTGCAGAAAAGTTTCTAAAAATGTCGCCAACCTCTTACATCACTTAAAATCTCATCAGTCTGGAATAACCTTGTTTTTCTGAACACAAGGACAACAGAGTCACATGGTCATGGTCACGGCTATAAGAAAGGCCACGACTTGTCAGATTGTTTATTCAGCAAGAGAAAAAAATGCGCCTTTATCAGTAGACACTAGTAGCATCTTCGTTCAAAATACTTCTAGGCTTAAGTATGAATATAACCTATCGCGACATAGAGAGATTTATTTTTTGATGTCTAAATCTTATTTTAGAAATGAACTCTTGTTTGCTCCTGTTGCAGGTGCAGTTCTTGTCATCATGAACTACAGACGTAGAGAAAACATACAGCTGTTAATATACAGCTCGAATACCAGTTCATACCTTTTTATAAAGTAGCAGTGATTTTTACCATCATAAAGGTCAAACTCTAAAATCTTCATCAAATGACGAGTTTGTTGTCCTAAGTACTTAAGATTATTGAGAATAATTATGATGATTTTAAAGTAGCGTGGAGTTGAGTTCATGCATCATATCCCTTAGATTATTAGCGACTGATCAATTTTGTTTAGCTATATTAAATTATATTCCATGGTTTTTCCATAGTAGTTGTTGAAAATGATACTTTTCATTAAAATTTTAAGCTATTTAGAGTTTATCTTCCATTTTTTCTTCAAATGTTTTGTCCACAATTTCAATGTGGATGAAATGATATTGATAACGTATTCGTGTAATTAATCTTAAGGACGTTTCAATATCATTTCATCCACATATTAATCCGTCCCACCGTATTCGTGTAATTAATCTTAAGGAAAACCCCTGTTTGGGGTTTTAATTCATTCAGTTTATGAATTAATTAAAAATTTTATTATTACTTATTTTGGATATAAATGCAGTTTCAAGCAAACTTTTTGATTGGCTGTTAAATCAACATTTAAAAGAATTTGCAAAATAAAAAATTAATTACCCTATATCCTTATTTGTTTTATAAGGATATAAGAATTGATTCGTGCTCCTTTCGTGGCCTTTCTTTAGTTTTCATCAAGTGCAAACTCTTCCAAGTGTGATTAACTATCCGACTATTGTGCTTCATACCAATCCTAAAAATTTTCTTTTAATTAAGAATGTATTTAAACTAATTAATTCAAATAATGAATAAAGTTTGTTTCATTTTTTGATATGTTTGCTGCAGTTTTGACCAAATGAAATAACTGCTCTGAAAATATTCAACAATTACTGCAAACTTAAATAAATATTTTTAAAATTCATTGTTACTTGTCACGTTTTTACATTGTTTAATTCAGTTTTTATGATACTAACGTACAAAATCAGAACAAAACGGCTTCAAAAGATAGCAGAGGGTGGGATACTGAAATCTGCTGATCGAAAGGAACAATGAAAGCAATTAACTCCATATTCCTGAATCAGAAGATAAATAAGCACAAAAACTGATGAAAATACTAACTATATTCATGTCAAAATATGATAGTAATTTAAAATTTATTTCAAATGTCATTTTCTTCCTTGAAGCAGCGAAGCCTATGCAATTAAAGCAGTTGTAAAAATACTTTATTTGCTACTTAGAATCCGGAAGTTGAAAGAATTCCACATTGAAATAGTTCCATTTAACCTTGAATCATTTGTATGTAACGCTTTTGCTGTTTGTTTTTAAACAATTTTAAATTTCCCATTGATAGTTTCCGCTCAAAGGGTATTTGTACAGAATGGAATTTCTAGGGGATTTGTATCGAACTTTAGTTTGTTTGAACTTTAGTTTGCCGCGTAAAAATTGCATAGGATTTGTAAGAGTTTAGAAACAAACATTCTTCAAAAAATCCGCTGTTGGAAAAACGTCTCTTTTCGCAAAAAAAAAAAAAAAAAAAAAAGAGAGAGAGAGAGAGAGAGAGAGAGAGAAACAAAAAAGAAATGTGTCATAAAAAACGTCTCCTGAATTTATTACACTCATTTTATGGAAATAGTTAAGTAAAAGAGATTAACACTTCGTCTCTATTTCTGACTTTGAAATTCATCTATTCATTTGTCCTTAACTTCGTTTTCTTTAAAACATGCATTGAAAAGGAGTCGTAATATAGGTTAGCAAATGCAGAAATTCGAAGTGAATTGATTGTTTGTCTTTTAATTTTCTTACGTATCTCTAGCAAATGCTCTCAAGAAATCAAGAGTAATTGTAGCTCAGAGTCTCAAGAATCAACAAGTTATGAAATTTTAACTAAACAGCCGATTATAATTTCATTTTTCCCATTCATAAATATTAAAATCAATAAAAACATGTTTGAAAAATAATATTAAATAAGAATCAAATGACGTTATCAGAGTCTAAACTGATGCTAACGAAATGTGAAAACGTCGACATTTTCCAATGCAACATTATCGAGTTAAACACAACACTAAAAAATCCAGTGCGTTTTGTTGGAAAATTAGAATCATAGGAAGGTCACATCAAAATCTTCTATAACAATATCTTTTGCTGACGTTCGTGTCTCGTCTGTGGGAAGGGCTCTGACGTCAGATGGTGTGACCCATAAGCTGTGATTTGATTCGTTACTTATTTCTCGAATAAAGTATGAGCTTGAGCGTCGAAATCGAAGACAATGCAGTCAGTAAATTTATATTAAAGTACCTCCATAATGTACGGTTTGCACGTTTGAACTTCTATCTCCTTGGTATTGTGTTATGACAAATAGCCTTAATGAAAGCTAAGGCGTGAGTACTTGGATTGAAAACGTGAATATTTTATCACATAAAAACATGCGACAAAAACTTTTGTTATAACTAGTAACGCGGTGATAAACAAAATTATGCCTCAGTTTTGATCGAGGGTTTATTCAGAGCTAATATAAACAATGAAACTTAGGGAAAAACACATATATTTAGCAAAACAGCCGAAGTTGAAGGACTTACATGTCAACTTTTATTTTCAAAAAAGTTTAAGTTTTTTTTTAAAACTAAATTAAAAGACGAAATGAAATTCAGAGGAGAAACGGTAATCGATCTCTTTGAACGTATTTGCTTTCCAACGTGGTCTTTATTTACAATTTCAGGTTTGTTGACTTGAACAGTGCAAAAATAAATGGTCACAACGAAAGTATGCAATAAGAGCCAACACATGCAAATATTTCATAAACCAGATTATACAGAATGTGTCAGCTCCCAAAATACCAGTTGTGTAAATAAAATTGAAACATTTTTTTTTAATTTAGAGATATGTCATAATCCAGGACCGTAAACCGGTAAACCCATTCTATTCTTAAATGGACATATAACTCTTTCATGGCTTCATTTTTAACAATAACAAGTTTTGAACTACAATTGTGAGAGATAAAAAATTAACAAAATAACGCAGTGCATTTCTGAAATAAATATGCAGTTTTTACAAAGCAATTACGCAATCTTTCTATATTTTTTTTTAATTTCTCTAACAGTAAAAATTATTATTAAGATTTTCAGTTTAAACATATATCATAAATTTCTTCTTATTAGCTCAAACAATTTGGTAAAGACAAGAATATATTTATTTGATCCTTCTAAATAGTTCATACTATTTGGCGAAGACAAGAATACATTTATTTTTTCTACTTATGGTCTACTTCATTTTTACCCATAACAACTTATTTTGTTTTTTCTACATAGAGTACAACAAGAGGTTATACATCCATAATGTAACAAATTTTCGAAAACTTGTATGCGAAAATAAAAATAGGAATCTTTTCCCTTTTTTTCTCAAGTTCCCGAAGTAATTAAAAGCAACATAATTATCATGCTTCGTAACGTTTCTCTGCTTACGAAATACGATGTTTTTTTTTTTTAATGTTTTCGATCAGCAAAGCAAGTTGTCTTCTTTTTGGTTTTTTTTGCGACTACAGTTGTTTCATAGGATTAAATGAAAAACAAAACTTTTGTAAAAGAATGATAAAGTCAACATTATCAAAAAAAAAAAATATTGCAAAAATATCACGTACAGGTGTTTCGGGGAAACCCGAAACCTCTTTTTCAAAGCAGGGAAACTATGAAGTGAGGACTCTAAGTAGCAATCACTAATCAAGCAGTATTTTTCTTTTATGTCCTTATTTCTTTTCTTACCTGCCTTTCATCTTATTTTTTTCTTTTTTCTATAAAAAAGAAGAAAGAAAGAAATATATCCTTTAGCATTTAAAGTAATACGTCTTTTTTCCTTTTAATTCGTTATTTCTTTCACATTTTTTTTTGCTTTAAAAAATGTGTTTAGTATTATTGAAAAACCTCTCTAACGAAAACGGCTATTGCCTCTAACATATTTAAATTGACTTGATGCATTTTCATTGATTAGCTGTTCATTTCAAGGCATTTGTTTTTAGAAAGTCTTTAAAATTGGCAACAACTTGATTCCAAGTGTGTTTTTCAGACACATTTCAAAATACATGTAAGAAGCCATAAATTGATATTTCTGACAGTTGTAGCATCTTTTTGAACCTTCTACCATATCATAGAAATAATGTACTTGCTGCTCAGTTTCTTCAAAAGAGCTAACCTTTTAAATCCATTATCCAGAGAGAAAAAGTTAGCTAAAAATGACAATGACACATAACCTCAAAAGGATGCTCAAAATGGGTCGTCTGATACTTGGGTATGTAAAGCTACCATGACTGCTTGGTATTGTTGCCAAGTGTTATAAATGTATATAATTGTAGTTTCGAGATTCGTGTAGAGGAACTAATCTCATAAAGGATCGAGTATCCACACTCTCCCCAAAAGAATAGGGCAATTAAAAATAAGTATTATGAGATCACTGGAATGAGCACTCAAACATATAAAGCATGTCCACACAAACTAAATGCACTCTATAGAACCACAAAACTTTGAACTCTTGTAGCTGTGCGTAATCCATTGTTCAAAAATATTTTTTAATTTTTCAATGGATTAGAAAAAATCATGCCTTAAAATAATATAATTGAATTTCCACTTTTTGAAATAACTTTTTCTTTCATTTTCCGACAGCTTCATGGGCATGATTTTTATATGGTGGAGAGGGGGTAAGATTCCGTTAACATTCTTCTGCGGGGTTAGAGGGGTAAAAAGCTCAAAAGCATGAAACTTTGTAAGAAAAAAGGAGATCATGGGGATCATAAAAAATGCAGTCGAACCCGCTTAATGGAATAGCCATTCTACCACGAATAAATATTCTAATAAGAGGGATATTCCATTATCCGGGATCAAAATAATGCATTCCAACGGTTTGGTGCATTGAAAATGCATTATGTTAAGCGGAATATTCTTTTAACCGGTATTCCAATAAGCGGGCTCGGCTGTATTTAAGAAAAATCGTCAACAAAGACTTTTGCTTTCTGGATATTTTGACAGCCAATTTGTTGACGTATTTTTCGGTGTATAAATATAATATCGGCTTCACTCCTATATGAGCCACATGTCCGAATGAATTTTCACCGCGTAAGCAAGAGAGAAAGAAAACTTTCTCGTATTTATATTTATTTTTTTACATCCACGTATATAATTATGAGTGAAAATGAAATTAGGTAGGCTTATAATATAACAATGTCTATGGTATATTTCTAGGGATTCCAACGCTCCCGCTGTTTTACCCTTCTTCATACGTTGATTAACAATGGAAGCGGTGCATCCCGAGAAATATAAATATACATTAATGATGCAAAATAAAAGCATACTTTAATGTTTAATCTTAATTATATCTGGGAGTGTTCAATGAATAATATGGAAATGCGCTTTTCTGATCTGCTATGCGACTCGCATGAAAACTACAATGATTTCAGAATTTTTTCAAAAAATAGTTTTTTTTTTTTTTTCAGACGTGAAATTTTTTTCGGACATGGGATTCATAGGAGTGTGGACGACACTTTGGTTTTACATCAAAATAATTGCGTGAAATAATTCTCGAAAAAAAAATATTTTTCGTGATAGAAAACATATTTAAGGGGGGGGGGGATATCTCCCATGAGCCTTGCTACAAATATTCATGCTTTTCAACTTTTAGACCCTCGGAAGAATGTTAACCAATTTGTATAATTATCCCCCCCCCCCAAATAAAAATAATGGCCATGAAACTGTCAAAAACTGAAAATAAAAAAAAGGGGGGGGGGGCCTATCTCCCAAAAGTTGTGGGTGTTGGGTGAAGACGGGGTCATATTTTTATTCAGAGGGTCATTTTACATAATAACCAGCAGGAATGGTGTCAGAAGAAATTTGAGACTTTTTTTGCCGCACACTGTAGTCAGACAAGAAATAACTTGTGAAAATCACAGTACGATTGACGTAATTCTCTTAACCCTTTAAGTGGTCAATTATTTTACCAGAAATGCTTCCAAAAAAGGCATATTTTTTTATTGCATATAGTTAAGTACCATACTTAACAGAATAAGAATATTAGGAATTTTTTAATTTTTTTCTTTCGTTTTTAATGCTTTTCCGTTTTTACGGTCGAAAATATGGAAAAACATCTTTCTGTAACCTTTTTTGGATGAAAAGCATTCCATTTAGATGGACAAGCCACACTATCTGTTGAAAAATAATACTACTTAATAGTCTGTTTCAATAATGAAAAACCAGAAAAGGAAGTCAGAAAATATCGATGCCCGTACGCCGTACGGGCAAACCAGATGAGGCCAATTTCGGGCAGCACGTACGCTGTACGGGCAAACCGCTTAAAGGGTTAAAATGTGATCTAACATTTACAATACACGACTTTTCCTAACCATATTTGAAACAGCATCAGTTTGCAAAAGAATATATCTTATCCATACTGGAGCAATAGAAGTATAGGTGTGTAAATACTAAAATTAAAGATATAGAGATAACTGGCACACAAAGTGGAAGAAACTCTCATCTGCTTGATGCTGATATATAGAATGCTTTAGAAAATATTTCAATGAAAGCCTTTCCAAGTTTTGAGCTTTGAGAGAATTTCATTCAGAACTTTAAAGAAAGATAACTCACATCCATTTGCTTCTCACTGTCTTACATTAATCAAATGAAGTGCTGTTAGGGATTGTGCTTTTAAGTAGAATGGGTCGCACTAAATAGTTCTCTATTTGTTAACATTTGAGCATTTTTCTTTTGAGGAATGCCTGTCTCGTTACTGACTACTGAATCCTTGAAATGACCGCTACCGATAGCACCTTCCGAAGCTCAAGGCGTAATTTTTAACAAAAATGTATGGGCCCCTATAGTCTACAAAACTTATGTTAATATTCGAATAGCCTGAGTTCTTCTGATAATGAGAAAAATCTCATATAATTGAAGAGAATTGGAGGACCTGAGCTCCCATGGAAATTAAGCCCTGTCTCAGAAGTAATAAAGCTAAAAGTTATATTAGTAAAAAAAGTTATAAGCCCATTAGTGTACCGTATTCGTAAAAATTAACTGCAATGCATTATCAATTGATTCGTTTTGGAAAGACAATGTCATTTCAAGGCTATTGAACATTAAAGTTTACAGTTGAAGGGAAATAAAGATTTAACTGTCTTCAAGTGCGGATGATATAACAGCGATTTATTATGTTTATCATATAAATGTGACCGAATTTATTTTGACCGAGCAGGAAATGACGCACGTGATCATGTACATGAAGATCGGAACCAACATGTCGGTCAAATACCCGATAGAGAAAGCACAGAAAGGAAATGATCAATTTCATTTCCTAACATGCGTCTCAAACATCTTCGTTCTTCTTTTCATTGAGCTATAAATAGGTCTCATACAAGATGATCTATCTACAAGAGTCTTCTCAGCAGAACTTCTTCATAAACAACGTTCTCAGAAAAGGCAGAGCAGTAGAGCAATCCTCAAAAGTTCTGCCCTACTTGCTTCAAGTAATTTTCTACCATTATGATTTTCAAAGAGTTTAAATGACTATATAAATTTGACTGGTACACAGATTTTGATTGCTAAAAAATATCTGAATGAACAAAAACTTTAAACAGCTCATTTATAGCTCAACTTTCAACATGTTCTTGGCGCAACAGCACTGAGATAAAATACTTATATTCCAAAGAGTACTTAACTATAGCTTGCTACCGTATTATTTTCAATTTTTCTTGATCTGAATTATTCTTAATAATTCTGGTTTCTTCCTAAAATGAAAAAAAAAGTTTGCAACAACAAACAAAAATTTTTTTTCTAAAATGGCACACTTTTCCTCCTTTTTTGTTGGATTGCATTTTTGAAGCATTATTTAACTATTCGTTTGTCTTAGATGTAGCTACTGAATAGTCTTCTAAAAATAGGATTTCTTACTCTAAAGATCAGCGCCGAGTAACCAAAAACTTTCTAAAAAGTTCTAAAAATCAGCAGGAAAGAGAAATGCAGCTATTGTTGGTTTTAGCTCAGTATTGCACAAAACGGTTTAAGGTCTTAATACCCTTTACCAATAAAAACGATCGTTCTTTAGTTCGTCTATTTATTACTAAATTCAGTTTAAAAAATTACAATTTAAATAGATTTAAGTGTTTTTTTAATCATCCCATCATTTCTTATTAGTTCTCAATTAAGGGACAACAGCAAACCTTACCTTAGGCCGATAGTGCCTTAGAGCCACTATTTTGCAGAAAGAAAAAGTAGTTCTAAAAAGAAAGAAAAGTCAAGCTTTTACTATATTAATGCAATAGCAACTATAGTCCACATGGTTTAAAAATATCTGTTTTCCATAATTTTAACTTTGAAGTAAATGAATGTTTCTTTGTCTGATGAACAAATAGCTGGATGCCCTGTATTAGTTTATGCTTAGACTTAAAAGCTGCTCCTGAACTTCTTGACATCTTTCTTTGTGTTTTTGTTGCTATGTCTCGCTTTCACATTCATACTCCAGACATAAATTTAAAATTATTCTACTGCACTGTTCATTCTATTTGTAATTTTGGTCAATACAAATTCATTTCCCTCTGGTCGGTTAATTTTCTATATTTTCTTATTTGTTTTCAATTAATTCTTGTACTTTTTATCACTTTTACGCTCAATTTAAAAGGATTAAGTTTTAGTTTAGTTTTGAGCATTATAAATTAAGTGACCATGATAATTGTAGACAAAATTATTCTTTGTTAGATTTAGCCAATAGTATGTAATCTACAGTATTTTGCCCTTAATTTTTCTTAAATAATACCAGGCAAAATAGCTTGTACTCTACCGTCTAACCTATCCTGCATTCGAAGAAGTTTCTATTATGTATTGCTAGTTTTCTTAATGTTTGCCAGTGCATACCCAAAACAAGTTAGGTTTTTTCTTCGCTTCTAATGGCTATTTTGGTTTAATCACTCTTTCGCACCAGAATCAATGTTTCACATGATTGCGAAATGTTTTAACCTCTAATTAAAAAGAAAAAAAAAAAAAACCTAGAGTTTGTTTGTCTACACAACTTTTTTACAAAATATACTACCTAGAGTTAAAATTACATTCTAACCAATATTTTACTTAGCGCAAAATTTTGCTGCTACGAATTGGCCTGCGCGTTTAGGGCCCCTGATGCATAAAACATTTATGTTTACAAAGGCACGCTTTCGCAATAGGAAAAACTGTGAACTGTTATTCTATTTTTAGAGACTCGATGTTTCAGCTGCTTGTCGATAAGAAGCAATGTAAGAAGAGATTTCTTGAAATAAAAACTGTTGCGCATTTTTTTGAAGCGAGGAAAACATTTTTTGTTCGCTTTAGTACATCGTTATGTATTTTATCAATTACTGCGCATTTTTAAGACGCAATGCTCAAAATAAAGGTTCAACGTTTGACCAAGATTCTGGTTATTCCATGGATTTCTAATACGGATGCACTTTTTCCCTGGTTCAGTTAAAATGCTTGATATCCGCGAATTTTAACTTGGACCAAAATTTCGGTACAATTCAGAGTGCAAATAGAGGACGGGCAAATCAAATCATTTTGTAAAGTGAAGATGTGTCTCTTTTTATAACTAGTTTTTTTCTTTTTATTTTGACTACTTAATAAAATGCATGTAATACTTGAACCACTCAGATTTTATTCAGGATCTTGCTGTTTTTATTTTCATCTTCTTCACAAAATGGCATGATAAAATTCTTCCATGATTTTCGACATATATTTAAACTCTCCGGAATTCTAACAAACGCTTTCATAAGTGAAGTACTTCAAATTTTTCGCTGTACTTTCATAGCAAGGTGCTTGCAATCTAAGAAATATATTTACTTCTGAATTCCAATACAATACTGCACTCGCAAATACAACAACGTAGTTTAGTTTATTGCAGTTTAAAACCAAAGAAATAAATGCAACACTTCAGTTACTCAATTAATCGAAGAAAATATTAAAAGCTTGATGGCAGAGCTTAAATCCGGACCAACCTACTTTCTCAATCTAAATGCTTGAATGGTTGAAACGAGCTCGAATTAAAGCAATATATGAATTAAATTACCAATCAATTTTTAAATTATTTTCAAGAAAACATTATTTTATTACTGCAAATACAAAACAAAACAAAGACAAAAAAATAATTATATATCAAGTGAAATAAAATAAAAGGGCAAAACAAAGACAAAAAGATAATTATATATATCAAGTGAAATAAAATAAAAGGGCAAAACACAGCTTCAACTGATTCTTCTAAATTGATTATAAATGTCTCTTACTTCCCATTACCATTTTCATTTAACTTAAAAAAAAAGAAAGGACAATAATAATACATAATAATAATAATAATAAAATTAATGACAGAACTATTACTCTATCAAATGAGGTAACACCATAAATAATGATACATATTGACGCATTTTAAAAATTGAATCATTTTTTAATTTTTGGAATTACATTTTCATGAAAAAAAAACTTTAACAGTGTTTAACATTAAATTTGAGACAGGTGATACGATGTTTGAAGCTAAATTTCTCGAAGATTTAACAAATTTCTCGGTGAAACATTTAACTTAATTTTTACAATGTGCATGTGCAAGTGCTTCGTAAATAGAGGTCAAAATAAACCAAATATATAAATAATATCTAATAAAAGCTATGATTAATACGTTATCCCAGATGTTTTTTAAACATGATTTTACGCAACAATGAAAAAGCAGATTCAAAAATCTGCATAAATATTAAGCAAATAAATCAAACAGATATTCTTCAGAAAATAAGAATAGTGCAACACTTTTCAGAGTCAGGAAATGTTTGCGACATTGTTTAAAAGCAGAGAAATATACTGAAATGTATCATTATGACTGAAAAACTCTACGCTTAATGGAAAAGGCAGAAAAAAGTAGACAGTTACAGTTTAATCATGAATAAACCTATTCTACAAATTAAAATCGTATAATATACTTGAGTGCGCTTATATATGATGTATTTTTTAAAAATATAGGTATCTACTAGGGATGCACCGATTAATCGGCCATAATTGGTCACTTTGCCGATTAATCGATGGATTTTTTTTTTTTTTTTTTTTTTTTTTTTTTTTTTAAAGATTGTTTTTTAAAGCATACTTTCAGTAACAAACTTGATAGTTAAATTTATTAACACTAAATAAATACAATTTTAGCATATAATATGAAAGGCAATAGATAGAAAATGAAACAAATAGTTCAGAAAAGTCTATCAGCTGGTATTTACATGACACTTTTGTGAATAATTAAGTTCCAAGACTTTTAAATTGGAATGCGAAAAACATGAGTATTTCACTTCATTTATAATATTGCCGATTAAAACTTTTTAAAAACTTTGAGTAAATATTTATGATGAAAAAATTTATAAACAAGTAACTTTCTGCACGCACAAGAATAAATAACATGTAGTACAAAAGTTTGATGAGTTAGAACAAAATAAATACTTCAAAAACTGTGTATAAACAAACGAAAGATTGAAAAAAATCACAGTTGATATAAATTTTTTAATAAGTTATTTTTTCCAACTTGAATAAATATGCACTTAAACATAATGTTACACAATTTTTCATGCGTCAATACTTTTCTCCTTTAGCATTGTACTTTTAGACTACTTTATACTTTTCAAAAAAATAATACTTTTAGATTAAACGGCTACTACCAATTAAAAAAACAAATTTAAATTAAATGTGCTTCTAAATAAGCGTGCTCGCCTCAGACTCTCCAATATATGTAATGTATAAATATTTAAGCACATTTGTCATTTGGTGAATATATTCTTATATTTAAAATAACCCTCAGTTGATCATATAGTTCTAAGAGAAAAGACCGGTATCTATTGGCCAAACGTCTTGTCATCTTTATCGCTGTGTGTGTGTTTGTTTGTTATTATTTATCTATTTATCTATTTTTAATTAACTCCAACTTTAAACAATCTATCATTTCCTCTCTTTAGATTGAAGCCGTCACAAGAAATCTTGTGTTGACAAATGATCAATTACAAAAGGTATCTGTATGCCTATTACATGAATTTCACAAAGGACTATCTTTGGATTCTCATTCTAATGCAGCTGTCAAAATGTTCCCAACATATGTAACAGATGTGCCAAACGGAACAGGTAAAATTAAAAGCATATCATCAAAATAAAAGAATCACATTCATGAATGTTTCATTTTCAATACTTGTTCCTAGAATAATTTATTTAACGCGCGGTTTCTTTTTTTAAAACTAGAACAAGGAAAGTTTCTTGCTCTCGACCTTGGCGGCACTAATTTCAGGGTTTTGCTTATAACTCTGGAAGATGAAGATTTTCAAATGGAAAATGAAGTTTTCGGAATACCAGAGTCTATTATGCTTGGCACCGGCACACAGGTAACGTAATTTAATATTAAATATATATATATATATATATATATATATATATAGCTTTTAGCACACCTAATTGTTCCATTAATTGAGTTTCTTACCTTAAGCCGCTTTATTCTTGCTTCCTTTTCTTCCCACCTGATTTACAGATTTTAATTTAAAGAAAAGACTATCATAAGATTAATTTATAAAAAAAATATTAAAGTACAAAATTCCATACACTTTTTAAAATATAAGCAAAAGAACCTTATTTCCGATGCCATGTATTTATTACGCAGTACACACTTCAGAGAGATACATGTCAAAAAGGATTTTTTGTTGAACTCAACTTTTCTTGATTTCAATCTAAATCCAAAAAATGTGGATTTTTTTTTATTTGGGTTGAAAATAATAATATAATAATAATAGATAAAATGCAAAAACTGATTTATTTAACAATTATCAAATGACAATTAAATCATAGTTAAACGGTTTTGTGCAAAAAATTTGTATTTTACTTGTGGTTTGTGGATCAGGAAAAAACCTGATTTTCCTCTTATAATTGAAGGGATATTGTGTAACTATTCTTTCAACAACTCAAAAGTTAAAGGTTATAGCAAAGAAAAGCTCGTAACAATCCAAATCATTTCTTGTAAAATTATTCGGGATTCAAGATCATTTTGCAAAAGTACATGTTTATTGGGTAACATAATTTCAACGAAATTTTCGAAGCGTCTGTTTTTTACAGTCGTACTACTTTGATTATTAGGTTTGTGAGAATAAATATTTAGTAAAGAGTTAATTTATGTAGTTGTGAATTTTATGGAATGTTCATATCTATTATTTAAATAAGAACACAAACAGACCTGTGCGACACAAGTTTTAATTCTCTTTCTACTAGATCTCGCATATTACACAACTGTAGTTTCGGAAATGATTTTTTTCCCATGCATCAATATTTTAAAGAACTTTTAGTTTTAATATATTGAGATATGATTTGCAAATTTTGTATTTTTTGTGAACATTACTGTATTATTTCAAAATACACTATCTTGTTTAGATAAATCGAAATTATAGTAAGATCGCGTAACAATTTCATGTGTCATGAAATAACACTTGATAAATTTTGTAGAACTCATGATGTTAGAATATGCTGAAAAATCTACTAAAATAATAACAGTTGGGAAATATTGTTAAAAAATGCAAATGACTATTAATAGAAATTCAGACACCCTGAAAACTGTTAACTCCGTAAAATTTATTATTAATTAACGATAAAAATGTAACAAGCTTCAACCTTATTTTTCATACTTTTAAATGTTGTTATTCATTTATCCTTCGTTGCTTTAACATATTCGCACAAATTTTCTTCCAACAGCTCTTTGACCATATAGCTGAATGTTTGGCCAACTTCATGGAAAGACAAGGAGTTAAAGATCTCCGTCTACCTTTAGGTTTCACTTTCAGCTTTCCTTGCAAACAAGAGGGCTTAGCCAGTGCAAGGTTAACAGGTTGGACAAAAGGATTCAAGTGCTCAGGAGTGGAAGGAGAAGATGTAGGTGAATTGCTGCAGGCAGCTATGGAAAGACGAGGAGTAAGAATTTTTTTATTTTAAAGTTTTAAATCTGAAAATGAAAAAAAATATATTTATGTAAGAAAAAGTTTTATAGTGATTTTCAGCATTTAATAGACGCCCTTTTTAGGCTTACCATGTCGAAGTTTTCTAGTGGAGTGGGGATCAAAGGGCCAATATTCAATACAAATTGTGTCGAAAAACAACGTCCATTTACACCTAATTACATAAAATACTCCAAGAGGACTACTAGTCAGGATGAAAAATTGCACTTTGAGGCCGTCTTAAATGGTTAGCTGAGAGCTTTCACAAAAAAAAAAAAAAAATTAAAAAAAAAATTAAGAATACTTTGACATAATTTGTAAGAAATAGACTATAAAGCTGAGAATCTTGTTTGTAATATACAAACATAGCGAAAACCTTAAATATATTTTTTAAAGGATAGATCAATCTTTTGATTCCCACTATTATCCATTACTGTACGTAACAAAAAAAGGGATTTTTTTGAATTAATGACCAAACATTTACATTGATGTAGGGAAATAAGTAGTAATTATGCGAAATCGAAAAATATTTGACATGGATCAACAATGCTAATTTATATTCTAAATAAAAAGAACACTTTATAGTTTAAAATATTCTATTGAGGATTCAAAAATATCAACGCATTTTTTAAATTCTCATGTTATTTTTCGTGGAAAATATTTTTTAATTTAATAAATACAAATACAGACATTTCGAACATTTAATTATTTGTTGTGTCTAATTTGTTATTACCCATGCAAGAACAAGTCTCGATAGTCGAAAGGGCATTTTGAAAACGTTAATAGATAATTTTACTAAACATTATAAGCAAAGTAAGAAAAACGTCTTTCTCGAGCACTGTACTGCCGTGCTAAGCTCAAAAGTGGTATCTGCAATCGAGCTCAAACTAAGAAAAAACTCTTTAAAGTTTCACTCCTCCATGTATTTGATTTGGATGATACTTTTTCAGAAGTTTTTAAAAAATGTTTTTTTTGTTTTCAAATGATCATAAAACATTGCATGTAAGTACAATACATCACAAAGAACCACCTGGTGGCGATAACTAAATTTTGTTAAAAAGTGCAGATACGACTTTTGTGCTTAGCACGGCAGTGTAGTTAAAACTATGTCACACAGAAAAAACTGCAATACCAAAATGCGTAAAAGGTGGAATTGCTTTCTAATAAGACATTATCTTTATTACAGGACATGAATGTCAATGTAGTTGCTATCATAAACGACACAACAGGGACTTTGATGTCTTGTGCTCATAAAAATAGAGAATGTCGCATTGGACTTATTATAGGTAAATCTTATATTATCTTATAATAATTATTATCTTCTGATTTATATATGGGTTGCCCAAATGTAAAGTGGATACGTGCGATTACCTCAGAATGACTGCATTTACAATAGTGTCACGGAACAAGGATGGAAGACTTTTAGTAACTTGCCCTGAGACAACAAAGAAACCTGTTGGCGAAAGAGCAAATTGATCGAAATTTAAGTCGTGCTATACGTAAATTCGTCCAGGTATGAATAAAGGCTGGCGGGGGTTTTCTACCGTCAGCGAAGTAGTTGCCAGCGAAACACACATCCCAATCTCAGACTCCGACATGGAACACGAATCCGGCGACCAAGATGTTAGGAATAGTAACTCTTATATTATCTTCTAACAATCAATTAGAGTCTCTGGCTACTCGTACGAGCATGAATAAGTACTACCAAAAACCAATGAATGCGAATGCCCGGATTCCATCCGTAACATCTACGACACTCTTATTCGAATCTCCGAGGACTTGAGGATATCTGCCAAGCTACGAGAAGCGGATTTGCACCACATCTTTAGATTCATGAATTCTGAGAAATACCCTCCCCCTTCTTCACTCGAAATTTTTCATCCCATTCCCCATTTATTCATGCCAAACTTTAATCTGGGTAACGACCGAATTTATGAGTTATACAGCCATTGAAAAAGTGCAAGTACTGCAGACATCTAACGGTAAATGTTGACAGTCAACGGCAAGCAATATTTAGATCGAATAGCTGTGAACGTTTGTTGTTCAAACTCTTTGGGAAATGTGGCAAACGATATCGGATCTGCAAAGACCGAGCCAAACAAATATCTTGATTACCAATTTATATAAATCCTGTTTTGTATGTTTCTACTGGCATACTCGTCGTACAGTCTAGATTTGTCCCTTTGCGACCTCTTCAACTTAAAACCACTTAAGAGAGCATTAACATGATTAAAATTTAAACTTGGATGATTAAGTGAATGAAATGCAGGCTTCCTCACAAATCTACAACGGTCATTTTACAGTTGTAGCCATATAGTCTGCTGCTGAAACGAAAAAACACCTATGGCGATGTCTTTTGATTTCGATAAAGGTATTACTTTTTTTTCAATTTGCCCACATTCCATTTGGACAACCCTTAAAATTAAATGCAGTGCACCAGAAGAAAAAAAAATCATAAGCTTCATGTAAAATATTTACTTTAATATAAAAATTTTGAAATAAAAATGTTATTTTATTCCAGGCACAGGAACAAATGCCTGTTTCATGGACACAGTTTATGTAAATGAAGGAACGCGGCCAAAATGTCGACCATATATGGCGAAATTAGACAACGATGTTGATCTATGGGATGGAGATACAGTTGAGCCTCGACAAGTAATTGTAAATACAGAATGGGGTGCATTTGGAGATGACGGTTGTCTCAACTTTATTCGTACCGAATATGACCAAGAAGTTGACAAAATTTCCCTCAATCCAGGAAAACAGTTGTAAGTATATTCATTCTGTAACATATTAAGCGTTAATATTAATGTGAGGCGATCTTACATAAAGCTAGTAATGCCTTATCAGTTTTGACAGTTGAGAAGCAAAAGTTTATAAAACACTTTGGAACATCTTATGTTGCATTTAATTTCTTCCACTACTATTGGAATCGATGCTACCAAAAATTACGAGTAAAAATACAAGCAAGACAGGACAAACTAGCGAAAGAAGAAACACCAACAACCCCCAGGAAGTGCTTCTTCTGAACATCATGCACTAACAATTATTTTTAAACTAACTAGACAGGAAAAGGCCACGATAAAGCGTAACGTAATTAGTGCTACACTACCGTGGGAAGGTAAAGGACAGTTTTTGAAACTGTCTTTTTTTTTTTCTTTCAATTGAAGTTTGATTAATTGGTTTCCGTTGAAAATAAAGCACAAAAAATCTTCAAATTCCAACATTACCCTATCTAAAACGCGTTTCTTCAACAATAACTCAAAACATAATTTTGACCTTTGGCTTACTACGTCAATGCATCCTTGAGCAGTAATTTAAGAGACGTTTAAGTGCCGCAAATGCGCCGCCTACGGCGGCTCGTTCAACCCATCTGCGGCGGGCTGGTGTACACCGCCTTCGGAAGTATACTTTAGGAATTTCATTTCTTTCTTGCCACGTGCAGTTACATTACTTAATGACTAATCATTAATTTTCTACGTGGAATCGCCTTTAACTTAACTCACTTTCACTGAAACTTTTCTAAGAGACGCGCCTCTAACTTTCCCTAAATGAAAAGAATGGGACAGTCATCATTTCAAAAAACGTACCTTAGTTATTTTTCTTCCACTCAAAACAGGCATTCTGCTAACAGTTCGTATCTCCGAATGAGTAAAACCCTCAAGGAGAACGACAAACTTTGAATTTTAGTTACTCGAAATATAGTAACATTTTAGAACTTTAATTATTATAAACGCACTTAAGTTTTGGCACCGTAAAAAGGGGTGAATCGGAACACTTTTCAGCTTTAATTGTAAAAAAAGTAGTTAAAAGATTTTTTTTTAATTTGATTTTTTGGGTAAAAACTTCGGTCTTGCTTTGCTTTTGATATTCCAAGCAAAGACAAAACATTTCGAACAATTATTATTCATAATTAATATATATAGGAATTTAGGGGTGTTCCGAATCACCCCGCTGATAGGGGTCAATCGGAACACATGTTAAAAATTTTTATTTTTTTTAATTTAACCTGTAATAGGTTTCACAAACATGAGTAATATTGATGGGGGAGAATAAGAACTGATAGTTACTGTCAAATAAAAGTTTATTTTCTATATATACCAGTAAAGGTTTATAATTTGTCAGAATTAAAAGTAATTTTGAACTTATGAAAAATTGAAACAAAAATTTTTAGAAATGCTTTTAAATTAAAATACAAAGCTTTGAAATAAATTGAAATCACTCATATCGTCCACAAATATGTACTTGACCTTAAAACTAGCAATTGTGGCTTGACTTAAGTTTTTCAATAACATCTTCTGGGATGAACGCTGCCTTTTCTTTAGTTTGTTAAAATCTCTGGGTTTTGGGGATTGTCTTGTAAGATTTTCCCACTTATTCATCACTCTCTGTGTGCTGGACTTTTGCTACATAAAGTCTGTATGACTTTCCTCCAAGTATTTTAGGTAAAAAGAAGTCTCCTGGAGCAAAAATCTTTTTAAATCTGCACTTTTCTGTCATTCTAAGATCTAGTTGCTCACGAGAAGAGATAAACAGTAATAAATCCTTGTTTTTGTCTTGATTAGAGAAATTGGGGTTAGAATCTTGATTTTTCAAATAGTTTCCTTTAAATAAGTTTGAACTGGAACAATAGAACCAAGTGTTCCAATACACCTCGCAATTTTTTTTCCTTATGTCATTTTTCTTTATTCTTCATTTTTGACACAATTTTTTAAAAATGTAAATTTTAATGTGGTATTCAGTTGCTCAGATTCATGCATAATTGAAACATACCACTCTTAGGTTTAAATTATAAGAAGGTTTGTACTTGCATATGAAGTTTTGCAGTCTATGAAAATGTGATGTTTTCTAGCATTCCACTTGCAGCCCTCCTTATAAGCCAGTAACGTTGCCAGATTTGACAAAAATAATTTTTTCCTACTTCCAATGGTCTTACTTTTCCCAAAAAAAATTAATAGCGAAAAATATCCAATAGTATATTTATGAAGAATTTCTTTGTACGGTCGGGAAGTTTTGTCCCGATTGACCCCGCTGTTCCTATACACCCCATTTTACGGTACATACTGTATCAATGCCTAAAAAGATCCATTGCCCCAACTATTATAAAAGTTTACAACTTTCTGCTCTGAAAATGATTTTTTTACATAAAGGTATATTCCTATTTTAGAGTTTAAATAATGTATGTACAAAACAAATGCCCTTCCCCCTAAAAAAAATAGAGAGAGATTAAAATTTGTGTTTGTAAGGTATTTATAGCATACCTCAAACTAAATTCAGGGGTGCAACAACTTATTGGGGCCAAGCCCTACTGTTTCTGACTCAAGTTTTTGTGATAGCGAGCTACGGGGAAAAAGGCAGATGTCACGGTTAGATTCTCAGCCGAACGCGGAAGCCCCAATGTTTAGCTTCCAAGTGCACTTAGTACTCATTTTATCCATCCTATAAGAAATGCTGAGTCGATCGTAACTGAACCGAGAATCGAGCTCGGGAGTGCGGTGCGTGGAAGCCAGAAGTTCTACCACTAAGTAACTTAGCTCATATCATACCTCAAACCATTAAAAAAAATGGCGTTAAATTCATCTGTCACTTAAACAATGCAAAAACCATTGTTATGAAAAGAATGGGTTTGTAAAATTTATTATAAATATATAGAGGTCAACGAATTGAACATCGAAGTTGACCAAAGAAATTCAACGCTTTTTTGACTAAAGGCCCGGTTTCCTAGGAGTGAAATCGTCGACCTCTGGCGAGGCGACAGACGCCGCCGCCTTCTGCGCATGCGCCTGAGCCGCAGATTGACGTCGCTTTACGCCACGCTCCAATCAAACTGGTTCTGATTCCAGCGTGCGTTGCGCCCGGCGTCGGCGACGATTCTAGGAAACCAGCCCTTTCTATTCATAAATACGTTTCAAAATTTTCTTCGGTGATCAGAAAGCAGGATTCATAGATTGTGGATTTCATTTTTTATGCATCTTTCCATTTTATTAAAATTGCAATTACTTCAAATGGAGAAAAAATGCAAACATTTCTTCAGTAAAATTTGTGAATTTTTTTATAGGTTTGAAAAAATGATATCTGGGATGTACATGGGGGAAGTAGCTCGCCAAGTATTAGTCAAACTCACCAGAGACGGCCTACTATTTGGAGGAAAATTTTCAACCCAACTTTTGACTCCTTATGCATTTAAGACGAAATACATATCAATGATTGAAAGGTAAGTACCAGCAATGTATAAAAGAAACGAAAATTATTTATTTTTATATTTAAATTTATCTTACTTGCACTTCGGTTAAAAAAAACAATCAGAGACCAACGAACCGCTAGACGCTACTGTATATAGTCAGGCTCTGGTGAAGAGATCTTTGTCCTTGGGCAAACTCATTTTTATTTTGGTTAAAAAAAGCGACATGCTAATTTCGGCACATCGCCAATAATAATTATCGGGAACTCATCTTTCCATTTTAACAAATGGAATCTTCACGTCTGATCGGTGATCTTATTGCCTGATCAAAGCCTGACTTTCAAATTTTCACTTGAATTGCTTGTTTCAAAGCGACGTTAACGTGTAATTTTCAATTTTCCGGGGAAAAGTTTAGCTTTGATACTGTGAATTTTTGCATTAAAAGGACTTTGGATCCGAAGTTAGAGTGAAATTAAATTTTGCTTTTCTCAACTTTACTACGTTCTATTATTCCATTTTGTATGCTTTACATTTTTTCAGGTCAACAATACATTTTGCATTTTATAATTTATAATAGGCATTCTTTTTCCTGTTAAGCTTTTTAAATAAACAAACAAAAAATCTTACGAATGCTTTTGAGGTTTTAAATTTATTTTATCTTCCTTTCTTTTCATTCACAAGATAAGGAATTTCTTTTATTCAGATAACACTCGCTCTAAATTAATCAGGGTAAGAGAGTTTCAACTATAGCAAACAAAGAATTCAGGAAATCTACATCTTAACTGGGTTGAACTCACTATCATCAGCAATTTCATTCTGAGAAATGAAGATTTATTTTAACTAGAGATAACATATTGATTTTCTTTTCAGTGACCAGAGAAATTCTTATGACGAAACAAGAAACGTTTTGAATGTTTTAGGGCTAGAACACGCAACAGATTTAGACTGTAACAATGTGAAGCTGGTTTGTGCCAGAGTATCTACACGAGCTGCATTTTTAGTCTCAGCTGGTAGGTTTGGCAATAATATGCTAACATGATAATTTATAGATTAAAGTAAATTTTATTACAATTTGACTAGGCTTACTTTAATTGCTCGATTTAAAATTTCAGCGGTTGCCACTATCTTGAACAAGATAAAAAGACCGCATACTACAGTGGGAGTAGATGGATCTGTGTACAAATGCCATCCTCACTTTCATGACTTAATGGAGAAAAAAATTGAAGAACTAACAGAACCAGATTACAAAGTAAGATAAATAAAAGCATTATATAATATAAATATAAACATACATTTCTTTTAAAAAGGCAGGCGAACTCACAATTATTAAGCAAGCTAAAAAAATATTGGAATTAAAATTTTAAAATATCAATGATTCACGTTTTTGAGATGAGAACTGGTTTTGAGAATTATTTTTGCTTCCTGTGACATACAGGAAACAAAAATCTGTTTTTTAATTTTGCGGTCTTGAAATTGTTGACATTCCCATGCGCTTAACTAATTTGAATTGATCATTTAATACATGCTGATTATGCACAGAAATATTACTTACAACATGATGCACACCTGCTAACTTGGGAAAATCTCAATGTGTAAAATATTTAACATTTCAATTATGAATATGTAAATCAGTGTAATAAATTCTGCTAACTGCATGTAAAATATTTGTTTGCTCAGTTTTCAAAACCATCTTTCAGAAAAGTAATCCATGCATTTGAATTTTTCAATCTTAGCATAATATTTTTCAGAAATCCAGACTACGTAGATTATCTCCATTCTAGACATCTCTAGAAAAATTAATTTTCTCAAAACTTTCATAAACTATCTTTATTAAGCCTAGGAGGAATTAAATTTTATGCCTAATGCATGTAAGTTTGGAAGCATACATAATACAATATATTTAGAAAAACCTTTTTAAGAAAATGTCCTGTTTTGTTTGGGTTAAATTTTGTTTGGAAAAAAATGTGCAACTTTGCTTTCCTGACACATATTTTCATTTCATCATTTATTGAGGAAGTCAGATAAAAATAACAAATAAATAGAGTAAAATTAATAAAAGCAGAATTCAGAGGGAAAAAAATGCATATTTAATTTACAGAAAAGCAAAGACTCTTGCCCTTGTTTAAATCAATGGAATTATTATTTTGTTGAAAATAATGAGAAATAAGTAGATCACCGAACACTTAATTGGCTTTTATTCATAAGTACAAAGATAATTGAAATATCTGAGAATAAACATCAAACTTCTAATTTTAGAATAAAGTTCCATTCATTAAATATTCACAGAACACATTAATAAGTACAGAAATTGAAGAATTTTAGTGATAAAAATTATTAAAAAGAATCTCATATATATATATATATATATATATATATATAATAAGAGAACATGTAATTCTATATAGTTACACCACATAAGTGTAGCACAGTTTAAAAGTGTTATTTTGTTTGTTCTGTGGCTTAAAGAGTCTCTTTTTCAGTTTGACTTGATGCTTTCTGAAGATGGAAGTGGCCGAGGGGCAGCTTTAGTTGCTGCAGTTGCTGAAAGGTCACGCTAAACACTAAAATTCACATACGTGCATGAAACACAAAGAGACATTTCATCCAAGATAGTCACGTGCAATGGATTTGGTTCCATTCATGAAACCAAAGTCAACATAAGATGAGTTTTGAGGTCGAAACGATGCAGGATATAAATTCCAAGTTTTTCAAACGTTTGCACTTTGTATAGTATTTGCCATTATAACTACCATTTTATACATCTGAAAATGTGTGATCGCAAACTAGAGCAAAATAAATTGTATATTTGTGTTACATGTTTTAGTGCTCTTTGCAAAAATCTTCCTCTTTGGTTTTGAGAACAAGAAAAACATTTTTTAACAAACCTTTTATTTTTGAACAATCACTCATACATTCCAAATGCATTTCATAATATAGTAAGAGCTCTTTTTGAAATATTTCCATGTATTAACACCATGTTTGATATGAAGTTCATTTCAAAAAGAGTTACATTGCATGCTAGTTTATCAGAATTCAATAATTTGGAACAGCTGAAGTATTTGCTGAATTATTCGAAACCCCATAGACAATACTTAATTAAACTCTATTATACTGACAAAGTACATGAAAAGTTTAAACGTTACTTTTAACAAATAAAGCAAATTTACTATGAAATAATGATTTTAATAAGTTTTACAAACTATTTTTTTTTTTTTTGTGATAGTAGTTTCAACTTTGGATAGAGGTGATGCAAGTGGAAAATATAAGCAATGTTTATTTTGAAAAACCCTCATCACAATAAGTTAATCTTAACGAAATCCTTCTTTGAAAAAAAAAAAAAAAAAAAAACAATAAAATGTGGGCTTAAGTGAAATTAAGAAAATAGTTGGATATCAAAATGACACATTGACTGCAACTACAAAGAAACAAATAAGGTCCAAATTCAACAGTAATTACCTACTCTTTCACCATAATTGTTGATATTATATATGCATACACATACAGGTATACATTACTTTCAACCAGTAGCAATCTACTACTGCAGGCAAGGCTTTTGCAACATATCCCAATTCATATACATAACTAAAAATTAAACTATTTCAGTAAATAAAATCTAGCATCATTATATGTATAAGACATATAAACTAACTTAAGTACAGGTTACATATAAATCACTGAGAACTATTTTAGAATTAATGTCTAACCTGACTGCATAGAAGAATGCAGGGGAAAGAATTTCATTACAAGTTTGTTATAAGTAAAAGTATGAATAAAAAAAAAGAACGAATTCAAGAAAGCAGCATATTCTACTAATATTTAGATGTAAAACATTGAAAGTTTACTGGAAAATCAATAAAATTTGAAACTAAGCATTCAAATATTTGGAAATATTATAAACGGAACACTGTTACTACCTTTTCTATTATAACATTAAATATATACAACTAAGCAGGATTATAAAACTAATTTAATGCATCTCCATTGAAGTTGAGGTTCTAGTATAAAATTTAAGAAAAAAAGAAAAAAAAAACCTCAATCTACTTTAAATTGAACAAATATTTAAGTTAATGCAGCTGTTTTGAAAACATACATTAATTTACAATTTAGAAAAATAATATACAGCGTCGACTTCTCTTTTGATTGATAATCACATTTACATAAGTAAGTTTCATACTGAGTTGAAGCTTCTCTCTCTTTCACTTTGTTTTGAACTTCATTTACTGCTATTTTTTTTCTTCTGGTTATAAAACCTTTACTTGTTATCTTAATCAAAGACTAATTTTCTTTTAATGAATAGTTTTAAAGCTATGCAACTTGCTTTTATCAGGAATTAAAACATGATACAATGCAAAAGAACAAATCTGACCATCTAAAATAATAGGAAACTATCATTTAAAATAATGACACTGAATTCATGTGATCAACTCAAAAAAAAAAAGGCTTAATAGCAACCAATGACATGTAGGAATAAAAATTAGAGCAGAATAGAATAAATTCATCTTTTTACATGAAATATATATCACAAGTGGAAATAACAAGCCGATCTTGCATGAAAACATTATGCTTTTATTATATTAAAAATAAAAATATTAAGTTAGCATCAATTCAAAAAACTAAATAATTTGGAATCAAACTAGACAAACATTAGAATTTTCCACGGAAAAAACAACAGGAATGTTATAGTAAAATTATTTCAAACAAATAACATAAGATCAAAAACTAAAATAAAATTTAACATGCAATTAAAAACTATAACAAGATAAGCTTCTTTTTAAAGAGATAAATCATTTACTAGAGTTCTTAAAAAATAACACAAAGCTTTCTAGATATAAACTTATAAGAGTTTCTGAACTATTATATGGATTTATGTTTCTCTCATCTCTGTAGATTACTAAAAAAGAAAGCTCATACGCAATACAAAAATACCGTTTTCTTACTTTAGAAAAGCAAAATTTATACATAAGGCAGGAAGTAAAGGAAAGGAGGGGAAGGCAAGAAATTTTATGGATAGCAACAAGCTTAGAATGGATTCAAGAGTTTTATAAAAATATATTTTATCTCCATGAAATAGTTATATCTACATTAACCGGTAAGAAAAGTATATACTGGTATGAGATATTCTGTACATTGATATGGTACATATTACTCACATTATGATGAGGGCATATGTAGATATATGAAGAGATACTTTTGCATTCATACTGAAAGAAAATTTCAAATAAAGAAATTATAAAATTTTTCAAAAATTTTTGTTTTATCACCAATTATGAGCAATAAATTATATTATATAGTTATTTTAACAACTATATTGTATAATTGCTCTAATAGTTAATATACTATGTCACATAGATATAAAATTACTCTGTACAATTAAAAATTTTCACATTCTAAGTAACTTATGCTGTAATCGTAAGTCAAAAACTACCAACAAAATTTCTTGCACGCTAAAATGTTTAGCGACTAATTAACATTTTGCAATTAAGTTTTTAGTTGCTAAAATTTTAGCTTTTCCTTCTCTATTTTTTAAAAAAGTAGCATTTGAGAAATATTTAAAGAAATTATACACGCTTAAGAAACAAACTATTTATTTAGTGCGTGCACGGGAGGGGGAAATACAACTTATTAAAAAAACAAGTCCATTTAATAATCAAATTTTAAACAGTATTTCGAAAATTGCAAGTTAAACATTTCTAAACTGTTTTAATTACTATTATTTTTGGTTAAAATTAACGGCTCAGGCAATGGGGAGAAAGGAACTTGCTGCATTATTTTCATTAAATGAAAAAGAAACATGTTACTGGGATTTATTGCTGAAGGACATGAAAATAATTAAGTTCTTCGAAAGCATCAAAGAAAAGGATCATTTGTTCACTACATAGGACATTTATAACTTTTAGAGTTCATTCCAAAGGGCTATAAACATTGCATTAATAAAATATTTCAAATGGAACACACAGATTTCATTATTATTTATTGCTTATATACGTTCTAGATTCACTAAAACAAATTTTAACTGTATTGTTTAACTATATTTAACTTTTCTTAGTTTTAAAGTACTTTCATGAATTTAAAACTAAGAAAAAAAACACTGTTTTGCAATAACGTAGGCCCATTTAAGGGATGAGTAAAAGACATAAAACTCCTGTCAATTACTTTAGCATAGTAAGATGAACTGTTTTAAATTATCTTACAGGGATTTTTTTTTCTCCGATACTATTTTGTTATTTTAAAAAAAGTTAGAAATCATTAACAACTATTCTATTTAAAAGAAAAAATTAAAAATCACATAAAAATGAAAATGATACTATGAAAATCTTTGTTAGCCTTGTGTGGATCTCTAACAATTTTAGACATGGTATTTTGAGGTTCTGAATGTCTTAGGAAACTGTACTCTTACCATTTATGAAGAAGTTTACATGTGAGTTCACCAAATATTTAAAAACTAATTCTATAAGTGTACACTTTGTTCTTAAATATATCCTAATGTTTTCATAATTGGCATAACAATAATCTGTTATGAAAACAGTAGTCATAATACACTAATCTTACTTATAAGAAGTTAATGAATGTGACTGTAAATTTGCAATTTCATGCCACAAGAATTTTACAACAGATAATTTTTTGAAAGCTTTTCAGAATCAGGATTAAGCTTTAAAAACACTTACAACAAATGCATATATCTCTACAAGTGTTTATATACCTTAAAACAAAACAAAAAATGATTATGTACACATTATATATTCAAAAAATGAATGATATAAATTTGAAAAAAAAAAAGTATACTGTTGAAAATAAAAACGACAACACACAACAAAATGAAAGAATACATAGTTCAACAACAAGTGTTAAAAAATAAAATTACAAACAATATTTTTAAAAAGTTGGGGTAAAATTTCTTCTTCAGTGTCTACTCCATTGAAAAAATTCACTTCCAATACGCTTGCTGATGTACAGTCTAGAAAGAAAAAAGTAAATAAGCATGGAAGTACTAAAATACTTTTAGAGAAAGATTAACATAAAAATGTTTAATATTTCAAATTTATCACACTAAATTAAGCCAATTGCAGGGATATTGGTACTTTCATGAACACAGACCTACCATTACAAAAGAAAGTTATTTTTTGAAGTGTAAACTAGCTGCATAAATGGCAGATTTAACGTGTTATGATTGTCTCTATTTTTGCACTTGGGAATTTTCTGCAAAGATATTAGGAAGGATATTTACAATTTTTTAAAACAAATGTATTGTTGATGTCTTTGAATAAACCTGCTGTTTAGAGCTTAAACAAGTGTTTAAATAAATTTTATTCAAAATTTATCCTTTACCTGTCATTTGGTTTTCCACATTGAATACAATGTAAAATTTCAATCTTTTCAAATTTTAAATGATCTGACTATTGCCCTTCCACCAAAACCAGTTATTTAAGGCATTTCTTCTATTTGTCCTAAGAAGTGTTTCTTCTTACTCATTTAAAATGGACAATAGTGTCATTATTTGGTCGATCTATATTCAACTTTTAATCTATTACTCAAGATAATTATCAGATAGCCATATTTGGAAAACAAATTCAAAGATGAACGGAAACAACGTCTGAACTTTGAATGTACAGTAGAATCTCAAAATACTATGTCTCAAAAAGCTGAGGCTCTGTTTAACTCGTAATAAATTCTTTATGTTTAAAAACATATTTCAATAAGATAAAAATTATTTGCATTAAAACAAAAAAATTAAAATATTTTACTAATGCAAAACTTTTGTAGCTGCATACAATAATATACAAAAGGTATGCAGAGGTCAGTATAAACAATACTCAACAAAGTGGCATTAAATATTTATTAACTACTACAGATGGGTAAATAGATGATTTGGCGATAATAACTTAATATGAAAAAGACCTTGAAATCAACATTGTTAAGCCACAAAGAACGAATAAAAGGATCTTTTGGAATATCTGATTGCAATCAGCACAGAGAAGTGTACAATTTGAAGCTATATGAAATTTTTACCTTTACAGCCCAATGATTTTTGTGACATACGTGGTACTTCACATACTATGCGCACAAACACACAGACAAATGTCAAGATAAAACTTATCAAAATGGATTTCAGGACTTTCAAAATACATTTTTCAAATACCTACATATTAACACAAAACTGAGTATCGACATCATGAAAAAGCTATTAACTTAAATTCATTTAGATGTAATCAAAATCCAAATTTGAGCTGAAATCTTTGTGAAGATATGACATTTTTTTCACTGTATAAAGAAGTAAACGGTACATGTTCTCATGTGGCACGAATCATTTAAATTTAAATTGCTAAGATTTTTTGGATAATTGGAGTTTTCACTTATCTGAGGCTCCAATTACCTTGGAATTACAAAACTCTACAGTATATCAAGAATTGAAAATATGCCGTACATTTTTAAAAAAAGTAATGTTCAAAAACATGGAAAAAGTTCCAACTTTGACATGTATTAATCTTGGGTTACTGTATATCAGACTTCTTCAAATTCAACTCTTTTCACAATGGCAAAGTGTTTTTTAATAAATACTTCTTGAGGCTTTCACGGCCGGCATCAATATGAAGAGGTATTTCGGGGCTTATAGGCCGTGGTCGATGAGAAATATAAATATCAAACGTTTCATCGGACACTGCGGTCAACATCATCAGTGAGTAGTTTTGGTGAGACTGATGCGCTAGCTTCGGCCGCTCTAGTATTTAAGTAGACTGCTGATGGGTGCTGGCTCCTGATTGGTTGTTTCAGAGTGGCCGAAGCTAGCTCATCAGTCTCACCAAAACTACTCACTGATGATGTCGACCGCAGTGTCCGACGAAACGTTTGATATTTATGTTTCTCATCGACCACGGTCTATAAGCCGGGAAATACCTCTTCATATGTTTTTTAATACACTACACAGTTTCACACGATGATATATACATTGCTTCATAGTGTGAATATTTTCTTGAAAATTTTCTACTTAAGAAAGCAACAGCTTTTCATAAACTAGGCTGGGAAGTCATATAGTTAAAGAATCTTATGTAAAATAAGAAGCACACAAGGCATGTCTCTATTTATAGTAAATGTATGCATAATAAACAGTTGATATAATAGGAGTCATTTCACATCAACCAAAATAATTTTTCAAATCGTCTAAGAATTGAATGAAATTTTGTAGAGGTGCTGACAAACCTTTGAAACTAACCAATGCAAATTTTCAGCTTCCAAGATCCAAATCCTGAAGATCAATGATCTTTCAAAAAAAAAAAGAGTTTGAAAATGGCGGATGATCATTTTGAAACAAAATGTAGGCTAAGGTATCAGAAATTTTATCCCACAGGCAGACTGAAATATTGGGAACTTGAAGTATTATTGTGTGTTAATATGTTCTTGAATTTTTGTGAATCTTAGCTTATTAGCTTTTGTGTAGCACATAGGCAAACTCTTGACAAAAGCAGGGTGGAGAAATTTTTTCCTGGATTTTAGGATGACATAAATTAGAAACAAAAATAATTCAAAAGCTTTTTCTTCATAGTTTGATTGTCAATATATCCTGCTTTTAACAGGTTACAGTTGCAGAACACATATATTTATTTTGTAAAATATATTGTGATCTAAAGTCTATCGAGATCCTTCACATGAAAATAGCCTGTTTTCAAAGCGCTGTAATTCAAGTTTGTCATTATCAATCTTCTTTTTATTACTACTATTAGAAAGAACTATTTTTTTCCCGTATCAAAATAGCCTTTTTCTTTCTTTGATTGTGTTCTTTCATATAAGGACAAAAAAGGAGCTTGAAATATTGCCTGTAATAACAAATTGTCATGTTTAAAAAGGTTGAAGAAAATTTTGTTGCACTGGAAGCCCGAAACTTTGGGAGTTTAAAGTACTCTTGGATGTTAATACCGTCTAGTATCTTGTGAGTTTGAACTCCAGTATTGATGTAGCATGCATATAAACTCTTGACAAAGCAATTTTTTCCTGGACTTTAGGATGTGATAAATTATGAGCAATAATAATTGAAAAGAGCGTATTTCATTATTCTCTAGTCTAAGTACTCGTTTTTTATGTGTTTGAGTTGCAGAGCATAAATACAGCATTTTGAAAAGATATTGACATCCAAATTTGCCATGAAAATCCTTCACTTGAAAACTAGCCTGTATTCAATGCCCTCAGCTCAAGTTTGTCGCCCTCAATCTTCTTTTGGTAAATACCATTAGAAAGAATAGATCTTTTCCTATCAAAATAAGTTATTTTCTTCTATGATGTTCTTTCAGATAAGGATGAGAAACTGAGCTTGAAATACTGTTGATTGTTCATGAGAAAATCTCAGTCTACAAGCTATAGTGAATGGTGACTGTCATGGAAATGAGTTTTTACAACTTTACAACTGTTATTAGTCACACATGAGTTTTTTTCTTCATTTTTGCAAATAAAGGATGACAAAAGCAAAAAAAAAAAAACATCTTGTTCTGGAAACATACAAATGCAACAGAGTAAGATATTTTTTGTTTCTATCATTATTAGTTTGCAAACTAACTATTAAAAAGAAAAATTAAAAAAAACTATTTTTGGTTAATAACAGCTGTAAAATCATTATGAGCCCATTTCCATGCCTATCATAATCTGTTATACATTATAGAACAAGCATTTCTTGTGAATGACAGACAGTATTTTAAGCTCATTTTTTCATTCTTATCTAAAAGAACACCAGATAAGAAAAAACTTATTTTGATAGGAAAAAGTATGTTCTTTCTATTGATAGTAGTGAAAAAGAGATTAAAGGGGATAAACTTTAGTTACAGCACATTAAAAATAGGCTATTTTCCAATTGGAGGGCTTTAATGCATATTTGAATGCCAATATTTTTTACAAAATCAATATTTACACTCTGAAATTGTAACACATAAACAACAAGTACAGTCAAGTCTCGATAACTCAAAGACTTATAGCTTGAATGTTCCTTTATCTCAAAGTTTTCATTTGGTCTCAAACTTTAGAGAAGACAGTAGGAGCTTCTTATAACTTGAACTACCAATAACTCGAAGCTTTTTGCTAGTTCCTTGGAACTTTGAGTTATCGAGACTCAACTGTACTTTAACAAGAGAGATATGAAATACGAGCTTTTGAATCTTTTTTTTTTTTTTTTTCAGAATTATCACATCCGATAATTGAGGCAAAAATTTCTTCACTGCGCTTTTTTAAGAGTTTACATGCATGCTACACCAACACTAATGAGCTCAAACTCATTAAAATACAAAAAGGTAATAACCTCCAAAAGTACTTTAAAATTCCAAACTTCAGACTTTAGCCTTTAGCAAAATTAGCCTAAACATGGCCATGTGCTATGGCAGACAGTATTTTAAGCTCCTTTTTTCGTCCTTATCTGAAATAACACCATCTAGTAAAAACTTGTTTTGGTAGAAAAATATCTGTTCTTTCTAATGGTACTCACGAAAAGAAATTGAAGATGACAAACTTTGGCTACAGCACATTGAAATCAGGTAATTTTGTAATGTAAAGGGTTTTGATAGCCAATTTGAATGACAATATTTTTTAAAATACATATTAGTGCTTTGCAACTGCAACCCATTATAAACAAATATTTTGACAAGAGAATTAGTAAGTATGAGCACTTGATTCCCCCCCCCCCCCCAGAATTTATGATACCACGAAATCTAGGGGAGAAAATCCCCACCATGCTTTACCAAGGATTTACATGCATACACACAAAAACTAATGAGCTTAAACTCACAAAAATACTCTAGAATGTATTCACAAACAAAAATGCTTCAAGCTCGATAAATTCTAGGCTTCCAAGGAGGTGGCATTTTCTGCAGGCTAAGGTTTAGCATGGCAATTCTTTCATAAAGCTGACCTACCATTTTAGAGTAATTTTGAGTGGGATCCTAGATCCTCAGAATTTGGATCTCAAAACCTTAAAACACAGAGTAAATTCAAAGGCATGTTTGCACTTAATAAAAGTTCATCCATATTGGTGATGGTTGAATGAAACCCGCTAGATTCAGTTGACATGAAATAACTCAAAGATAAAATAAGTAACAGTAAAATAAAAAGGGTTTTAAAATCTCTTTTTGGGAAAACATTTCTCTACTGTAAGCAATTTCTTTAATTATTTTGAAAAAATAAATTTTAAGACATGAGTATGCATATATACAGGGTGATCCAAAAGTTACACACCCAGTTATAAATAATCTATTTAAATATTGCTATGAATTTTAAACCCAAATCATTCATCTTGTTGCGACACTATACCTTTTAGAATGACACACCATTTTTATTTCTGTTTTCCATATTAATTACTTTTAGTAGCTTCTTGTTTGTAGCATAGTCAAGATGGATTTTTCCCAGGATTAGAAATTTTCACCAAATGCAAAATCTTTTCATGATTAATGTGAGGATTTTCGGTGGACTTAAAAGTATTAAAATATTTACAAGATGCAAAAAGATTAACATTTCATACAGGAGAAGCGATTTCCAAAAGAAGTCCAAAAAGTTCAATTTTTAAAAGGTTTAAAAAAAAGTCAATGGGTTTTTAAAATATAGTTCATGAATCAATAAATAAAATTTAATTGGAGTATGCACATACACATACACACACACACACACACACATATATATATATATATATATATATACTAATACATAATGAAAATTCAATATAGAAAACATGTACCCAATGCCAGTTCCAATCAGCACGGAAAGTAGGTTAGAGAAAAAGATTATTGTTAACATTTCAGTAGAAAACAATCCACTCTTTGCAGCTTTGGAATTTCGAAGACTCAAGGTGGGTTTTGGATGGTGCAATTTCCATTCTCTATATAAATAACAATTATAATCAATAAATAAATTTGAAAACACTCTAAAAGTATACATCAACTCGATCATGTTATGTCAGTAAATTTTAGAAAATGTACTTGGAAAAATATCAAACAAAATGCATTAATGTTTTATACAATTTCAATGAACTTACAAAGATTTAAAAAGGAAAAAAAAAGTGTTTAAAAAGTTTTTCTCAACTGTTCTGGATAGATGGTGGACTGGAACTATGACATAAGTGCTATTAACACTGAGAAATACACCCACTAAGGCAAGCTAGGTAGCAAGGCAAGCATACAAGGTATGTGTTAGGATGCATACATAAATCAGTGTTGTTTTAATGTATAAAAAGAATAAAGCTACCCACAGTGGTATGCCTTGTTATTCTCAGTTAAAAATCAAGGCAGAACAAACCCAGTCTTTTTTTTCTGTATTCCACACATGTTGTATGGAATAAACTTCTTTCACTAATTAATATTATTTCAGCTTTCAAAGTATTTCATTTAACTTATAACTTACTTCTCAATTGATAAATTTGACAATTTACGATAAAGAATTATTATTATTATTGTTACAGACATTACATTTGTATTACAAATGCACTGTACAATTTCTGCTTTGCAAACATGATAACTCATTATATGATGATTTAAGCCATCTTAAGAGAAATTATTTTACTTTTATTGTTTTAATATTGTGCTTTGAATTTCTTTTTCAATCTTTGAAAAAAAAAATGTCCGACTTACATTTAATTCCAACTTTTAATCATCTCTGTGTTGACATCTGAATTCAATTCAAGCAAATAATATTACACCCATATAAGAAAACTTAAAATACATTTATGTTTTAAACCAGTTTCTGCTAGTTTTAGAATAAATATTTACTTGTTTTGATTTAAATAGCATAAACGGTCATTTAAAGTAATATGTTTTACATTATAATCAGCATGCAAGTTACAATAGCTTAAAATGTTTCATGTATATGTATATTCAATATAAAAATTATCTTACTTTTATGAATATTCGAGCAATTAGTCAATGCATTTATCTCAACAATATCAAGTAATCTTCTAGCGAAATTTAATAAATACTATGACAGAGCAGCATTACTTAAAAATAGATTTTTGCTTCATAAAAGTAAATTTGTTTTTTTTTTAATATCTTCTAAGTAATCTTTTGCTTTATATTCTTCTTACATAACACAGAGCATTTTTTTTAGTTTGGTAAGTAATCTCTTACAGTTTTTATTTTTTTCTTAATCTAGTAATACGTATTATTTGAAATTTAATAAAATGAGAGGGCGAATGCATGCATTTCACTAAAGAAATAAATAGCAAATTTTAAAGAACTGGAAATGGATCACAAAATTATGGCTATAAACAAAATGGTTACACTAAAGCAACTAACTGCCAAATAATTAGATTTTGAGTTTCAGTTTCAGGAAATATCTTTAGCATTAAAACAAAAGTTTGTGTAACTTTTTCATTGCAGAAAAGCTAGTACTTTGAACATTACCATCTTTAATAACATTCAGTAATTCATTGGTTTCATTTTTATGCAGTTGACACAGTGAGATGATAAAAGTAAAATATTTTAATCTCTAAGAAAAACTATATCTTTCTCTTTTTTCTTTTTGCATGTTTATGATGTGGTTGACCGGCACTATTTCGAAATGCATTCAAAATAATAAAAAGAGTTTAATAGATAAAAATTAGAAATCTAAAATAAATTTGTAACTTGTATTACCTGAAAAAACATGAATCAAACCAACAAATTTCCAACATTGTTTGAAAATATGTTTGTTGCTAAAATCAACAATTATGAACTCAAATTCTCCATGATAAGATGAGTTGATAAACATTTGGTTTTATAATACATTCCTTACATTAGAACTAGATAAAAATCCTTGGTTTACCCTTGTATTCAACATTGCAGTAAGGTGAGTAATTGTTGATTTAGTTATACACATTACATTAAAATAATAACATTAGAAAGTAGTTTAGCAGAAACTGAAGAAAAGAATAATGTTGTATATGTGCTGATCTAATTGTGATAATTAACCAACAACAAACTTGTGGTTGATCATAATTCCACAATCATGTTTGATTTATGCTCTATATCATGAAAATAAATTTATTCAAGCACCAGAAGAAAAAAATTAAATAAAACATTATCACAATACACTGAAGTGACAAAAGTCATGGGATACCTCTTAATATCGTGTCGGCCCTCCTTTTGCCCGGCGAAGTGCAACAACTCGACGTGGCATGGACTCAACAAGTCGTTGGAAGTCTTCTGCAGGAATATTGAGCCATGCTGTCTCGATAGACGTCCATAATTGTGAAAGCGTTGATGGGGCAGGATTTTGGGCACGAACAGACCTCTCGATGGTGTCCCATAAATGCTCAATGGGATTCATGTCGGGCGATCTAGGTGGCCAAATCATTCGTTGGAATTGTCCAGAATTTTCTTCAAACCAATTGCGAACAGTTGTGGCCCGGTGACATGGCGCATTGTCATCCATAAAAATACCATCGTTGTTTGGGTACATGAAGTCCATGAATGGCTGCAAGTGATCTCCAAGTAGCTGCACATAAGCATTTCCAGTCAATGTTCGGTCCAGTCGTACTAGAGGACCAAGTCCATGCCATGAAAAAACAGCCCACACCATTACGGAGCCACCACCAGCTTGAACAGTGCCTTGCTGACAGTTTGGGTCCATGGCTTCGTGGGGTCTGCGCCACACTCGAACCCTACCATCAGCTCTTACCAGCTGAAATCGTGACTCATCGGACCAGGCCACGGTTTTCCATTTATCTAGGGACCAACCGATATGCTCACGTGCCCACGAGAGTCGCTGCAAGCGATGTCGTTCTGTCAGTAAAGGCACTCGAGTCGGTCTTCTGCTGGAATAGCCCAAGAAATCCAAATTTCTCCGCACAGTTCTAGCAGACACGTCCATTGTACGTCCCACATTGATTTCTACGGTGATTTGACGCAGTGTTGCTTGTCTGTTAGAATTTACGACTCTTTGCAGACGTCGCCGGTCTCGATCTTTAAGTGCAGGCGGTCGACCACTGCGCTGTCCATGGTGGGATGTTATGCCTGAAATTTCATACTCTCGGCACACTCTTGACACAGTGGATCTGGGAATGTTGAATTCTCTAACGATTTCCGAAATGGCATGACCCATGCGTCTAGCTCCAACTAACATTCCGCGTTCAAAGTCTGTTAATTCACGTCGTGCGGTCATCATCACGTTAAAACCTCTTCACATGAATAACTTGAACAGAAATGAAAGCTCTGTAAAAGCACTGCGCATTTATACCTGTTCTATGCGATGCTACTGTCATCTGAAAATTTGCATATTGCTATCCCATGACTTTTGTCACTTCAGTGTATTTGTGTGCTATCTTGGCATACCATACCCTCGGCTCATGATATTTGAAAATTAATATAAGAGTAATGGTATTTGGAGATCTATCTGACTATAGTATTAGATTTACTCTTTGAATCATATTTACTAGAAACATATGTATGATTGAACAATTGCAAAATAGCAGAAAGTTTTTTTTCCTCAAATTTTGTGGTAGTTTCAAGACAGGCTTGTCTGAAGAGTAGAGTAATAACTAAACAAAAGGACACGGAAAGTAACTTATTTGCCCATGGAAAGGATGATAGAATGATATTAAATCAAAGCGTTGGTGTAACTGAGTTATAGGTTTTTCATATTACTTATAAATTCCTAAGCAAAAGATAGTTCAGATAATACATGCTATGTTAGTAATGAAAAAAAAATCTTTATATTTATATTCAAATAGTAACCTTACCAGGAAAGTACTCGACTTAAGTAATAATGAAAAACGTTAAAAATGGTACCATTCGAAAGAGCATACTGAAACATGTTTTTGACCCAAAGATCAAGTGCCTCGTCCCCTCGTTTTCGAGATAAGGGGTCTTAAAGTCAGCCAAAAAGTAGCCAAATTTGAAGACTTGGCAATAAATTGAAGCTATCTCCCAATTCTCCCTTCTGCTGCTTGCTTGGCACATCGTTTCCATGTTTGGTCATTTGCAAATAAAGTAAAAGATGTTTTACATTAACCCTTTACTTGTATGAGCTAAAATAAAGAATGGTGGTCAAGACTATGATGTGGAAAGCAGAGTGCTTTATCCAGAGGAACGAAAACATTACAAAGAAACGCATGTCTTTTTACGCATGATAACAATACATTTTAAAATTTTAGTTATTTTAAGTTTTTCTTTACTGAACTAAGTTATATGTGTTAATTATTATACGTTAAAATAAATGTATTGCACGTGTTTCTTAATGAATAATTCAGGATAATTAAATAAGTAAGTATGAAGAACAGCTAATATGAGCTCATGTACAAAAAACGAAACAAATAGTCTTTGAGTTAGAAATGAAATTGTCATGGATTATGATATCAGTTCTTATTTCAAAAAAAAAAAAAAAAAAAGATACAAGAAGTTTCACTATCTGGGCAATTCCACGAAAAGTGGTCCTAACACACCAAAAATTTTTTCCCCCATAATACAAAAACAAACCTTATTTTTTGACAAAAAAATATCTACTCTTTTCGATTCCAGCATCAATTTTAGGATAAAATTTTTCTTTTCTCATATTTTAACCTTGTTTAATAACATTGAGACAAATAAAAAAAAATGCATTGTTAGTGAAAAAAGTAAAAGAATTTTTTTCACCTAATAATCAATTTTTTTTGGAAAAACTATCAAATATCATGAACGCAGATCCTTTAGTATGATTATATCTCATATTTTTTGTAATTAAGTGTTTCATAAGTTTTTAACCCCTCAAAATATGCAGGTTACTTTTTTTTGGTCACACACGTAAGGCAAAAGAAAGAAAAGTTTCCCCCCAAGGTCTAATTAGGGGACTAAAAGAAAACTATCTCATATCATAAATTAACTTGATACATAATGTAAGGTATGGGCGTGGGGTGAACATTATATCAAGGCTTGCAAGACACATTAAGAAACATTTATTAACATGGAAACACAAACGCGGCCGAAGCCGTTCGAACTACGCTCACGAATCACAAGACTGATCTCCCTACGGTTACAGTTACAAGTTACAGGAGACACGATTACGATGAATGATATGAATATATAACATCCCTCCCCCCTAAGTTTTAAAGTCCTTTAACCATTCCGGTGGACGCCTGTTCCTAACAGGCCTCTGAGATTGTGGGCTAGGACCGGGGCTGTTTACAGTCACTGCGTCAGGAACATCATCATCTGCTGAAGACTGCATTAAATCATCAGATGCTTCAGGAAAGTCCTGAGAAGTTTCTGAACGTGATCTCTGAGGAAATTCTGGATAGAATTCGTCTGAATCATCAGAGATATCTGATTGAGTATTGGAAACAACCCGGCTTCTCAGTTGATCAACGTGTCTTCTCCACACTAAGCCGTCATCTGTTTGTACCTGGTACATAGTCATACCTAGAACTTCAATAATTGTAGCAGGAACCCATTTTTTATGAGGAGGAAATCCTAGTGCATAAACAGTCTCTAAAGGAGCAAACATTCTTACTTTTGTGCGATTATTCAAACTGTCACTTTCTTGTTTCGCGTAAATGGCTTCCGATAAGTCAGGATGCAATTTGTCAAGACAAGTTTTTAATCGTCGATTCATCAGTAGTTCTGCTGGAGACATACCTGTAGTAGAGTTTGGTATGGTGTGTTGAGCTATTAAGAATGCTGCAAGTCTATATTCCCAATTTCCGGAAATAATTCTCTTTAAGGAATTCTTAGTTGTCTGCACCATGCGTTCCGCCTGTCCATTTGAAGATGGGTGATGTGGAGCTGTAGGAATGTATTTAATACCATTCCTCACCAAAAAATCTTGGAATGCTTCTGAAGTGAAGGACGGACCATTATCTGAGACGAGTGTATTGGGTATACCATGAGTGGCGAATAACTTCCTCAATGCATTTATTGTTGCTGAAGAATCAGTGGAAGGAACCCGCACAACCTCTAACCACTTCGAAAATGAGTCAACCACAATAAGGAATAACGAATTCTGAAACGGACCAGCATGGTCAATATGGATTCGAGTCCATGGAGTCTTCGTGTTTTCCCAAGGAATTACTGTTTTCGGAGGTGCATTTCTGGTCTGTTGACATATCTCACATGAGTTGACCATCTTTTCCACATCTTTGTCGATGCCTGGCCACCAGACATAGCTTCGAGCGAGTGCTTTGGTTTTAACAATACCCTGATGAGTATTATGCAATATTCCCAATAGGTCAGCTTGAGCTCTTTTTGGAATTATCACTCTTGATCCCCATAGCAAGCAACCTTTGTGAACAGACAATTCAAGCTTCCTTGTGTAAAATGGTTCAAATTCTTTGTCGGGTTTTTCTTCAGGCCATCCCCTCCATACCCAGTTGAGAACTCGGGATAAAATGGGATCTTGGGCTGTAAGACGAGCTAAATCGGCAGATTTCAAGAGTGGCTTCTTTAAAGCTTCCAACAACAAAATTTCCATTGGAGGATTTTCTTCGTTTGCTGAAATTGGTTGTGGAAGACGACTGAGACCATCAGCATTAGTTATTTCCTTTCCTGGTTTATATATTAAATTGTAGTCGTATGAACTTAACATGATCGACCACCTTTGCATTCTTGGCGAAAGCATTGAAGGTATAGGCTTGTTCGGAGCTAAGAGTCCTAGTAATGGTTTGTGATCAGTGCGAATTTCAAATTTTTGCCCAAATAAAAAATTATGGAACTTCTTTACGCCTTGAATAATAGCCAATGCTTCCTTATCGATTTGTGCATATCGGCGTTCTGTCTTATTCAGTGTTCGTGAATAATACGCTATTGGAGCTTCCGTGCCATCTTGTAGTTGATGACTTAGCACTGATCCGATTCCAAATTGAGATGCGTCACAAGTTAAAATGATTGGCTTCTTTTCGTCAAAATGAGTAAGTAGAGTTTCCGCTGATAAGAGTCCTTTTACCTTCTCAAATGCAGATTGATGAGTATTTGTCCACGTCCAGCAAGCATCCTTGTCTAAGAGACGATGAAGGGGTTCGGCTACGTCAGCCTTATTCTTCAAAAAGACATGATAAAAGTTTAAAAGTCCTAAAAATGCTTGAAGTTCTTCCTTGGACTTGGGAGTTGGAGCATTGCGAATTGCATCAACCTTTTCTTTGGTTGGCTTGATTCCATCTTTATCGATATGAAATCCTAAGTATTGAATACTTGAAGCTCCGATGATGCACTTTTCTTTGTTGAGTCTTAAGCCAGATTCTGAAAACTTCTTTAAAACTTGCCTAAATCTTTCAGCAAGTTCTTGCATCGATGACCCTTTTATTAACACATCATCAAAATACGGCAGCACACCAGGAATATCCGATAACAGTCTTTCGATAAACTGTTGAAAAATTCCGGGAGCAGAAGATATCCCAAATTGTAAACGCTTACATTTAAATGCGCCCTTATGAGTAACAATGGTTTGGGCCATAGCACTATCTTCATCAACGGTAAGTTGTAAATAAGCTTGAGAAAGATCTAGTTTAATGAAATAACGACTACCTGCAAGCTCAGCTAAAACTTGACTCACAGCAGGAACCGGATATGGGTACTGTCCCAAAGCTTTGTTTAAGGTACATTTGTAGTCACCACAAAGTCGTATTTCCCCATTTGATTTTAGGATTGGAACCACAGGAGTTGTCCATTCTGAATAATTTACTGGCTCAATTGCTCCTTGCTCTTGCAAACGCTGTAATTCCCTTTCGATTTTTTGTTTCAATGCATATGGCACAGTTCTAGCTTTTAACTGGATTGGTCGAATATTTGGATCTAACTTGAGAGATATGGGTGTACCTTTATAAGTCCCTAATTCATCTTTAAAAACATCTGGAAATTCTTCCACTACACTGTCCAGAGTTAAGTTACTGATGCTGTGAACTCCAATAAGTTTTATTCCCAGTGGTTCGAACCAGTTAGTCCCTAGCAAGCTCTCTCTAGGCTCTTTGGCAATTAGAATTGGAAGATTACCCTTGAAAGACGAATACTCCACATTGACATGGCACTGTCCTAAAATTTTGACAGAATTCTTGTTATAATCTCTAATTGTATAAGGACAATCTTCTAATTTTGGAGGATTAACGGGAAAAAGTCCTTTAAATGTAGAGTTATCAATGATCGTAACTTTAGCACCTGAGTCTACTTCCATAACAACTGGCGAGTTATTAATATGAACAGTAGCTTTCAATTTTGAACAGTTAACACTATTTACACGTAAATATTTTAGCTGTAAAGACTCAACATCAGGAACAGTGTCAATCAAATTTGCAGAATTATTATTTATATTTTTCTTGAAAAATTGCTTGTTATTTGGAAAATTGTTGGATTTGTTTCTACATACCTTGGCAATATGTCCTTTTTTCTTACAAACATAGCATTCAGCATCTCTAAATTTACATTGAGCTCTAGGGTGATTACCCCCACAGCCTGAACACTTCTTAGCGTTTTCACGATCTTTGTTTACATTCGGTTTCGGATTCCACTTTTGAGTTGAGTTGTTATTCTTGGCTTGAATCCGTTTCACGGACAACGAATCCGAATTTCGTATTTCTTTTACGTTTCTACTGGCAGATTCTGCTGCTATAGCTTTTTCCAGGGCGTCTGAAAACGTCAGTGATGTTTCAGCTAGTAATCTTCGCTGTAAATGTTCATCTCGAATTCCGCAAACCAGTCTATCTCTTAACATCACGTCTAACGATGCTCCAAAATTACAATGTTCTGACAATCTTCTTAATTCAGAAACAAATGAAGAAACAGTTTCATCGTTTAGTTGTTTCCTGCGATAAAACAAATACCGCTGAAAAATTTCCGATGGTTTTGGCGAAAAATGAGCTTTGACGGTTTTTATTAAGTCCGGGAACTTGATGCTCGTGGGAACGCTCGGCGATACCAGTGAACGAATTACGGAATATGTGTCTGGACCACATACACTCAAAAATACCGCACGTTTTTGTTCATCTTCTTCAATGGAATTCGCTGCGAAAAAACATTCTAATCTTTCGTAGTATGAGTCCCACGCCAAAGGTTTCGATATGTCGAAATGTTCCAAAGTTCCAATAATTGACATGATGAAAACAAATTCGCGGTCAATATTCGAAATAAACACTTGAAATGATCTTGTTTCTTGCAATTGATCTTGATCTAATCGAAAAACAACTTACAAAACATGTAGAATTGCCTTCGCGTTAGTTTCGATTTTGTTCACAAAGAACGCACTAAGTTCGAACTGCTGTTTCCGAGTTGATTCTTGATCCACTTCCTCGTCGCCAGAATTGTAAGGTATGGGCGTGGGGTGAACATTATATCAAGGCTTGCAAGACACATTAAGAAACATTTATTAACATGGAAACACAAACGCGGCCGAAGCCGTTCGAACTACACTCACGAATCACAAGACTGATCTCCCTACGGTTACAGTTACAGGAGACACGATTACGATGAATGATATGAATATATAACACATAACACCTGTAACCTGACTTACATCTTCATCCATTCGGCAGAAACGTTTTAACGAGGCTCTTTAAAAGCTGTCACACACGTAAGGTTTTTGAATGGTTTACATTAAGAGTCAGGTACTTATTGCTTACTTATTTAAGAAATTTCGTACAAAGATACAAGATTTCGTACAAATTTAAGAAAGATCGTACTTATTTAAGAAATTTCCTGAGAAACCAATTATTTTGGTTTAAATTGAGATATTTTTTGTTAATATTTTCTGATTATATGTAACATGTTTAAAATGAATTTTAAAATTATTAAATTATTTATTTAATTCGTATGTAACAGATTGAATTTCATTTTCATTCTTCATTTTGTGGATAAATCCTTGCAAAATTTAAGTATTTACTAGCTGCGTTGTCCGGTTGTTTGAGAAATTTTCCCAGGAACCGATTCTTTTAATTTAAACTTTTTTGTTAATCTCATCTCCTCTGATTACATGTAACATGTTATATAAATAAATTTTAAAATAACCTATATATAATTCGTATACAAATGAGAATTAATTTTGTCTTCATTCTTTATTTTGTGAACACATCTTTGCAATTTAATTATTTACTAGCGGCGTTGTCCAACAAAATCATATCTTTTGTTTCGGGCAAAAAATCAAACATTAAACAAGTGGTTTCGTCCGGAACTGAACGAGCCTACTTTCCCGTTTGCCAATTTCAAATTTGGTAAAATATTCATCTGAAAGATAATGGGTACGTGGGGGTTGGAGGAGGGGGGGGGGGGCAATTTGAAAAGTCAAACATGAGAATGAATTGTCCTCGCCGAGATCTTTCTAACAAAAAAAGTTTGTTCAAATCGGACTGTTTAACTCAAAAGTAATTAGCGGGGGATTAGTTGTTTGAGCGGTTCAAAGTTTAACAAAAAGTGCGCAAACCAAAATTTTAAATGTGAGAATTATTTATCCTCGCCGAGATTATTAGAAAAAAAAAATGTTCAAATCGGACTGTTTACTCAAAAGTTGTTAACGGGGGACAGGTTGTTTGAATGGTTTAAAATTGAACGAAAAATTGTTCAAATCTAAAAGCCAAATATGAGAATGAGGTCTCCTCGCCGAGATCTTTCGAACAAAAAAAAATTTGTTCAAATCGGACACCTCACTCAAAAAATATTAGAAGATGGGGGGGGGGGGGGGGTAGAGACAGACAGACACATGTATAATGCTGATAGCTATAATTATCAATTGTGGAAGTTGAATTGACTTTAAAATGAAGACATGCTGCACACGGTCACACACGTAAGGCTCTAGTGTCACACACGTAAGGCAAATTAAAATTTTTTTATTGCTACTCTACGAAGTTAAGAAAAAAATAATATGTGGAATACTTACTTAGTATACTTAGACACATGCACAAAAATCACCGTTCATTTATCGTTTAAAACTTCACAGGAAATTATAAAATAATATGAGGTATGGCTTATTTTCAGATTTTCCGAGTCACACGTAAGGCTGTATTTAAAATTTTATAAAAAAAATTCAAAATTGTCCTATGAAAAAAATAACGCTACATTACAACTTTTGCATATCTTCTGTTACTCCAATAGAAACCACTAAGAAATATATAAAAAATATCGTCCTGGTTTTTATTGTTATTTGCAAAGAAATGTTGTCAAAAAGTCACACACGTAAGGCTGGAATGGCCCATCTGCTCCCTCTTAGCAAAAACATTTATTTTTTTTTTAATTGAAATCGAGAAAAAATAAATGGAAATTTAAAAAAGAAAACGAATAGTAAATGTCAATAGCTTCAAAATTATATCCATGTTGGAAATTACATCAAGGGTAGAGGGAAATAGTTATTTCCATTCGTTAAATATACTAATAGAGTCGACATTCATTAAAAAAATCCCTGCCATTCAAACAGAGTTGGTCAATGTAGCGAAAAGTCTAGGTATCGTAAATGTACACTATATTGCATGTTAATTTCGTACTGTTTAAAAACACTAGAATAACTTTTACTAGTTCTGCTTTATGTTCAACGGGTAGGAAAAGAATAAAAAATTGTAAATCAATGCAAGTTTTATCTTACTTTTCTGTAAAAGTAGAAAATAGGTGAAAAAAAATCATGAAAGAAGACCTGATGCATTGGAAAAAAAAAAACACGCTCAAAACAATTGAGTCGAAAAAGCACAACTTAATAAATATAATAAAATACACAGAGAAATTTAAAGTAGGAAAGTTGGGTTTTGAGCTGCGGAAATTGTGTTCCTGTAAGTCTGTCTATTAGTCAGTTCTTCTACCCACCCCCGGCAATAACTTTTAAGTGCATAGTCCGATTCGAATTTTTTTTTTCGATCGAAAGATCTCAGTGAGGACAATACACTCCCATATTCGACTTTTGGGGACCACCTGGGTCTAGAGATAGAGTACTCTCCTCATAAGCAAGTGGTCGTGAGTTCGAATCCCGCCTTGCGCATGGATGTTATTTCATCCTCTATGTGCTGTAAATCTGTCCTGTGTTTGTCAGGAGGCAAGGTGCATAGAATGCAATCCTCATGTATGTTGAAGCTGATAGCTTCTTGAAAAAAAAAAAAAGACTTTTTGATTTGAACAATATTTCAATTTCGAATTTCTGTTTTTTCCCTCTGTCCTCCTTTATAACTTTTGAGGGAACAAGTTCGATTCGAGCGAACAATTTTTTCTTTCGAAATATCTCAGAAAAAACACCTCATTCCTGTTTGATTGTTTTATTTGAACACATTTTCATTAAATTTTTAGCAGGTCAAAGAAAAAAAAAAAAAAAAACTGCCCCGAGCCTAGTTTCTAATAACTTTGCTTGAACAGTCCTATTTGATTACTTTTTTTTTTTGAAAGACCATTCCTACAGACCCAGTAATGCAGTTGACAAAATGTTCAGGGGAACTTACCTTGAGTTATAGGAGATCCACCAACATAAAAGTGGTTTGAAAAAATCTATATTTGCAATTTTTTACATTAAAAAAACCCAAATATCACCCCCCCCCTCATGCTACAGAATTGTACGAACACTTAAAAAATGATGAAAAAAAGAAAAAAAAAAAAAAAACAGGAGGTTCAGTTGTCTCCTGGGCCTCTTAAACAAGGGACCTGCTTTAATCTCAAATAATAAGATAAAATTTAATTTTGATGTTGTTTAAAGTTGTTTTTCTTCCTTAATAAGCTCTCTGCTTTCCATGTCATAGGCTTGATAGTAGCTTTTTGCTTTAACACGCACAGGTAAAGTAAAAGATTATTGTAAAGCCGTCTTCCACAAGCTTTGCAGATGACCAAAAATGGGAATTAGGTTTCCGCTAGACGCAAATAGGGTAATCGCACCGCAGCTTCCAGCTTCATCGTAACTCGCTAAAATTGGTGAATTTTCAAAAAAATCAGCGGACTTTAGGACCTTATATTTTGATAACGGGGGCGCGAGGGAAAAAAAGCATGCGTCCAGAAACATGTTTTACAATGCTCTTTCGATTGGTACTGATTAAAAAAAATTCATTATTCCATGATCGGGTACTTTCCTGGTTAGTATACAAACATAACCCTGTCTTCCATGCTTCGAAAAATTAAAAATGATCCTACCCTCCTTTTGGGCTCCGAACAGGGGCAAGACTTCGCTTGCCCCCCCCCCTTCCCCACTGAAATAAAATAAAATGTTTGTTGAAAAAAATGGTAACACCAATGTCTGGACCGTCATATACGGGTATACTCAACGTATATTATATAGAAAATGAACAAAGAGCACTAACTAAATACATACAATACTTTAAGAAGAAGCACTTTTACTGGTCATTCTCTAAAAGAAAATATATTCATGCTATTTACTGCACAATCCTCACTTTCTCTCCGTCGATCTTTCCTACAATAAAAGATATTTCTTTAACTTTCGGCCTATGCCTGCATTCTGCATTGAGCTTTTTTTTTTTTTTAGAGAGAGCTGGCTTTAAAAAATTTGTCTTTTTTTTTAAATAATGAAAAGAAAGTTATCCAGTTACTTAGCCAGTTCAGCGCCCCTAAAATCTAGCGCCCGGAGCACGATCCCAGTCTGCCCTCCTCTAGTTACGTCTCTGAATACAGTTAATGAGATGGTATGACTTTTCCTCCCAACAACACCGAAAGATCTGGTCATTTTCTAAATTTTAATCCAGTTATTTAAATTAAATGTCAACTAATTTCTAGCATAATCTGATAAAATTTATGCTGCGTGACTGTTGATGAAATATTTTGATTGCAGTAAATGCTTGACTACGCAGACACTCGAAAGTGCTGCTTTTCATATTCACGAATTTTATGACAGTTAATCTTGGAAAATTAGAGCTCATTTTTTAGACTGTACATTGCTAAACTTAAGCACGTTCATTATATATCTGATTTTCACTCTATTTAAAATGTTTATTTATAAAATATGTGTCAAAACATTCATCATTTTTCTCGAAAATAAAAGGATGTCTCAATAATCATGTTTTTTTTTCAAATCAATTCCACTTCATATAAAATCTAATACACTTTCTGGCTCAAAAGTGACTAAGAAGTTCAAGCATACTACATAACCTTAAGACTGCATACTAATTTCAGAAAGAGTAAAGACTATTACTTGATTTACACATTGCACCCTTAATGTGCTAAAAAATGAAAAAAAAAAAAAGAAAGAAGGAAAGAAAGAAATTGTTAAGTGCACTTAACTGAATATAAAGCTTGAATGTACATCTTTGTTTTTTCCTTTTAAAAATATTTTCTAAGAACAAATAGATATTTTGAACTTAAATTCTTCATAAAATCTAAGCTTACTGGCTGTGAACATTTTTAATTCGAAAAAAAAAAAAAAAAAGAATACATAAAAAATAAATGAATAAAAATTAAAAAAAAAAAGACATTTCATGAATCGGCATAGACAGTAATAAAGACACTGAACTTCATACAGAATCTCTCTTTTGTTTTCAAACAAGCTTACAAGTATTGCAGAGAAAAATTGTACTGAAAAATAGGCAGTATGATAAGAGAAATACTATGAAAATGGTTAAAAGATCAAAATTCAATTACTTTGGTGGTCTTTGATCAGGTTTGCTGCTCCAATCCCATATCCAATCAGTACTTCCATGTCTCCTAACCACACCAAACTAAAATAGAGATTAAAAAAAAAAAAAAACCTCAATAAAACATGCCAAATAAATAACACAAATAATTTTTATGAATCGAAAAAAAAATATCAAATAAACCAAAACCCATTTTTAAATTTTCGGTAAATAATACTGATTGTGACGTAAATGGAATAATTCAAAAGTTTAGTAAGTAATAAAATTAGGCAATGTATTATGATTTTTGGCATACAAACTTCTGCACTAAAAATAAAATAGCCCCCATAAATACTTTTTAATGCTATAAATAATGTGGAAATTTATTTGACTATGAGAAAAATTATCATTTGGTATGACATACAAATAATTCAGATATGTAAACTATTTTTTAATAACTAGTTCACAGATAAACAGCCCTGTTTTAAAAATGCTAACTAAACAAGTCAAGAATGAAAGTCCTAAATTTTCAACAACACTTAATGCCATGCAGTACATTGAGCACTAATTTACATTGTAAAATTAAGTAAATTTCAATGTTTGAAAAAAATAAAAAGTCATAATTGTCATTACCATAGCTTCTCTTAAACTGCATCTTTATTATTTGGAGATTTATAGCAAGAATTTCAAAGCTTTAAAACCAAAGACAACAATTGAATAGGCATATTTCATCTCTATACTTAAACTATATTTGTCAATTTATCTATAAGAAAAAAATTCTACTCCTTATTTTCAATTAAAATTGGTCTCTGGAGGTAATTGTCACTATCATGTCACAGAAGTTTTTGTTCTTCCCCTCCCTGTGAACGACCCTTTGACATTCCTCTAACCAAAATCAGTACAAGACCACATGTTCTTACAAACAAAAAGGTCAACTTTAAGTAAGTGCAAACCATTTCATTTTGATATTTTCATTTCAAAAATTTCAGTCAGAGTATTTAGCACAACTGCATCATTAGATACAAATTCAGAAAACTTAAATTATCAGAATGATTTATAAAGATCTTTTAAAACTTAATAGGAAAAAAAAATTACAATCAAGTAAAAATTTCTTTGACTTAACTTAAAATATGCCTAACATTAAAAATGTTATCCCCATAGAATTACAATGGTGCTCTGAAAATATCGTAGTTATCCTACCTAGGGACATGATGAGTTCCAGATTTAAAAAAAAAAAAATCTAATTTTAAAATAAAAAATGCTTTAGCAATTCTTGGATATTGAAGCTGAACTTGAACTTGCATAAAAATTACCAATATTGAAGTTTTTTGTATAGCATTTCCAAACCAAAACAAAGAATGGTTCAACATGGAAAAATTAAAATTCAAGAGAAAAAAATGTATTAATACACGCATAATCTTTGTTTTTCTTAAAATCTATAAAAATTTGCTTTAAAAACTTTTCTTTCTGATTTTAGATAAACAGATATTTTAAATACACATACATCTTTGACTGAATATCTTACCTGACATGGTATCATTCCATCTAAAACATGATCTTCCGTAGGACTTCTAGGAGACTTTGGACTGCAATAAATACGGAAATGTATTAAGCCTTAATATTAATGAAATACAGACATAAGAATTATTCGTTACATTTAATTACTGCTATTTAGAATACTTGGTACATACTCCCTACTCTTAATAAAATAAGGTAGTTCTAAATTGAATCATAGTTGAATCAATAGTATCTTAAAGTGCCCATACATGAGACACAATGGGATACTGAAAAACAATTTCATTTAGGAATTAAATGAATGCCTTTGTGCTTGGAAAGTAAAAGAATGTAAACAACGTATGAATGCACAAATGAGCAAGAAAACTGCATACAAGTGTTTTGGCGTTATAAGGAATGACTTTTGCTATGCGAAAAATGTAAGCTAATGGATGAAAAAACATTTGGTTAAAGCAACGGGCAAACTTTTTAAGCTGCTTGCTTTTATGCCTTTTGCTTTTGTTGGAAGTCTTTTCATTCATAAGCTCACATTCTTTGCATTGAAAAGGCATTCCTAGTAACGTTGAAACATGTGTGCGCAGCTTCCCTAAGTGAATTAACTTCTAGGCCCAGAGCCTATAACTGGTCATTGCATTTGTATCTGTATTCGACTTAAGTGTTTAGTTAACTTAAAGTAAAATAGACTGAAAGAATTCAAAGTAAAGTGGACAAAGGTATAAAATACTAATTTTACCTTTCTCTGTGAGAAGATATTCCACTTCCTCCAAGTGATGAATGACCACTTTCTCTTTGTGCTTCCCATAGAAGTTTCTCTAACTTTCCGCTGTTAATTAACGATGATATTGGGGTAGAACGCTTTTGGCTTCCATCAGATCCTCGACTCAACTCCCCACTAATGTTTAGATCCACCCATGAATCTGAAAACAAAAAAATCTTTTAGTAACAGAAAAGTTTATCTTACTTTCTACAAAACTAATAATTCATTCAATATTTTCCTTATTGCTAGAAAAAGCAGGAGTTAAATCTACTACAACTCACTTTGTAGAAACTTAACTAGTAGCAGTGCCTTTCATCTCTTAAATATTGAAAATTTTCAAACATATTTTATTCTAAAAACCTATGTCTAAGCTTTTGAGAGGAATTGAGAACAGGACATACAACTTATGACAATTTTGCTTCTGCTCTTGCTATTGTTTTCATTAAAAATACAGTGTAATAGGTTAAAATTCAAAAACATTGAGTCGGAGGGACTGCCGCAATTAGATTTTGGAGAGAAAAGAAAAAACATTTTATAGCACTTTAACAATATCTAAATATAGATGCATGATTTTCTCTATGAAAATAAATTGTGATCAAATTGGCAATTGAATAATAAAATAGCCATAATAAATGAAAATTATTTTTAAAAATGAGTTTCAAAGTGGGGCAAAGTTTGCAAAACTTATCCCAAATTAATTCTGGAAGAAAAGAAACCCTCTCCAAACCTGGACAGTTCCCAAGGTTTTAGGAAATGAATTCTGGCATACTTTTGTATAATTTTAAGTTGTCAAATTTAATTGATGCCTAAACTATAGTTAAAGCCTGAAAGCAAAAATGCTAGATTTATGAATTTTTTTTTCAGTTAATTGTGCTTATTTTCAGGGGGGGGGGACGAGAAAAAACCCTAAATATAAGAAAAGGAAAGCAAAATGACACTAATATTGATGTTGAATAAAAACAGCAGTTAACAAAAATTGTAATTTGCAAAGCTAATCGTTAAGAAAAATGATGACCACAAAAACAGAAGCTTTTCAGTCAAGACTGAATTCTGATCATTTCTCATTGTTACAAAGTTTTTTACATGTTGTTTCCTTCTATTTAAATGGTTTACATCTAAAAAATCAACACAACCGTCCTGATTTTTTTAAAGCAGGGGGGGGGGGAGTATCAACAGCATGACTTCACCAATATCATTACGAGCTCTTAACTTTCAGATGCATTTGTCAAGTTATTTGGTGTTCAGCAATAATAGAAATGAAACTTTAAATCTGTCGTCTGTCTTGATAACGCCTGATATAAATTTTTACTCGTCAAAATGGGATGCAATTTTTAATGAAGCAAATATATGCATGTATCCAAATATAAAGAAATGTTTGAAAACAGAAAAACTTCATATTGCTGATAGCATACTTGAAAAAGATCTGTAATATAAACAGAAGAAAATGGTTTTTAAAAACAAAGCTGCTCGTATTTTGAAACTAATTTTACAAATTTATCATTTGAATCAATTGTGGGTCTTGGTCACAATAGGGAAAAAAAGCTTCAATATGATCTCAAAACTTAAAGCATCACACTTGGTGCCTAGGGTTGAAAATCTAGGCGTCAATGCATTTTTTTTTTATATAAAATACAATTTAATGACAGCTTATTTCTAACACTAGTGCTCAGTTGATAAGAGATTAATTGCATTTCATAGAAAATTGAATGCAGTAATATTATTTTAAAACTAAAATTAGAAAAAAAGTACAGAGTTGCTAGGTTCAGTGTACTAATAGCATAGTGGCCAATGTTGAAACATATAAATACAAATGTGACGACCAGCAACGGGCTCTGGGCCCAACAGGGCTGGTCCTAGTCAAATTATAGACCACAATGAAGATCAATGGCCCTCTTAAAACTATCTACTCCCTTGCTCCATATCGCCTTTTTTGGTAAATTATTCCAAGTTCCCACTACTCTGCTAAAATAGTAATTTTTTCGAATTTCCAGGTCAGCCTGAGATATACATGAAAACTAAAGAGACTTCTGTGTAAAATTAGGGAGAGATTGCATGACTAAATTTAATGATAAAAAGCTAAGTGAGAAAGAGGCATTAAAATATATGCAGAGACTTCTTAAAGTAAGCCATTACTGGACCTACAGCCCAGCCACCTGGCCGCCTCGCTAAGCAGATAACTGAGATGAAGGAATCTAAGGTGTAACACTAAGAGGTGGGGCAAGGTGGGAGAAAGTACTGAACCTGGAGTTTGATATTTGTAAAACTGGAAGGATCAGATATTCAAAAAAATATATAACTATTTTTTTTCTTTTTTGAAATTTCAAGTTTGAAAAAAAAAAAAAAAGACTATTTTGAAAGGGGCATTAGTCTCCCCTCTTATAACTAGCATTTGATAATAAACATTCCTAGTAGTAGATTAAAAACTTATGAAGTTCAGAGAAAAAAATCGGAAAGTTTTATACCACAATTCTTTGGAAACAAAATTTTAAAAAGAAGAAAATGATAAATGGCTGACTTAGTAACCCCCCCCCCCCGCCCCCTGTTTCAGCAAATCAGAGAAGATTAATGTCAAGAGAAAGATTCAAGATTTAAATTCAAACCTATAACAATGAGATAGAGCATGTTGCAAGTGCTGCCCTCTACTGATTTTAAACATTTTCATTTAATATTCCAAACGTAAAAAGGTGGAAATTAATGATTAGAATTTTCATTTTAGCGATAAAACATAATTTCAAACAATCTAGAATTATTTTAAAATAGAATTCAATAAAAATATTCTATAATTAAGATTACCGGTATTTTCTGTTTTGGCTTTTCATGTACAATATATTTAGATTTTTAACAGGTTGATTACTGGCATTACGTATTCAAATGTATCATTAAAATGCTTCACTGTGAAATACTTTTCCTCCAGTCCGAATATAAAGTTTTTAAAAAGTAACAGAATTTTTTCTTTCCCAAATATTTATTTTTCCTGATGAGAGGGTGGGTTCAACCTGTAAAAATTCCCTTTTTGACACAACAAAGCATTGATTAAGGTTTATTATTTTCTCTGACAGTTATTACATTTCTCTAAATTAGAATTCTTAGAATTATCATGTCAAAAAAATAGCAACTTTTTTATTCTGTCACTTCCCTGGCTGCCACTATCATAAATCAAATGCGTTTCTCTTCTAGTTTAAAAACAAATCCACAACAGAATATTATGCAGTGGCTACGGGATCTAGCACTTCTGGCGAAGTTTAGGATTGGTGCTATTCCCCTCTCCCAAACACACCAGTTACATTGAAATTCAACAAAATCAATTATCAATTTATTGTGAAACATTAATATGTTAGTATTTTAATTTGAGATAGGGTACATTTTTCAGTTCTATTTACAACATTAATTTTATTTCTTAAATGGGCATTAATTTTGAATTTGACGTTTCAAAACAGTATAAAAAAGTAGGTACGATAAACATAACATTTAGTAAAAGGAAGAAGATAGAGCTTTAAAAGTAAATATAAAGTAAACAAGATTTAAATCACTAATATAGAAGTTTTATGGTTGAATTAAGAACCATAAAATAAACTGAAGCAAAGGTTGTCATTTAATCTTGAAACTTACTCAGTTTAAGTACAAGGACAAAAATCCATTGCCATCAAGTTTTGGTCTTTGAAGAACGTTTATTGTATATAGGTAGGAAATTACCAGGTGTATTTAATTAGAGTAAACTAGGCTTATTTGACAGTGCTTTGTTGTCTTTCTAAGTACCTTCTCTTGCCAGTTTGAAATGTCCTGCATTCTTAAAAGCATTTTGCCCCATTGCAAGTAACATTTCTGTTCCTAAACTTATAAGTCACATTTTACAGCAGTAATTCCAACCTTTTGTAGGATGCCTTCCCCCGCCCTACTTATGCTTTTACAGATTTGTTTTTACGCTAATGAGGTATGAAACCAAGAAGGGTCTATTTCTGTGATTGTGAATCTTTTAAAAAAGCAAATTTTAGGAAATAAAAATAGCCTTTTCGAACAGTAATATCCTTCTCAAAACAATTCTTGCTTTATGATGCTTTTTATGAATTCAGTGCAATTGATAAGCCAATTGTCCTTTTTTCCCTCAGGTTTTTAAGCCTAACATATAATTTCTAGTTACTTTGCCCCCCCCCCCCCCCTCCCAGACATAATATAATGATAACAGATGCTCTTCCTCACTAGCACAATAGTCACAGAGTAATCCTAGCCTTTTTCAAGGGCTCGAAATTAACAGCGGGTCCACTAGCCTGGGACCACAAAAACAACCCTTGGATCAGCAGAATACTGATTTTAATAAATAAAAATACAAATGTGACAATCAGCAACAGGCTCTGGGCCCAACAGGGCTGGTCCAAGTCAAATTACAGGCCCCAATAAAAATCAATGGTCCATAGGACCAGTGAAATTTTATTCCTGTTTACTTTTCAAATATTTAATCATTTTTAAAACTGTTAAGAATTTTTTCGTCTTTATTTACAATGTTCAGGTTTTCTTTGCAAGAAAAGAAACATTAAGAAATATCTACAGGACAGGATTATAATATTTTGTTTTTTTCACCCTATTGCCTTCTTCCCTAAACAACTGAAAAACAATTTTGATGGCTTAGTTCCTCTACTAAGAATTGGTGAACAGAAAGATGGCCGTTTCCTTCTCTTTCCCAGTAGCTCAGAAAATATCTATGGAAAACTGCAAATCTACTCCATTTGTCGTCTTAATTTTATTTTGCATATTTTTTTTTCTTTTCTCTTCAATTTATCACTATTAAAAACCAGGATGCACGATTGAATCACTAAACATGTGTACAGACCACTGAAATTTTGTAGTTAATGGATTAGTGGCTGATCTTCTTAAATTTTAACCCCAGTTCTTTCGAATTCCATTCCATCTTACCTTATTCTTGGCTGAGGTTTTCCAATTTTTCACCTTAAAAATTTTCATTTCACTTTTCCAGGCAATCCACCCAAGTTTGGCACTCTTGATATTTTGGGTACCAAATGATTTAGCCAAATTTTTTTCAGTGGTCGACTGTCATCCAATTGTATTTAAAGTCCTGCCTATTTAACTCTGTATTGCTATAAATCGAAAAATATTTAACTACCTGACATTTTCAATTTTTCAGGGAAGAAGGGTAATTGTACCAAAAAATTACAAAACCACGCCCATTTATATGCATGAACCCTAATTCTCTAAATTTTCTGACCAAACAAAATGATGTGCCCGAGTATCTGATTCATTATACAGTTAGTAAATTTCTAGGGAAAGGAACATGTATCAGGGTTTAATTTGCATGGGAACTCACAGAAGATGAACTCTTTCATTTCTTTTCAATTTTATGTAAATTTTGAAAATTTTTAAGTATAAAATGAGGGGTAAAGAACATTAAAAAGTTAATTTTGCTTAAAAATAATTGCATCACACTTAAAATGTGCTGTGTACAAACAATGACGACAGGTACAGCATAAAAAATTATTTGTATTTGAGGTTCTCAAGCATACAGAAAATCTATAAAGAAATGGTACTTACGATAACGCCCAGGTAAAATAATTTATTGGATGAAGTACACTGCACTCTTGGGTAAGAAATGTTAAGAAAAAACAAAATTTGAATTCATGCTGTTTCGAAAGAATCAGTTAATTGTGTTAGTTTCTTGCTACGGAAGCATATTGTCCTTGTTTTTGATTGCACGGTTTGATTCGTAGGATTAGTTTTTCAGCTAACTTTACTTTGCATCTTTATCGTGCTTCTCCAAATGTTGAAGTAGTCTTTCAGCATGCTGTAGAACCATTTTATGGGTTCTTTATGGTTGTCTGCTGAGCTCGTCTTCTTCACTTTAATGACAACTTAACGACTTTCATGTTCCTTCGGAGATAACACTTGTCGTGGGAAAGGGGAAACATTCTGGGACATATGGATTTCGAACCTGTGTTTTTAAAGAAAAATTTTAACTATGAATTCCCCCCAGGACCCTCGCTGATAAACCGCCCCACAGATATTCGAGAGTTTACTAATAGAGCTACAACTATACTGCCGTGCTAAGTGCAAAAGTGGTATCTGCGGTCGAGCTCAAACTGAGATAAAACTTTTAAAGTTTTGTGCCACCATGTATTTGATTCAGATGAAACATTTTCAGAATTTTTTGAAAAATATTTCCCGTTTTCACTGACCACATAATTTTGTATGAAGGTAAAATCCATCACAAAGAGCCACCTGGTGAAGTCGAAGAGCGATTTTTTTTTTTATTTTAGATTTTTACAGTTTAGTTTTTGCGCCGTAACATTTCAAATAAATATTTATTTGAAGAAAATACATGCATATATTAGATACAGGTAGCACAAAATGCGCTTAATGAGCATGCTGAAAACAGAAATAAGTTTAACAGTAACAAGTTAACGCAAAATAAACATTAATATCTCTTTAAATGTGTTAAATAGGCAAAAAATTTACATTTGGCAATTTAATCAATTATTCGCTAAATAGCGAGTGAATTCATTACTCTCAATTGCCCTTCAACATGTATCTCAGGGTTTAAAAAACAAAAAGTCTGAAAATGGCGAACATGACAACGAAAGCACTTTGGTATAGCTTTAACTTTAAATGGGTTTAAAAATATGCTTTTAGTTTTATTTTATTCTCTTTTTTTTCGTGCAACTAGGAGCAAAAGATAAACTCCAAATTCCAAAGGTGTTTGAGTTAATAAAGCAAAAGATTAACACTTTTCTCAATCTCTTCTTCCTACTCCAGTCGGGCTATTCCATACAGTCTTCAGCTCATTGATAATAAAATTGCAATTGAAAATTATCGCCAGCCATTAAGTTTATACTTGCTATCATATAAATAAACTAGAAAAATTGAGATGAGAAATTTTGCAATATTTTTACCGTATATGTTTGCTTATTCTGAATAGTGGGAACAGCCCACAAAGGGATTTTTATTTAGTCGGATTTCAGAAAAAGTTACAGGAATCTCGGATTTACACAGCCTTGTGTGAACCCTGCATTAATATACATATATAAGAGTTCCTTTCAGAACTTACTCAACGTGAGAGTGATATTTGACAAAGTAAGCATTACTCCATTTGATATTACATAAGGGCTTAATTTTAAAAGTTTATATACGATTACAATTATATTTTTTCCAACTTATAACTTTTCAAGAATTACATTTCAAAACATAGAACAGTTCAGTGTTTCTAAGTAAGTGCTGGCCATAATGACTTAGAACCACGAACTCATACTTGTTTATAAACTTTGCACTTATCTCAACATAAAATTAAAAATGCAGGGACGTCATTTCAAGTTTTTCCAGGGGGGGAGGTGGGGGCAAAGGGTCCAAGCACAATGCAATTTCACCGGAAAACATCAAAAACCACGCCCACTTATATGTAAATACATTGATTTCTCAAAGCCGGGGGAGGGGGGGGGGGGAATTGATCCCCCCGCCTGCCCCCTTAAATGACGGGCCTGTAAAAATGCTACATGAAATGATTACATAATATTCTTCTCCATTTCTAATAAAACAGTAGAACTAGTTACTAATGCATCATGTTATGGTTTATCAATAAATAATATCTGAATGAAAAGGTTACAGATTTAGATGTTCATAACAAAAATAAAAAATGGATAAAACGCCTCAAAGCTCAATTAGATGAATTAAATCTGCACCATAAATATCAACTCATATAACTCTATGAATCTGATTAAAATGTAACAAAAAATATCACAAAATTAAAACAATGTATGTTTCTCAAATACACTTTTAGATGAGCATTGTATCAAAAATATCATGCACGATGAACATATTTTTTTAGACTGTAAGTGAATTTTTAAGCTACATGCGCAGTGTTTTATTCGAGTGAAACATAAGCCAATGAATATTATTATTACTGTGAAAACAATGGAAAAGAATAAATAAAACAAATTGAAATTTTAAGGAAAGTTTGAAATCAACAATCACACAGAAAATATTGAATATTTTGCTAAGCAGGCGTAACAATTGTACGTCGTACGTGACAGGCAGCATGGTAGATCACTGGCATGACAGCGTCCACAACAGTTAAGTGGACCAAAACAAAAGTTCTTGCACGTTTGACAATCAATGCGTAGTTGAGAAATTACAACGTTAAAACAAATTACTAAACGTGATAGACATCAGATTCAAAACTTACCATTCAGATTTTCTTCTTCTAAACTTTTCACAGAGTAAGACATACTCCTTTTTAAGAAGAAATAGCAACAGAAAGGATTACACTACCAGCTGAACTGTCAGAACACACGCCATTAAATGACACTACAACGACGTCATGGACATGTGACCAAACAATCACGCCATTAGAAGTTCTTCTTCTTTATACGTAAACAATAGATTTAGCTTTTTTTTCTTCTAGTTTAAAATGTAAAATCCTAAAAGTATAATTTACAGCCAAATGGTACTAAATGAGGAAATAATATTTACTGCATAAAATGCACGTAGGTGCACATTAAGGAACGAGCGCACATTACTTGAGTAATTTTTCTAGCATTATCTATATTATTACAGTAATACAATGCACTACAATCGTATTAGAGGTTGAATTAAATGACGTTACAAATTACAACGGTGTGTGTTTTTCGGTAGAGGCAGGGTCCTAAAATCCCAATGCCAACAATACTTTGGAGGCCCTCCTCTACGTGAAGTCAATGAAAAATAATTTAAAACTTTTTTTCTTGCATGAAGTGAACTAAATAAGAGAAATACTAATTTCGTTTCAAAAGAGTTCTTTTTTTCAACAAATAAATTGTTATTTTATCTTAAAAATACATAATTATTTGATATTGTGCATCAGTTTTAAGAAAATTTGGGGCCCCTTAGGAAGATGGGACCCCAGTTCCAGGCTTAGTTTGCCTGTGCTATAATCAGGTCCTGGGTGGGAGAAGAATATTCTCATTACTATTAGAAGTTGGTTTTAATCCAACCTACGGCCCGCTGACCATATGAGACCCCCAAAGCCTATCGAATGTGGCACAATGTTACGAACCAAAATCTGTGCTCTGAAACTTCCAAAACTGATCATCTTCATTCGGTATTGAGAATGATTGTTGAAAATTTCGGGTCAAATAGTCAAATATTAGTTTCTTAAAGACATATGGAAGCTTCATATTTATAAAATAAACACATAGAAAAAAAAAAAAACAATAATTCTTGGTGGTATTTTTTCTTCTTTTTCCGTGTTTTCCCACATTATCTAGAAAAAAAATTCAAATACATTCAACTTTATTTGTGTTTTGGTCTACAATTCTCATCTTAATATGATGATTGACACTCGGGAAAAAAAGTTGGGCACCACTTCTCAATAAGGTGGAGTGAACAAAATGAATTTTTGATTTTCGCAAACGGAAACCTTTCATTTACTGTGAATGAAGCTAAGTATCAATTCTGCAAAATATTTCATTTTTGCGACGTCATCTTTAGAGTGCGCATTAGGCTTAAAGTTTTGAAATTTTTGACTTTTTAAATATTTTTCAAATTAAAAAAAAAAAAATGCAAAAACTTGTGATGGATGGTTATTAAATGAAAGAGAAAGGTTTGAAACACATGAAGAATTTTTTAAAATCATTTTAGATTATGATTTCAGTCTGCGCATTAGGCCCAAAGTTCATCAAATTTTCCAAAATTTCCGATATTTTCAACATTTTTAAACTCAGTATTTCCTTTCAATATTCACTTGAAGTGCCTTCTGAATTTTTTTTAGAGCCCTACACGTGACCCCTTTCTTCCAACCAATGCGAGCACGGATTTAAATTTCTTAGCTACGTCTTTAACAGTTAAATTGTTCTTTTGTGCCGTAAATTGGTCGGATATTTCAGTCAGATATCCTTGTTTTTACTAACCTTTTTCTTTCCCTGTAATCACATTCCAATTTTGAAGAGCTTGTGACCTATTCGACAGCTCTTTCAACTGATTGAGTCTTTAATGGAAGTTTAAAAAGTGCATTCAGAAATCATATTTAAATTCTTAGCTTCCAGTATCAGTAATCTTTGTAAAAAATGTGTTGTTAAATTAAGTGTAAAAAGGTGGCTTTGTAATTTCCACACCATACCTAGAAATCATATCGATGTATTCTGATTTTTGATCTAAGTATGGGATGTATGAAATTAGATTGTTACCTATTTTTGGGATCTGAAGCGTTCCCACTTGCTTGCTTGTTTGTTTTCTAGATTGAGCTTTGATTATACGATTTAAAAAAAGTTTCTTTAATTGCTCTCTCTAACGAACTAGCATCGATAATAGCATATATCTAGGGTGCAGAGTATATAATTTTTTGAAAGGATGTGAATACAATTTTCTGCTTTTTCCCGGAGAGATAAGTGTAACTCTTTATAAGCTCACACAAATTCATAGCTAAATTGGTAACGTCTGCACTTCACCTTAAAAGAGCAAGGACACTTTTACCGCGAAAGTTACGAACTCATTTAAAAATTATAGTCTAAAGATTATGTTTGCTGTAGTCAACAATCTGGCTTGAGAAAGCTTTCCTAGACATCTTATTCATAATTTGTTGGATATTTTCATAGTCAAAACAACCTTGCACATCTTAAAAAATTACTGTTGCTCAGAACTTAAATCATTTTTATTGTCACCATCGAAACTCTATAGGTTCAAATTGAATTGATTTAAAAGTATAACATGTTGTTTAACTTCGTTACAACAGGTCCAACACATCACTTCGGTCTACTGGTAGGTCCATCCAGCTTTTACAAAAAATGCCGAAAATTAAGTTCATTCAAATTTAATTGGCAGATATCTCATTGCAGAGGTCTACCAAGTTTTTTTCCAGTTTCCGTATCACGCCTGTGTATTTTCCTTTCTTTGTAGTGCATCCATCAAAACCAATGCAAACATTTTCCGACGCAAAGAAACAATTTACTGTTCCTGACTTGTCTAAGAAATGTAAATGTATGCTCTCATTGGTTGGAAGCAAAGGGAGCGCGGGTGACACTCGCATTGCAGCCACTTCCTCGTGGTGAGTCCTGGGTAATTTCATTTAACAAGCGAAGAGTTGAGCAGTTCAAAGAAACAGCAAACTGATTGAGAAAATGTTTTGAAGTAACTTTAAGTAAATATTGAGAGGAAATATTAAATTATAAAATGTCTGATCAATATTGAAAATATCAGAAATTTCGGAAAATTTGATGAACTTTGGGCCTAATGCGCAGACTGAAATCATAATCTAAAATGGATTAAAAAAAATATTTGTATATTTTAAACCTTTCTCTTCGATTTAATAACCACCCGTCACTAGTTTTATCATTTGCAATATTTTAAAACATTTTTTGAAATATCTAAAAAAAAAAAAAAAAAATCAAAAATTTCAAAACTTTGGGCCAAATGCGCAGACTAAAGATGACGTCGTAAAAATGAAATATTTTACAGAATTGATACTTAGCCTCATTCACAGTAAATGAAAGATACCCGTTTACGAAAATCAAAAATTCATTTTTTTCGCTCCACCCTACTGCTCAAAGTCGGTACTAGTCTGTTAAAAAAATGAAAATAAACTGCCATCGAATTAAATATGCAAAGGGTGGGGAAATATATATATATATATATATATATATATATATATAATGCGATGTTTTCTAGCATTCCACGTGCAGTCCTCCATAGAAGCCAGTAGCTTTGCCAGATTGACAAAAGTAATTTTTTCCTACTTCCTATGATCTTACCTTTCTAAAAAAAATTAATGGCGAAAAATACCCAATAGTTTATTTATGAAGAATTTCTTTGTACGGTCGGGAAGTTTTGTTCCGATTGACCCCGCTGTTCCTATACACCCCATTTTACGGTATGTATACATACATATATATATATATATATACATACATACATACATACATACATACATTATATATATATATATATATATATCTTAATATATAAAAATTACGTGTCCCTGTGTTTGTGGCTAATGGACTCCTAAGCTACTGAACCGATTTTAACCAAATTTTACACGCAGTTTCAGTTTGGTCCAACTTAAATGATAGGATAGTTTTTATCTCAATTTCGAACCGCAATATATTTTTTATTGCAAATTATGTATTTAGCTACCAGCTTTTCTGTGTTCTTGGCTAAGCCTTTTTACTAAGCCTTTTTTGACACCCCCATGGCTGAGCGACATGAAGCACACGTTCTGGCAGTTTCTGGAGCGCAGTAAACAAGTAATAATCTTTCTTATAATATATAAAAATTACGTGTCCCTGTGTTTGTGTCCAATGAACTCCTCAGCTACTGAACCGCTGTTAACCAAAATTTGCACGCAGTTTCAGTTTGGTCCAACTTAAATGATAGGATAGTTTTTATCTCAATTTAGGACCGCAATATATTTTTTATTGCAAATTATTTATTTAGCTGCCAGATTTTCTGTATTCTTGGCTAAAATTCTTTAAACATACCCGGAACCACATAATCTGCGGTTAAAGATTGGTTTACCAATAGTTCTTCTACGTAATTTAAATCCACCGAGATTATGCAACGCGTTATGGTACGCGTTTAGTTATCAAAAAAATCACCGGGAACATTATTGAGGCAATCATTTTGACTGGCAAGTTTAAAGATGAAGTAGTTCTGTTGCCATGTATCCCAATGACACCTTCAGAATCTTCAATACCCTTCAAAAGGCTACAGTTTCCCGTTCGTTTGGCTTTAGCCATGTCCATTAATAAGTCCCAAGGACAAACAATGTCAATTTGCAGTTTATATTTAGAAAATCCATGTTTTTCCCATGGGAAAGTATAGGTCGCTTGCTCCCGTGTGGGAAAACCGTCCAATCTATGTTTGTTTACAAGAGACAGATTAACAAAGAATATTGTGCACCGATTAGTGTTGAGTTAAACTGAAATTAAAAATGCTTATATTTCAAAAAATAACAAATAATATTGGTTAATTATCTACACTACCTACATTATTAAAAAATAAAATGTTAAATTAAATAAAATGTTATAATAGCAATTAGCAAATTTTAATTTAACTCAATTGTTACAAGCTTGAATATAATATTTCTAAGTACTAAAATGCTACATTTTTTGTTGATTTTTTGTTTCTAGCAAACTTTTGTTGTTGAAATTTTTGTTCAATTGTTTTCATATTTTGATCTCAAATTCATATTTATATAAAGTTGATCTCTATTACGGTAATAATTTTTTTCGTTTCTATTGACACATTATAGTTTAACCCATACCTTAGCCACAGCAACGCGTGGCCGGGTCAGCTAGTATATATATATATATATATATATATATATATATATATTATATATATATATATAATGCAATCATTGCTTGTCCATGGGTTATTTGCAGCAAATTTTGAAAATTCCTGAGAGTTTTGGGAATTTTCAAAGGTTTAAGAAATTCTGATTTTGAAAATTGTTTTTATTACCCTTAGATGCATTCAAAAGATATTTCCTACACTTATGTTTTGCAGTATGTTACTCCTTCCTCGATTAAACCACTGGTTCAAGTATAGTTTAAATTATTGCTCTGAAATTTTTGCCTTTAATAAAAAGTTTATTATTTTATGCAACAAACATAACTTATTTTTTTTTTGCATAAGTAACAGTTTCTTCTGATGTTTAATGTAGGCCACGTATTCAACCTCCTTTAAAACGTCATGTCATACACTTAGTTCCAATAGACTGGGTTTTCTGAGTGGTGTTTAACATATTAAAAATACTTATTTTGACATTATTTTCTCTCATTTTTTAAGAGCAACAAAGATGATGTCACTTTATAACAGTACTGTTTTGAAGGTTGCATTTTTAGCTCAAATAATGACGAAGTCTTTAATTTTTACTCAAACTTAACGCATAACACCTATGTAAAAAATTACGATGTTTGTTTTCATTCAAAATTTCCAATGTTCTCCAAAATTCTGGGTTTTATTCTTCAAAATTCCCGGGTTTTTTTCCCGTCTCTCAAAAGGGATTTTTGCATCTCTACATCAAACACAAAGCTTAAATTCGGGCTGAAAAAAAAAAACCTTTTCCATAAAAAAATTAATTTATTAGTTGCATAAATAAAATAAAATTAAAAAACAGCTTTTAAAACCTGAATGCTTGAATTTTTCTTCCAAGGGTGCGAGCATCACTGCACGACATTAGCTGCCCCTAAAATATGCCACCCTATAGGCGGTGGCGCAAGTCAACTACACCTGCAAATTAAATATAGCTTTTGGGATGTAGAAGCAGCTATCTCAAGTACAGAAAAAAAAACCCCGAAAAATAAATAAGAGGAAAACAAAAAGAAACGAAGGGAAACCTACTACCCCCCCTTGATGCAACTTAGGCCCTCCTTTTCACGACAGGTTACTGGACTAATATTCTATTAACTAAGTGGGCTTACTGCATTTACACCTGTTGACGACCATTTTATAAATGGAGTTAAATAAAATCTTATTCAAAATTAATGACGTATGAGTTTGTGTGTGTAAAATGAAAGCATCAGACCGATCATTTCGCATTTTCCAAGGGGGGGGGGCAAAAGGTGTATATACGAAGTAAAATTTACCAAAAAAATGATAAAAACCATGCCCACTTATATGCAAATACATTGATTTCCCAAAGTCATAGGAGGGGGGGGGGGGTGACCCCCCCCCTCTGAACCCTTAAATGACGATCCTGGAAAGCATAAGCGTTCAAATATTTGAGTCAGAAAGAAAGAACAAAAATTATTGCTCAGAAACTTATATTGTGATTTAAATAATTTTTGTCAGGGGAAATAAGAGAAATTCAAGTTGGTTACTTTTAAATAGTCAGTTAATGTGTAAAAATGTATTTATTTTTAGTGCATAATATTATGCAAGATGTAAGAACCCATTCACTTACAGGTGAAAAAATTCTCATAAATTTTCAATTTAGCGAAAAAGTTTTGAGATATTAAATAAAATAAACAAATTATGTCTTCTCCACACGCATTATTTATTTTTCAATGCTCCTTACTTATTCCTTAATCTAATAATCAAGACAATATTCAGAACGACACAGAAATTCAAATTCAGTAGAAAGTAGATATGTGCAAATAGAACTAAATATAATAACATTGTAAGATTCCAAACTCAATTATTCATTTATTGATCCTACGGAGAAATCAAGTATGATGCTTTATTGTCATGACTACCGAATTCCACGAAGTCTGTTTCTTGATGAGTACTAAACTTTCAGAACAAACTGGTAACAATTCATAGATGATAAAATTTTCACTAATGTAATATTTATTGCCATTTGTTTGCAAATAAGAAGCAACATTTCAATATTTATGAGTTGATATTGAAATATGTTTTGAAGAATATCGTAAATAACGTGACATTTATATAATAAGCCATAAATACCAGAAATACAACTTTTCCCTTGTGCAGTAGCAATAAAAATACGTCCCCACGGAGTTAAAAAAATTATCTTTTTCAATGTAGTTTTGCAACACACAAGAGTGGCTCTTAAAATGTTTTAAGGGATGGTAATTGATTTTCTTCCGTATATTCTTTACTACACATCTAGGTTTACTAATGTTAAATTTATATTTTTTGGATTTCAATTGCGAAATGTATCCTCAAGAGAGCCTTAAACCTCTCTTCTGCTAGCATCAAAGATAATATAAAAATGCCTTTTTGGAACTTCAATATTGAAAATTTACCAGTGGGGTCATTCCACGTCAGTTCACCCGGTCATGTAACCCATGTCCTCGGATTTTGATAAAATTTGGTGTATTTAATATTTTTATGGTGGTAAGTAACCATATGAATTCTTTTGCCCATATGTGATCTGGTTTTTGTTTTACAGGCCGTCAAACTTTTCAAAAAATTGCATTTTCTGTCAACCGCTAAGCCTAATCTGCATGTATACGTATCTCTTCAGTAAATTGTGAAGGGTGCAGAAATCTTTCAATATTTCCAAAACTTCTCAGATATGTTGCTGAAAGTATGAGGATTTAATAAAAAAATACTTGAAATTTATATAATATAATTTTGTTTGAATAAAATTTGAATAAACTACGACAAGCATTTTTTTCTTGTGCAAAACATGAGTTTACTTAAGTGGCATTTCACGAAAAGGCGGAGGTCCTATTCAATAATGGAAGTATTCGAAATAAGCCTGAAGGTGTGTTCTATCATTGCAAAGAATAAAATTAGTGGTTTTTTTTTCGTTTTCTTGTTGCTGTTGCACAATATACACATTTCAATATCAAAATTTTTGAAAAGAAGTTCTAGTCATTTTCCTAACCTAAATTTCACTGAAAAGCAAACATACCTTTATTTTTAATTATATTTACAGCCCTATTATGCTACTTAAAAAACATCTTAATCCCTTATTAAGCAGAAAGAAAAGTGAGAAATAATTTATGACTCCCAAATTCCGTTGTTAAGTTCAGCAAAATACCAGATGTAGAAAAAAGATGTGCAAAACATGAATTTACTTTAGTAGCTTTTTATGAAGAGGCGGAGGTCATATTCAATAATAGAAGCATTCGAAATAAACCTAAAGGTGTGTTCTATCATTGCAAAGAATAAAATTAGTGGCTTTTTTTCCTTTTCTTGTTGCTATTGCACAATATACACATTTCAGTACCAACATTTTTGAAAAAAGTTCTAGTCATTTTCCTAACTTAATTTTCAATATTTTTTGCGTAAAAGAAGCATTGTGCATGCTTTTGTAGCATAAAAACGTATTATGTTTAGTTTTAATGAATTATAATTGTATTGAATGTGCGAAGAAGAGATAGGATAGCACAATCTTTAAAGTAAAAACAATAATTAAAAATGTGAGTTTCTGAATATTATCGGATTGTTTTTCTTTGATGTGTTTGTGTGATTCTGTTTTCAGCAAATTTAAGGAATATACTGTTTGATATTTTAACGCTCAACCTTCCTTGCATTTGCGCATGTATCAGGTCTCTTCTTATTTTATCAAAATATGGGTCATAGTGATAAGAGGGATAAAGAATGTGAGTGGGTTTTCTATTTTGGTTTGTTTGTTTGTCATTGGATTCGCTTTTCAGGAAGGTTGGTTTGCGCTGATAAATAATAATAGTGAGATAATTAAAAAGCTAGAGCCCCGGACAGACATAATTCAATAAAAATAAACTAGAAATTTCAGAATCCAGTTAAGAGCAAATACAGCTTTCGACACTTGCTATTGGAGTTTAAAAGAAAAAAATTGAAAATTTTCAAGTAAGTGACTCTGCTGGACTTGAAGCAAGACTATCTTTTACCTAAGAAAGGACTAGTATCTTTACTATAACCAAGAAATGGTAAGATGTTAGATGAAATAACTACGTCAAACGGTCCGTAACATAAGATTCTGGAAGATGTTACTATTCTCTTCAAAAGGAGATTGAATATGTACAAAATAAGTATTCCGAATATTTTATGGTAACGTGACTTCAACAAGTACTGTCCGACGTCGGAAATGCAAGGAAGGTCGAGCGTTAAAGTATCAAACAGGATATTCCTTAAATTTGCTGAAAACAGGATCACACAAACACTTCAAAGACAAACAATCCGATAATATTCGGAAACTCATATTTTTCATTGTTATTTTTTCTTCAAAGATTGTGCTATCCTATCTCTTCTTCGCACATTCAATACAATTATAAATCATTAAAAATAAATATAATACGTTTTTATGCTACAAAAGCATGAGCTATGCTTCTTTTACACAAAAAATATTGAAAATTAAGTTAGGAAATGACTAGAACTTTTTTCAAAAATGTTGGTCCTAAAATGTATATATTGTGCAATAGCAAAAAAAAAAAAAAAAAACGAAAAAAGCCACTAATTCTGTTCTTTGCAATGATAGAACACACCTTTAGGTTTATTTCGAATGCTTCTAATATTGAATATGACCTCCGCCTCTTCATAAAAAGCTACTAAAGTGAATTCATGTTTTGCACATCTTTTTCCTGCATCTGATATTTTGCAGAACTTGACAATTGAATTTGGGAGTCATAAATTATTTCTCACTTTCCTTTCTGCTTAATAAGGGATTAAGATGATTTTTAAGTAGCATAATAGGGTTGTCAATACACTTAAAAATAAAGGTATGTTTGCTTTTCAGTGAAATTTTGGTTAGGAAAATGACTAGAACTTTTTTTCAAAAATTTTGATACTGAAATGTGTATATTGTGCAACAGCAACAAGAAAACGAAAAAAACCACTAATTTTATTCTTTGCAATAATAGAACACACCTTCAGGCTCATTTTGAATGCTTCCATTATTAAATAGGACCTCCGCCTTTTCGTGAAATGCCACTTAAGTAAACTCATGTTTTGCACAAGAAAAAAAATGCTTGTCGTTGTTTATTCAAATTTTATTCAAACAAAATTATATTATATAAATTTCAAGTATTTTTTTATTAAATCCTCATGCTTTCAGCAACATATCTGAGAAGTTTTGGAAATATTGAAAGATTTCTGCACCCGTCACAATTTACTGAAGAGATACGTATACATGCAGATTAGGCTTAGCGGTTGACAGAAAATGCAATTTTTTGAAAAGTTTGACGGCCTGTAAAACAAAAACCAGATCACATATGGGCAAAAGAATTCATATGGTTACTCACCACCATAAAAATATTAAATACACCAAGTTTTATCAAAATCCGAGGACATGGGTTACAAAATCCCGTTTTCCTGGGTGATTTGACATGGATTGACCCAGTGGGGTCATTCCATGTCAAGTGTCCCAAATTTCGAGAAAATCCCCACTCGACCCCCTCCGATTTTGATGAAATTTTTTTTGGATGTACATATAAGACTTGCATGAAACCATACCAAATTATAGCCCCATAAGCCTTATGGTTTAGCCAATAAAAATTATTTTATAAAGGCCTCTTTTTCGTGTCTTGAAAAAAATGACCAAATCGTCAAGTTTGTGCTTTTATTGCTCGCGACCTAAGATGATTATCAGGCTCAAATTTGGTGATTCTGATCACTGTTTAGGGTAGAATAGCCTACTTGTGTATAAAAAGCTCCATGCACTGGAGATTTTTTGAAATTTGCTGCCAAAGTTGGTAAAAAATCGTATTTTGGCAAATTTTGACCATACGTTATCAGCTTGTATCTGCCGAGAGAATGACTTTCTGAAGCTAATTCTTTCCTCGTTTGTAGCCTGATAGTTCGTCCGAAAGGTGTGCAAGTGACATCTTGATAGCTCAAATAATTGCTGCATTATGCGAGTTGAAATTCCAGTCAAATTTATTTTTTCTCAATTTTGTTTCAATTTCAAAGGGCAATATCTCAAAAGGATCATCTTGAATTTCAATTTTCTTTACATCATTAGAAAGAACACACTTTTCTTAACTAAAAATAGTTATTTTTATTTTTGAGACAAACCAGTTTCAAGGGGATATTGCGGATCAAAAATGTGTACGTCATTCAACGTGAAATCAAAGAAAAAAAAGACATAGACCTCAAAAGTTGATGTCAATTTGTTCGATTAAAATTTACAGGAGCTATTGCACTTAAATTCTGATGAAAAAACCCGTTTTTAGATATTTTTGAACTTTAGTTTATGTGTGCGCATCCGTAAAAACTCAAGAAGTCACAAAAAATAAAGTTTCGTTTTTAGCAAAAATTATTATCTTCTTATAGCTGCAATAAGAGCTTGAGTCTTTTCCTATGTGTTATTTTTAAGCTCTTGAAACAGAATTTCGGATGATACGTCACTTAGGCAGGGATTCAAGTGAAACAGGCTATCGCAAACTGCAATCGCTACTGGAAATGAATTACATTAGAACGTTTCTTGATAAAAACATCGTGACGTCAGCGTGACGTTTGCCTATGAAAAACGAGCTAGATAAAACGTCACAGCCGACTTGGCGAATAAGAGGAGATCACCGACTGCTTGTGAGCTCTTATTGGCTCCGCTCGTAGTGACGTCAGTGCCAAGTAAGTTGATGATAATGTAATTCATTTCCAGTAGCGATTGCAATTCGAAGCGATTGCAGTGCTGTTTCACTTGAATCCCTGCCTTAGCAAGGTGTCATTAATATGTTAAATTCATAAAAAGCATTGTTTCTTTTTTCAAAAGAAAAAAAAAAATAAATAATAATAATAAAAATTAATAAATGAGATAACTAATAAATAAAACAGTTAATATGGTGTGTACGTGATAAAAAATACATACATGTATAATGGGACTGCAAAGCCATTATTCTAAAAAGCGATAACGAAAGTTTTCGATAGAGTTGAATATTGCAATTATTTTCACCATGTAAATGATAACAATAGTAATTAAAAATATGATAAGTAGTAATAAAAATCCATTCTTTATACTGCCGAGGATGTGCCTAGATATTCAGCCTATGATTGCAATTTGCCCATAAACAAAAATGATGAAAAATGTTAAAATGCTTTTTATGACCTTGAAACATTAATGACTTACAACCTTGCCAAGTGACATATCATCCGAAATTCTGTTTTAAGAGTTTAAAAATAACACATAGGAAAAGACTCAAGCTCTTATACCAGCTATAAGAAGATAATTATTTTTGTTAAAAACGAAACTTTATTTTTTGCCATTTCTTGAGTTTTTACGGATGCGCACACAAAAACTAAAGTTCAAAAAATATATAAAAATGGGTTTTTTCATCAGAATATAAGTACAATAGCTCCTGTAAATATTAAAGAACTTTTAAGGTATATGCATTTTTTCCTTTGATTTCACGTTGAATGACGTACTCATTTTTGATCCTCAATATTCCCTTGCAACTGGTTTGTCTCAAAAATAAAAATAACGTAACTTTTTAGTTAAGAAAGTTAAGTAGTTTTTTGTAGTTGTTGTAAGTTTAAGTAGTTTTTTAGTTTAAAGTTTTTCAAGACACGAAAAAAGAGGCCTTTATAAAATAATTTTCACTGGCTAAACCATAAGGCTTATGGAGCTATAATTTGGTATGGTTTCATGCAAGTCTTATATGTACATCCAAAAAAATTTTCATCAAAATCGGATTGGGTCGAGTGGGGACGCCTCGTACACTTGATATGGAATGACCCAGTGGCGAGTCCCTCAAGGGAGGGGCGATCGCCACCCCCCCCCTTTGTATCCGTCTCTGGCTACACAACAACCTCCAAGACACCTTTTCGGGAACTTGTGCTTAGGGTAGGAAGCTCAATACTTTCTTTATGTTACAAAAGGGCTTTTATAACACTGAAACACATGCATGATTCAACATTGCTTTATTTTTGCTTTAATAATTTTTATTATTTCATTAACACCAGAATTACGGAGTTTACGATGACATAATTTTAGCAACTAATTAAAATGTAACGAATGAATATAACATTTAAGTTGTCCGAACGTGTACTAAATTGCCTAAAAAAATATTTCGTAATTTCATTGAATCAAATAGCATGGCCCAATTTTAAAACGAACTTTTTAGGAGAAAAAAATAGTTTCGGTGAACCAAAGGAAACTCCAAATAGCTTTTAAAATCTCAATTAAAGGCAAGTGAATAGAGAATTAATTTGATGCGAAAACATTTGGGTGACTTCATCATTCGCAAAATTAAATACGATTTCTTATGAATGATGAATTAAAGACTAAATACTGTAACTATGAATTTTAATTTATGATGTGTGAAAGGGAGAACGTGAAACAGGACCCTTTTAATGTCAACAGTTCTAAACTAGTAAATAAATGAATAAATAAGTAACCGAAATTTATTCATTTTTAGTAAACGTATATGAATTTGAAATTAGATCTAGTCAGCCATCGCTTTGAGGTGATGGCCACCCCTGATCATAATGCAAAACTGCAACAAACATCCGTTAATAACCTTGTTGCAGATGTCACTAATTCATATCTTACTTTATTTGCCAATAAGAAAAAATATCTTGTGCTGTTGTATTTTTATCTAATTTCATTCACGAAATTCCGCTGAATTTAAACTTTTTCAAAGATTTTCAAGAAAAGTATCCCTCGACATGACTAGTCACAGAAACTATCCGATAAATGAAGCTGAAATAATTGACCCATAGTCATCGATTTCTTTTTGAAAAAAAAAGCTAAGTGAAGATTTGTTTTGAAAAGAGAAATGATGCAAAAATGTCCCTGAATGGAATCTTATATCTGGTGCTATTTGGTAAATGGCAGTGGTTTTCTTCTTTATTTTTTGTAAATACTTCTTTGACCGTGAAATAAGCAGGTTCGGAACATATCAAGCTTTGTCTCGCTTAATGAGTTTGAAAAACTTAGAATTAGATTTCTATGAGTGTAAAAGTTTATTCCATGCTTAGTATGAGCATTTCTTTTTTTTCACCCACGAATACCTGCTTTAATTTTTTTTTGCAAAAATTGCAATTTTCACAAAATTTTAAAAGTAATCTTCGCATTTTGAGTTTGATAAAGGTTAAAATTCATACTTGTCCGATATCTTGTAAGATTCCAAGTTGTGTGTAATGAAAGTAGTCGAAAATCAAACTAATCTACTCAAGCCTTCTGCGCCAAATAATGACAGTAGGCTTGTCTGCGTGTGCCGTGCGGCACCCATGGGAATCTCGTTATTACAGCTCTATGAAACTTGCCATAGACGGAGAAAAACGAAACAAAACACACTTCAAAGCCTGAATTAAAAAAAAAAAAAAAAAAACAAGAAAGTTTTCTGAAGTAAGGGCCCTGCTCCACATCAGCAGAAAACGCGACCGAAACCCAAGGCAGAAACCGAAAATCCGGTACTTTCCATAGGAACACTTTTAATCCATTTTACGTTTCCGCTTTATTTTTCTATTTTACATCAATGTGGAGCTTGGCCCTAATGGCTTACCTTTTTTATTGTGTTTTCTCGCGCTTTCTTGTGCATAGCTGCTGGGTAGTTAAAAAGAAAGAATAAATGGAGTAAATAAATAAATAAATAAAATGAAAAAATGCAACATCATTATAAACAAAGTAAGAATTCCAAAGAAGTTTGTTTTAAAAATATAATGTACTTCCCGGACTTTTGAAATTTTTTTAAAACAATATCATTTTAGAAAGACTAAAAGGAAAAATCAAAAGTAAAATCATTACATCCACTACTCTGATTTCGCAGCATTTTTTTCAATCAATAATGGAAACAAACTTCATTTCCGTTTAAAATATAATCAAAAGAAATACTTTCCATTGATTTTCAGTTAGATGTTTCCATAATAAGTTTAAGAACTTAACTGACGCAGGTTAAAAAATATTTTCGATTTCTACTTTAGTATATTCTACTCTGATTTTGTAATAATTTTTAGAATCAATAACAGAAATATACTTCATTTTCGTTTAAAACAAAATCAAAAGAAATACTTTCCGTTGAAGTTCAGTTAAATATTTTCATAATAAGTAAAAAAACTTCCTTCACCGGCGAAAAAGGTTTTCGATTTTCACTTCAGTGTATGTAATTTATCTTAGCTGCTTTTTTCCCTATACTTAGTATGAGTTTGTCTGTTAATATTTTAGTGACTTATCTTGTACCAATCATTTAGAGGAGGGGGTGGGAGGTGACTCGTAATCTGATAACTCGTAGTAGGATTAATAGACTCGAAAACCGTTGTTGAAGTTAATAAAGGCAAAACAGAAAGGGATATTTTCCAAACTCAGGTCTCGTTTATTTACTTATTATTGTTCTAATTACTAGATTTTTGTATTTGACCTTGCAGAAGATAGTTTAATAAATTTATATAAGCAGTACTAACTAAATAATAATAATATTTCAGATTTATCTATAGTGTCGTGAATTTGAGTTCAGAATTTTTTTGAAACGTTAAAGCATATTTTTTTTTTTTTTTTTGTCATTCTGTCATTAAAGCAAAATAGAATATGTTATGCTTCATTTAAAATACTTACATTTAAAAAAATTTTTTTCATCATTCTTTATGTGAGTGTGTGTGTGTGTGTGCATTAGTGTGGTTAAAAAGTGCAACACACACGTTCCTAAAGTTCCAATCAATTACATAAATTTACTTAGTTCGCTAAACATTATGTGTAATCAAATATTCTTATCATATGTTGCTTTTAAGCTTCGTACAGAATAATTATACGTTATGAAATGATTTTGAACTTCAGTTTAAATTAAATGAAAATAGTTTGTGATTTTTTACTTCCTGTAGCTTCTACATATTATTAATTTCTGACCAACTATTTAGTAACAAAAAATTTTAATAAAAATAAAATATAAAACATGATAAAAATGAATAATAAATGTTTAATAATTATAGTAATAATCAGCTACAAATTTACAAACTGATTATAGAAAAACAATAATAATAGTTTTACTCATAACAATTGTAATATATCCTACAGTAATATTAGTATCACAGAGAAGATATGGGAAAACTGTTCATCACATGTGCCCCTAGATGTTGTGTTTACACGTTCCATATAATCTACATTAGAATTAACTTGCGAGATAAGGAATTCTTAATTCACTGGAAAAATTTTAAACACTGTCATAAATTTACTTGAACGGAAACTTCACATATACCCATAGATGTTGGGCTCACAAATGCCACACCTTCTACATTAGAAATAACTTGCACAAATAAAGAACTCTTGATTCAATAAAAGAAAACGTAAACTGGCAGAAATGTACTTAAACGTTTATATAATCTTTTGAAACAATTAAGTTTACCTTGTTTGTTATTTTAAAATATGTTTGCACCTTCGGAACAAAGATGTCACCATAAGTGCATCAAATAGCTCAATGTCTTAAAAGTTTGGCAAAAACTAGTACTGCAATTACTTGAGATTTTTTCAAAATTTCTCAAATCTTAGAAATCGAATATCTCGAATATCTTAGTAAAACATACTGTGTTCACATATGCCCCCTTTTCGCCTTTACTGGTAAAATAATACTTTACTTGGAATTTTGATTAATAAAGTGAAAATGCGGTGGATTTAAAATTCGTATCTGTTATAGATTGTGTTCTCTCGTTCTGAAGTAACATTATGAATGCGAACAATTCTATTTTTACCACATCATGCACTTAAAATGTTAGGTTGGAATAAATTTTTCATAAATAACTGCCATTCCCCCCCCCCTGAAAATTACTGAAGTATTACAGCAGCTTAAAATAATCTTTTGTGAAACTTTCCGCTCCTAACTAAAGCTAATTTTTATTTCTTTATCTTTTTAAAGTATTAAATTATCTATCGCAATTTCTTCGCAATAATATGTGTTTAGTATTTTATTACAGAATAACCAACTATATTTTTGAAAAAAAAATCACGTGACTTTTTTTTTTTTTTTTTTTTTTTTAATTGTAGTAAAATTTTGGCTACTGTGGTGAAAAATTTTTGGTTGAACTGCCTTAAGGAGCCCCAATCTGTTAAAGGCAGTCAAAAAGTTTGATAAGCAGTGCTATAAACTCCTTTTTATGCAGGTACAATCTGTAAAAAGCAGCTTTTCATTTTTTTCGGTACAATTTTAGATTGATTTGACCCTGAAAAAGGCCTATCCTTAAATGAATTCAGCTACAACATAAAAGAACGATTTGCATATAACACATATTAGTTCTCATTATTTCTTGCATTGCATAACTAGGTGAAGAGTTGCCACGTGTATGTGGTTCCAAAGAAAAAAAAAGGATGAGTACTGCTGTTGCATAAAATACATTGTAAAAATGTTCAGGAAAAATGAGGAAATATAATTTTATAAAATTATTGTTGAACGAATGACATCATTTCTCCCTTACAAAATCTTGATTTAAATTTTCCAAAGACTAATTGCTAATACATTGGTGGAATTAACTTAAAACTTCCCATTAAAAAAGGAATGTAAGACTCTTTTGCTTGCTTACTATATTATTTTTCTTTTGTTTACACAATAATTATTCTAATCTATTAAAAGCTTGTGAAATTGAAAAACACAAAAAGTTGATATCGATGCACAACAAAGCATGCTTGATTAGTTTTTTTTTTTTTTGATAAACTTCTTAGTTATTTATTCTACTTTTATTTGCTTTGCAGTATTTTGCAGTAAAATAGGATAAGAATTGTCGTAAAGTATCAAACATGTTTGATTAAGCAGGGCAAAAGTAATTTTGGCGTTGGGATATTTGGTACTGATTTTGTCTGAATTTCGGTACTATAAATTCAAAATATGACATGAGCTTTTGCCCAGCAGCTCAAATTTCTTTCAGCCCGCTTCAGCCCCCCTAGCAGGGTAAAGCGGGTTTTTCAAGTGTTTGTTATTTTTGATAATAAAAAGATATAAGGTTTGAAATAACGCTAGAATCACTTTTTATTTTGAAGTTCACTTTCCCTTCTTGGAAATAAAAACGAAATTGTTACGATAAAAAGCCAAAACTTTAATTCTCAATTATTCTTCGTTAATCTACCTGATTTAGTCCACTCTCTCCTACTGTCAAAATTTTAAAACACGATAGTACTAATCTCGAATCAATTCCTTTCTGAAAGAGAAACCTTCGATAGCTAAGCATGTGATAAAAATAATTTAAGAATCAAACTAATATTAAACTAAAACTTAACTATTCTCTTACTATTGATAAATATTATACTTTGCAATGCTAAAAGCTATTTATTTCCATTATAAATGTTTCTATTCTAATTACATTCTTTTAGCTATAGAAGAGGTGTTTAATGTCCTGTCATTTCCAATATGGAAAAGATATGCAATCGATGATTGTCTCTTTGGGTAATCAGCTTTTCAGGAAGAATGGAGTTCTGTGTTTATTATTTTACTTTCTCATTTTATCTGTCTGTGTGCTTTTCTTCTGATTTTTTTTTCGCCGAGCTTTGTTTTCAAAATTCGATGTCCGCATCTCTGCAATGCATCTGAGTTCTTCCTTTTCATCCTCCTAAAAGGATTAATTAAAATGCACTTAATAAAAGGCTTTTACTTACTACATATATAACAACAGTCAACTGTAAAAGAAAACCCTTCAAATTTTTCCAAAATGTAAAAAGAGTCACATATTAGGCTTTCAAAAGTGAAAATGAAATCGATTTGTTTAAAAAGTTTTTAGCGTTTGAAAGTTGTTTGCAAATGTTTCACAAACTGAAGAACTTCAATAATTTAAGTAAGTATTAGTTTACAAGCATCGGATTAAGAAAATGAACGATAAGGTATGCAATACTTTTTGTTTGGTTTTCTGAAGTATATGCTACGATTTAATGATTTAAAGTATAACAAAGTCATAAAAATATTTTTAATGATTTTGTTTTGATTTTATTTTACGTCAAGAAAAATTTTATTTTTATTTAATTTTATAAAGATATCTAATTTAAGAATTCAACCTTTTTAAAAAATAAAAATTTTACTAAAGGTTGAAGACCTCTGTGTTGGAGTAAATATTTTTATAATATTTTTTTCTTTCAGCTAGGAATTGTTTTTCTTTCTTATTTACCTTGCATGAATTCACACACTTTATCTTGCTGGAAGCTTTTGTTTTAACTTCGTAACTTATAATTGGGTATTGAAGCTATTTTTCTTAGTTTTCATAGTTTTATTGTAAACTTTCAATTTACTGCAATTATATTTACTTTTATGAGTCTTAAATTTAACTTCGTCCGTTTTATTGATTTTATCAGAGTTGCGATAGAAATAATAATCGTTTTGTACAGAAACTCATAGCCATTACAGTACATAAAGAAGGACTTCAAAAGGGTTTTGGAACAGCTACCAAATGACTCAAAAAGGCGAAGCTGATTGCTAATGATAGATTAAATATAAGCTTGAAATTTTGAGAATATTCAATTTTTAAGCTCAATTTATTTTAAGCTTGGTAAAATTAAATACAAATTCTTTTTTCTATTTTCGAATAAAAAGCCTTACGTTGTGCTCAAGCCTCAGAACAAGAGCTCTTCTTCCATCTGCCATGGGTTGAGAATAATTCTGCTGTTGTTCCATGCAAATATTTGGCGGGACTCCTCGTTCAACAACAAGCACGATTCTAGCCCACTGAAAGGAATTTAAATAGAAAAAAATTAAGTAAATAAATAAGTGTTCATATTTTTGAAACGAAGGAAACAAAAGTTTTGACATACTTTCCCATTCTATCAATCCTAATAGGATGATACCATCATCACGTGTGACAATTGTATAAAATATTAGAACATTTTTATGAAAATTTCGCAGCGCGACAAAAGAAAAAATAAATTGATAAAACTTCTCCAAATGCTTCTGACTTCCTCTTGCTGCAGTAGTTAGACAAATTTAAAAGTAGGCCCCTTTGCTACTAATAGTACAAAATTTGGCTTCCAAACTATATTCGAGAAGTTTAGTATCCAAAACCAGTTCAAATCATGGTTTTTTAAAAATATGATTTCATTTCATAATTTGATGGTTCTTTCTTGATACTATCATGTCATTAAGCTATTTGGAACGACTCCCTCACAAAAAGTTAAAAAACATTTGCTGAAAGCTCGTTTTATTTTAAAACCAGCTAAAGCCATGTTTATGCTACTATATGTTCACTTTAAAAAAAAAGTATATAGTATACACTTTAAAAGAAAAATAAAAAGGGCAAAAATACCGGTTTGCTTAAAAGTCAATTCAATACAGATTATTTCTATATGTATAATTAGACTCTATTGTTAATTAAGGAGCACTATTGTTAATTAATTATATAATTATGCTTTAGAAAGACCAAAAAAATCAATTTTTTGGCGATTTTTTTTTGAATACAAGGAACAAATTTAGCGAACTTTTAAGATAATTTTATTACATGTCTGAAAGTGGGAAAAAACATTCTTTTAGAGAAAAATATTCATATGCAACCGATTTTTATGCATATTAGTGCAACAGCTGTTTTCAATCGGCGGGACAAATGGAGCTCGTATTTTTCATCTGAAACAAAAACCAAACACTATTTTAATTCTTGTATGTTTTTCTTCTGTACGAACTAAAAATGACTAAAAAAATGTGAAATTTAATATTTCCTCAGGTGGAAAAAAAGGCTTTTGAAAACCATTTTAACTTGCTAAAAAATTATTAAGATTTTTTTTTTTCGAGGATGTTTTTGGTTCAAATAGAAGAAAAATACATGAAAGTAAAAGTGGTGTTCGTTATTTTTGTTTCAAATGAAAATTACGAGTTAAAATCTGTCCCACCGATTATAAACAGCAGTTGCACGAATGTGTATACAAATCGGTTGCACGTGAATATTTTTCTGAAAAAAGAACAAGTTGTTTCCCATTTTCAGACACGTAATTAAATAAGCTAAAAAGTTCGCTAGACTGTTTTTTATCCTAAAAAAGCGATTTTTTTTGAGCCTTCTGAAGCAGGACCCTTATTTAAAAAATAAACAATAAAGTCGTAAACCAAATGTAATTCAAACAAGGATTTTACTTGGAAAAATTAAGTGGGGCACTGCGTGAAATGTTCCTTCTCTCCTGCAAGAGTTTAAAAAAAAAAACTTGAGCTGGTTTTGATGTTGAACACAGTGGCGTAAATAGCATAGCAGCGGCGCGTGACGGGGGGGGGGGGGCACAAAGTTTGAGGGCTCACGATCCAAGAAAATAACACCATGTGTTACACGGGAAAATGTTTTTTTAATAGTTAAATAGAAGGGGTGGGGGGTGGGGAGCTCACTTACAAGTCTTGCGGGATGCACACAAAAGTCTATGCACGTTGCTGATTGAACGCCTCATGTTTGAATTTGATTAAATTAGACGTAAGCCATTTATAGAAGGTACTATGAGCCGAATTAAAAAACACACAATAGCCAAACAAAGAATAAAATTTGGGACCAAAAGGGCTAAAGAAATAGGTGTTCAGCATATGCTCATACTCAATGCCTTGTTTACTTGAAAGGAATAAAACGAGAAGTAAAAGCTTTATCCTCTACTACGTTTTAACGATCCTCCCTGATAAAAGTACTACGAAGTTATTGTTTGTATCACGTAACCCGGAAAACGGATTAGATAAGGGAAATACACAAAGAAAAAGAAAGTTTTTTTTTGTTATGAAACTTCTGAAGAAATATCAAACAAGTGACTAACATCTGGCGATAAACTCAAATAATTGTAGGAAAATGTAGAGTGTAGTGTTTGTTTTTATTTATATTTCTTACGCAGAGTATGACGTGCTTTTATGCTCTAAATTGTCTTACGTGATTTTCTTCTTTTTGAGAGTTGGAGCAAAATTAAATAGAGGTTAAGAAGTCTTAAAGAAGAGGTAATTAAAACAACAAGAGTTATGAACATAATTTCTTAAGCAGTTTGCCGTAGAATAGAAAATATTTCTGAGATTGTTTAACTAACCTGCTGTTTACAAACAAAATTTTAATAGTTCCGTGCTGTTAATTTTAAATTTGGTAATAATATAAAGGTCATTAAACTACAAGTACTGTCAGGCAGGACAAGTTTGAGCCATGCCTGTGCACTAGCTCAAAATTTTTAGTATATTAGACTAAAAAATAAATAAATAAATAAATAAGAGTAAAATGAGAAGTCTCACCGCTGCCTCTCCCAATAAGGGTATGAAATAAGTTTTCTACTCTTTATTTCAGACACACACGCACACACACACAAAAAAAAAAAGGAAAAAACAATTGAAAAAAGAAAGAAAGAAATGAGAAGAAAAAGTTAAATCATGCCTGTTAATGTGCCACTAGTTCAAAATTTTTAGTATATTTGACTGCACAAAATAAATAAATAAAAATAAATAAACCAATAACCAAATGCCTCTTCCGGTCAAGTATGAAAAAAGTTTTATACTCTTTATTTTACAAATATATACAGGGTGTCCACTCCAATCGTGGACCAATAGCTAATTTCTAAACCGTTAGAGATAAGAGCCAATATTTAGAAAAGTGCCAATTTGAAGTTGGAGTTTTCTGAAAAAAAAATTTTTTTGCAGAAAAAAACTAATATTGGATTTTAAGTCTAAAGTGGGTCTAAATGCAAGAAAATAAAAGGGGGGAGGTCAAGGAAGTTATTTACCCCCTCCTTAGATTACTCACTTTTAAGCCGTTACAGATCTGATGAATGTTACAGATCTGATGTTAATATGAGTTACATATTTGAGTTTATGCTATCAGTCTTCGTTAACATCTCTAAATATGATATCATTTCCTTGCATTTTTAACATAGAATTAAGATAATTATATTAAAATATATATATTAGGCTAAAAAATCAAATTTCATTATGAAAAAGCATTTCTTGGAAATAAAAATGAGCGATAAGGTTTTTAGATAAAATAAATTATTAGATTACCAAATCCAAGCTAATAAAACATTTGTTTTGTTTTAAAACAACACACAACTTCAACTTTTTCAACACACAACTCTGCTGCTTGCTTTTCTTTAATTAGTTGCAGGAAAAATTTAATTTCTTGATCAGAAATTCAAGTTTAGCATGCTAGTTATTATCTAGTTATTTAGCGAAGCTATAAGAAATTGAGGCACAAAAAAATAAATAAATAAATAAATTAAAATAATAATAATTAATTAACTTAATTTCTGCAGTGTCAATTTTTCTTATTTTACTAACTTCTATTGTTAGGTCATACAAACCACAAATGAAGCAATTGTACTAAAACTCATTGCTTTTCATTTCTTAAGAACAAAAATATTCAATATATATGGCTAAAGTATGATTTTTGCTTTTTATAATTCTGAAACGTGTGAGTTAGTTCTGTAACATATTTGCTGTTTTTCAATGTAAGGGCCATGCTCCACATCAGCGTAAAACGCGACCGAAACTGAAGGCAGAAACCGAAAATCCGGGTACTTTTCATAGGAACACCATTGAATCCATTTTACGCTTCTGTCTATTTTTTCTGCTTTACGTCGATGTGGAGCATGGCCCTTACCGCTCTGACTGTTACCGATCTGACAAACTGACAAAGTTTTTTTTTTATTTCCGAGTCGATCGCACTAAACCAAAATCAAACACGTGGTTTTTTCACTTGTAACAAAGGACTATACTTATATGTAAAATAATTTTTAAAATAATAAAAACTGCGCATTTTAGAGCGTGTTACCGATCTGATGACTCAAATGACACACATTTTATAAAATCACTTAAAAAATGTTATCTACAATTTTAGATGCAGAAATGCAAATTTTTAATTACAATTCGATAAAACTTTCCACCAGGTACTCAGTATCACGTGGTATAGGTGCAGGAAATGATTTTGGGAGCCTAAACATAGATCGGAAGTTATTGTTACCACTCTGACGGCGGAACTTGGGACACGCTTATTTCGCATCAGCTAGAAAATCAGAAATCGATTAAAACAAAAATGAAGTAAAATATTAACAAAGGGGTAAAAATAGAATCGTTTTTTGTGCAAGTGCGTTTTTTTAGGAAGTTAGAAAGTGCGCATGACCTGTTTGCATGCTAAGCTTTGCTACTTGGGACACGTTACCGATCTGATTTTTGATGTATAAACACAATATTTTCTGATGAAAAAAAAAATTTTTTTTCTGATGTTATTAGATGAAATGAAAGAAAAACTTATCTTCTTTCTGGGGAAAATAATTTTTTTAACTAGTTATTGAAATACTGGTGAAAATTCACTTGGGACTCAAATTGGCACTTTTCTAAATATTAGCTCATAAGCATATAGTTTATTTAGGAAAAAATCTCCAAATTACGAAAGGAATTTTGGGTCTATTCAATGTTTTTCAAAAAATCAAATTTTGAAAGAGTTACGAAATTTAAATTTTTATACAGCCCCCCAGTCTTATCAATCATATTTAGTAAAACATTCTTGACACTGTAACGTTTAAAACTAAAAAAAATTCACTCTTCTACGACAAAAATTGACCGAGTTATGACGTTTTGAAAAATCAAGATTTTGAGGGATTTCGCATACGGTCTCTAAAGCGATCTCTCGATGACGTCATGAAACAATGTAAAATCTTGATTTTTCAAACCGTGATAACTCGATCAATTTTTGTCGTAGAAGAGTGATTTTTTTTAGTTTTAAACGTTACAGTGTCAAGAATGTTTTACTAAATATGATTGATAGGACTGGGGGGCTGTATAAAAATTTAAATTTCGTAACTCTTTCAAAATTTGATTTTTTGAAAAACATTGAATAGACCCAAAATTCCTTTCGTAATTTGGAGATTTTTTCCTAAATAAACTATATGCTTATCTCTAACGGTTTAGAAATTAGATATTGGTCCACGATTGGAGTGGACACCCTATATATATATATATATATATATATATATATATATATATATATATATATATATATATATATATATATATATATATATATATATATATATATATATATATATATATATATATATATATATATATATATATATAGGGTTGGTTAGGGTAAGTGGGTCCCCTTTTTAGAACAGTTCGTTTTTAAAGCTTTATACAAAAGTTTCAAACCAAAACAACTTACATTTTTTGACTTATTTTACCTTGGACATTAATTACAAACACAAGTTCAGCATTATTTCCTAAAAAAATGCTTTAAATATTTTTAACTATCGTATTCTTTAAAAAATGGCGTGGGGGACCCACTTACCCCCTCGGAAGGGGTAAGTGGGCCACCCCCCATTTATTTATATTTAAAGTGAGCATATCTAATTAAGGGGTTTGCGGGTCCTACCTGATAAAGTATGTAATAATAGGAAATATTTTTTTGTAAATGCATCCATTAACGAGATATCTACTTACATTTAAATGTGTGTGACAGAAAATTATAAAGCGGAATACAAAACAATTATGTCTGTGAAATTCATTAAAAGCCGTTAGGAGTGTTTTTTGCTTTTGCATATAAATTAATGTTGCATAAACATAATGGAGTCGATTAATGTCAATTTTGGTAAAATGAAAAAAAAATATAGGTTGAAAAAAAAAAAAAAAAATGGAAACACTTCATGGCAGCGTCCATTTGAAGTTTTCTTAGGGGGAAACGTTATCATTTCATCCTTAGTTATAATTCCAACATCACCTACAGCCAAACAATAAAGAGTGTTTCTTTATTGTTTGCTATTTCCAATCTTCCTATCAAATTTTGCAGTTTTTTTTTATTTGTATCATATTTAAAAATTTGACCTTCACAATGCTTTATGGTTTTCCTTGATGCAAGTTTCCCAAATACATAGTTACCAGCTTTGGCAATTTTTGTAGCTGAACCATCAATTTCTTCTAGGTCTCCATAATTATCTTCGATTTCATCGTAGAAATTGCTTCATCAAAAATGCTTTTCATTTTGATGTCATCATTATTATGAGGGGGCCCACTTACACCATAGTGAGGGGACCCACTTATCCTAACAGAGAAAAACACCGGGTAAGTGGGACCCCTTCCCTTAAACACTTATTAATAATATTTTGCATAAAAATTCTTATTGCAATGTGTACTTTGAGTTAAACTCTACAAGAAAACTTGATGAACATAGAAAAAATAATAAAAACTAACATTGAAACAATTCTTTGAAAAATGTTGCTTGAACTCGCAAAAAAAAATTTTTTTGGAAATTTTTTTGACATAAATTATATGATCCAAACAAAAGTTCATGAAACCCAAATATATGCAAAAGCAATCACTGTGATGCAATTTGACATGATCAGTACAAAAAAGTACAAAAACTATACGCGCATTTCAGTTTTAAGGGGGGTGGCCCACTACCCACTTACCCCAGTGGCCCACTTACCCGAAACAACCCTATAGAAAGAATATTTGTAATATTGTCCACAACTAATTTTTTAATTTAATAATTCAGAAATTACTGTTTTCTGGAAGCAGATATCGTTTCAGCAATTTGCGACGCATTTTTGTATTCATTTTAAAGCGACAGTTCAGTTCAGCAGAAACCTATTGCTGCACATTCATACAATACCAATAGGGTTGAAAGTAATCAATGTATAACGTAAAGAGATATATAACGATGGTGTGCAAAGAAATTCTAAATAACTGTGCAAATGAATGTACTTAAATTACAGAACTCACGTTTTTTTCTTCTAAAAAAAAAAAAAGTCTGCTTAAAGACGATACTGTCACCAATAAAGCACGGATGACCATTCGCGTCTTCATGATGACGAAATAATGTTTAATGGAGACTTATAATATATAAATATTGCTTATGACCTTAATAGAGTCACACGAAAGTTAGTTTGCGAATAAAAATATTTCACATTTCAATGATTTTTAATTTATTATCTCGTATATAAAAGCATGTAAAAATAAAGAGTTAAAAGCAGACAACAAATGCGTTTTCTTTTAAATATGACTCAGATAAGTTTAGTATGAAGTAAAACGTCATATATATATATACATATATATATATATATGTACAGGGGTTGGACAAAAATATGGAAACACCTTAAAAAAGACACGTTTCCTTGTCTAATATGGTGTAGGAAACCCGTTGGCATTCAAAACAGCTTGCAGTCTTCTCGGAATGGATAAATACAGTTCCTGTATGTCTGCCAAGGGAATATTGTACCAATTTTTATGTAAAACGGTGGCAAGTTCAGGTAACGATGTTTTCGGTGAATAACGAGAACGCACTTTCCACTCCATTGTAGACCACAAAGGTTAGATAATATTCAGGTCTGGAGACTGTGGTGGCCAGGGGAGATGTGATAAATCATCGTCGTGCTCAGAAAACCTGTCCTGGACAATAAAAGCTGCGTGAACAGTAGTGCTGTCACTTTGTAAGACACGATCACCATTGAGGACTAAAATTTGAGCCATGGGATGGACTTGATCAGCCAAAATGTTCACATAAGTCTTGGCAGTCATGTGCCCTGACAGAGTTATCATGGGGCCAGAAGAGAATTACGATATGGCTGCCCAAACCATCACAGAAGCCCCGCCATATTTCACTCTTGGCAATAAGGAGTTCGTATTTCAGACTTGAGATGGCGTTCTCTAGACGTAAACTCTGCCAGAAGTGGGAAACAATGTGAAAGAAGACTCATCAGACCATATTACCTTCTTCCACTACGCTATAGTCCAGGCTTTATGACTTAAACACCACTTTTTCCTGTTTCGGGCATTAGCATCCTTGATGAATTAATTTTCAATAGCAGCACAGCCAGCAATTCCCTCTTTATGAAGCTCTCTTCTAATTGTTTCGGTACTCACAGGGTTTGATAACATGACATTCATTTCAGGAGTAACTTTTGCAGCTGTGATCTTCTTTTTTTTTTGTCACAATTGCCCTCAATGATTGTCTGTCACGATCACTAAGCACACAGTTTCGTCCGCGCTGTGATTTAGCCTATGATGTTTTTCTGCATTTCAAATATGTGGAATAAATCTTCGATACAGTACCTCTTGAAACACTAAACACTTTGGCTACTTTGCTTGCGGAAGCACCTACCATACGTGCTCCACCAATTCACCCACTTTCGAAGTCTGTAAGCTCTGACATAATGCAATGTCAAGCTCACATAACAGTGCTCCGACAACGACTGAACTGTTCAACATATTTACGAAGTTGTATAAGTAGCCTCAGTAGACGAAAACGCTAGTGCCACTTACATATTTCATTGAAATCAATCATTGTTTTCAAACATGCATTTCACTAGGTGTTTCCATATTTTTGTCCAACCCCTATATATATATATATATATATATATATATATACAGCGTGTCCACTCCAATCGTGGACCAATAGCTAATTTCTAAACCGTTAGAGATAAGCATAGAGTTTATTTAGGAAAAAATCTCCAAATTAGGAAAGGAATTTTGGGTCTATTCAATGTTTTTCAAAAAATCAAATTTTGAAAGAGTTACGAAATTTAAATTTTTATACAGCCCCCCAGTCCTATCAATCATATTTAGTAAAACATTCTTGACACTGTAACGTTTAAAACTAAAAAAAAATCACTCTTCTACCACAAAAATTGACCGAGTTATGACGTTTTGAAAAATCAAGATTTTGAAAGATTTCGCATGCAGTCCCTTAAGCGATCGCTCGATGACGTCATGAAATAATGCAAAATCTTGATTTTTCAAAACGTCATAACTCGGTCAATTTTTGTGGTAGAAGAGTGATTTTTTTTTAGTTTTAAACGTTACAGTGTCAAGAATGTTTTACTAAATATGATTGATAGGACTGGGGGGCTGTATAAAAATTTAAATTTCGTAACTCTTTCAAAATTTGATTTTTTGAAAAACATTGAATAGACCCAAAATTCCTTTCATAATTTGGAGATTTTTTCCTAAATAAACTATATGCGTATCTCTAACGGTTTAGAAATTAGCTATTGGTCCACGATTGGAGTGGACACCCTGTATATATATATATATATATATATATATATATATATATATATATATATATATATATATATATATATATATATATATATATATATATATATATATATATTCTCTTTACTTCAGTTTTTTCAACAAGTTTTCGCAAGGTTTTATACTTTTAATTAAAAAAAAAATGTTTCCTACCAGTGTTTCAAAGAGCTGCCACGGGCGCCTTTTGACCAGTGTGGTCATGATTGCGATTCTTTTTCTATATTAATTTTCAACGTTTTTGTTTATATATATATATATATATATATATATATATATATATATATATATATATATATATATGTATATATATCCCTAAAAACACGTGAAGAAGGAAAAAGAATGGAAGAGTTCGTACATGAATGAGTTCGTTTAGAAATTGATTTTTTCATGAAGAAAAGTTAAAAGTAAAATAATAACACAAAAATTAAAGCACCAAAAATAATTAGCAAATAAACTGAGCGCATTCATCTGCAGCAGTACTGTGTTTAACAAAATGAAATTAAAACTTTAAGAAAGCTTTTAATGATTTACTATCACTACACAAATATGTTATCAAAATAGATGATAATATTGGCTTATCTTTTACTTGGTTCAACACCGTATCTCTTGTAAATTCAAGTAAGCATATTAAAATGAAACAAAGATTTTTTAAAACAACGCATTACAGGAGAAATGAAACATTTAATTATATTCTTACCAATTTTGACTACTAGGAGTGATAACTAAAAAAAAAAACAAAAACAAAAACAAACAAACAAACAAAACAAAACATGAAACGAAGTAAATTATGAAAGATGCAATTTGTTCAATATATTTTATGAGATTTTCTTCAGAAAAAAAAAATAATAAAATTGGACTCTAGCTATTAAGGAAGAGGCGATATTAAAAAATTGAAAAGAGCTGCGTAAAGTAATACATTTTTATCATCCTATTTTGCCGGCTGTAAGCAATTTTGTGTATCATTAAATGGGGTTTTCTTAGAAGATACAGTAGAGTATAACAGAACCACTTTCGATCAGACACATCGGGTTTTGTACCTTTTATTCATAAGTACGTGCTGATAAAAGTCAGCTGAGTTAATGCGCATTTCGACTTCAATGTTTTTTGCTTCTAATACATTTTTTTCCGTTTTATTTATGGCGACACATAAAAAGCTCTAGAATGGAACAGCGCTACAAAGAGATCCGGGGTATCATAAAAGTATTTATGTTGAAAGTGTGTGATGAAGCTGTGAAGAACTTTATGTTGAGCACCAGGCAGGGTGCGTAAAGTTCTACGGCGCATAATATTATGATACTTAAATAGGCAACTGCATAGTAGAATTTTTTTGAGCATAAGATTTCACACCCATTGTGTATTGAAGATTAGGAATTCTTGTGGCAGTAAATTATAGTTGCAAATAATTAAAAATAGGAAGAATGAAAAAGTCGAATATTAATAGTTTACAGATCCATGAATACCTAGAATATGAATATATAGCACATTCAAATACATATCGACGCACAAAAATTTATACACATTGACAAACATATTCACAAACAAGTACATATTAATACATACACACAACATATTCACACACACAAAGACATGCCGAAGAATACATTAAACGAAGAAATTAAAAATAAAACAGGATTAACGTGAAGGCTGGTTCATTATCAGAGGGAATTACCGGAATCCACCTCACAAGGCTCTTTTTACATTACAAGTATATACACCCCGCCGCAATAGCAAATTAAAAATAGATTTTGAAATCACTAAGAAATCACGGAGAAAATTATTGAAGTCACTTTAATAGTCCTTACTGGTGAGTTTTCTTATAATGTGAGTTATCTATAAACACACGCAGTTCGTTTAAGCTAAAAGACGAAAACAAAAAGAAAACAAATGAAACGGAAAGCTTTTAACGTATTTATTACTGAAAATGTGCAAATTTAATAATTACATACGTTTTATGAAATATTGTGCTGAAAAACTAAATTATATTTTTCATTATTCAAAAATAATGCTTTTGTACTATCAATTATAAAAAATTATTTATGTATTTACCATTTATAACAAAACTAAAGTAATTATATTACGCAATGCTGTTATCTGGAAATTTATTTTAAGCTCTTTAATCTATTTAAGTACATAGAAATTGTTCAACAGTTCAATCAAGGTGTCACCATTCACTTCCTCGTTAATAATACAGACTAATTCTCAATGTGTTGTCAACAAGGCATTTAGTAGTAACTGAAACGTAGATTGCGATATACATTTTGTTACATATGTAAATGAAATTTTGACTTCAAAAAATAAATCATTTTTTTACATGTAGTCAGGCCCGTCATTTAAGGGGGTCAGGGGGGTCAATTGCCCCCCCCTGGCTTTGAGAAATCAATGTATTTACATATAAGTGGGCGTGGTTTTTATGTTTTCCGATGAAATTGCTTTGCTTTTGTACCCTTTGCCCCCCCCCCCCTAGAAAAACTTTAAATGACGGCAATGCATGTAGTCTGTTTATTTTCATCATTATATTGTCTTTAGATAACAAAAAATAGAAAGTCCTTTGTCTTATCTTTCGCTATGCTTCTAATATAGAAAAAAACAAAAATTACCTATTAATTTTCGTCATTTAAAAATCGCATTTTAAAGAAATTCTGCTGAAGATGTACGTGGTCTTGATACATTGAAATGCTTTTATTTCAACAAGACACATTATAAAATTTTGTGAGTAACTAATGTGCACGGAGAGGAAAAAAAAAAGGATTTCGACGTTGAATTAAAATCATCTTTTAACTGCCTTATTCAATGCTGAAAATTATTTTATTTATAATAAAATGCCCCTAGTGCAACAGGAATTTTCTTTTGAAGAGTAAATAAAATAATATTGGTTTTGTATTCTCTGCAATACAGTGATGCTGGTAAGGACCTCTTTCTAGAGGCTTTGTTTTAAACAATATTGCCAAACTAAATACAGTAGTTAAAATACACGTGAAGACTTTTTTTTACCAAAAAAAAAAAAAACTCCGGAAAGTATATTCTGTCTCCGCTAGTGTTGCAATATAGTATCTATTCATGTATTTACATTTATTTAAAAAAAGTTCTGGAAAGAAAGATTCGATTTTTTAATTACAAGCTCTGATTCAAAAATTGAATGCATTAAATAAATATTTTGTTGACGTAATTAAATTTATCTCTTATAAATGAGGCATAAACGTAACACGGCTTGTATATTCTTGATGTTCCACTAAAATTTAAGCTTGATTGAAAAATTAACTGTTTTAAACTTAAAAAAAGTTTTCTTAGTGGGCTAAACCGAATTTCATCTATTTTATCATCTATTCAATTTATGTCTTCTTTATTATTAATAGTATAATAATGTATGGATTTATGTCTTATGATTATGGCAGCGTAGGCATTTACTTAAGATTATTTCAAGTTTTAAGCAATGTTTTGGTTAGTGTACTGTTTTAAAGTTCAAAGATAAAGATTATTACCCAGGTAGCACAAAAATCGTTTAAACGTTTTATAAACGTTTTTAATCGGTTGTTACAACGTTAATAACCATTTTACAACCTTTAAAAAACGAAGTGTGCTACTTGGGTAAAGACATTTATAATATTTTCTAATTTTATGTATATTGTTCTACTGACAAATTTGTCTTCGCAAAGTTTGAAGTGGTAAATTAAATATTTTAAATTAATTTTGAATTGCATTCAAATTCAATTTTTATGGCACTGATTCCCCGCAATCAATTCAACCAAATATTCTACCGGTTTTCTGCAACGATTACAAAATAAAAGATAACGTTTTCTTGCAGTATTTGATTTCCCCTAAAAAATCATCACCATGGTGTGAAAAAAGCTTACAAAGCCAGATAACTAAGCAAATTTCTTTTTTATTCGCTATTTTGTGTAAAAATAGCTTTTTTTTCTAAATCCATGCTTATTTCGTAAATAAAGCGGGGCACCTTTTCGTATGCTTTAAAATCTTAGAATCCTTGATCTACAAAGTAAAGTAATATTACTTTAAAACCCATAGAACTCTCAAGAAAGTTTTATCATTGATATTTTGTATTAAAATAGCTCTTCTTTTCAGAAAATTTGTTATTGAGTTCTTCCACCTATACTTGATTTCTCTGTATATAAGGCGTGATACTTTTTCAGACCCTTTTAAAACCAATGGTCAGAAAAAGAAATAAAGAATATAAGCTTATAAACCCAAAGAATTCAAGGAACGAGTTTGTTAACTGACATTTTGAGAAAAGTAGTCTTTTTAAAAAATCGTCCTTCAATTCAGTCCCCTTGACTTAATTTCTCTGTAGATAAAGCGTAACAATTTTTCAGACCCTCTCAAAACCCATAGTCTAAAACGTAAAGGAACACTGCTCACAAGCCATGGGAATTCTGAAGACAATTTTTTTATTGATATTTTGAATAAAAATATCCCTTTTAGAAAACCGTCATTCGTTTAATTCCCCTTTACTTGATATTTCTGCATATAAAGCATGACATTTTCAGACCCTTTCAAAACAGATGAACTAAAAAGCAAAGTAATATTGCTTAAAAACCCAAAGAACTGTGAATACAATTTTTGTTTTGATATTTTGAGTAAAAATAGCCTTTTTAAAAATTCGCCCTTCATTTCATTCACAACGACTTAATTTATCAGCAGAAAAATCATGACCCATTTTCAGTCCCTCTTAAAATCAATAGTCTAAATAATAATATTGCTTACAAATCTGGAAAAATCAATGAAAGGTTTTTACTGTTATTTTGAGCAAAATTTATTGAAAAAAAAAAAAAAATAAAAGTCGCCATTTATTTCATTTCCCTCGACTTCATATTTCTGTAGATAAAGCATGACAATTTTCCAGACCCTCTCAAAACCCATATTCCAAAAAGTAAAAGAATATTGCCTACAGACCCAGAGAACTATGAAGGCTTTTTATTGACATTTTGAGTGAAAACAGTATCGCCATTCATTTCATTCACCTCGGCTTGATTTCCCAGTAGATAAAGCGTGTCACTTTTTCAAGACCCCGTTAAAATCCGGTTGTGCATCGTTCTTCGAATGAAGAGCTTACGTGCAGCTGGTCTTGTACAGCTTCTTTTCTAGCGTGACATCAAGTTCTGGCTCAGAGCCGAAAGGGGAAGAAAGTGAACGCCATCACGTGCTCATAGAGAGTAAAAACAATTGAAATCTTCCTCTCGCAGCGTGCAATCCTCACACACATTTTCAAGATTCTAGTACAGGTAATATTTGTTAAGCTTAAACAAGCCCGAGAGAAATGAATCTAAATTACAGGGTCACAGACAAACCATTAATAAAAGGATCGTGTTTTAAGCGGATATATTGAGATTCTGTTTAATGACAATAAAAGAAATCAATTTCATCCTTCGTAAAACTGGTTTGTTTGAACTTGACGATTAGATACAGGTTTTAGCTAGGTAAAATTTGTTTGTTGAGTCAATGTGTTCTGTTCCCTCAATTAACTAAGTCCTTTATGCTCCGCATATACTTATTTTGTGCAATGATGGCATTGTTTCGGTAAAATAAAGTTGTAGAATTGATCTCAATCGCAATTTGCTGTGATTAATAAATAATTCACTCTTAATTATTTTGAAAATGTAAAAAGGAGAGAAATGCAATATTTAAAAAAACGCGGAACAAAGTAATAGATTTACGAAATGTAGTAGTCTATGTGAATTTTACATAACTTTAAACATATTATACATATTTAGAAGTGCATATACCCATGAGAGGAACACTTTAATTATGAATAAATCCTACAGGAGCTGTGAAGAGAGCTTTGTAACGATTCCGCATTGAAGATAACGCTCCTCGCTCAATCCAATTGCACAAATGAGACAATTTTACGCATAGATTTGCACTTTATTCTCGGGATTTTAATCTACATAGTTCAAATATAAGGAATCATTTTGCATCATAATACAAAGTATCGAAAATCTAAAACAATTTCTTGCATTTAAATTTTTTTAATTTGTATGTGTTGCGGGCGTTACCGTCTATTATTACACCTGCAACACGTACAGATCATCAATTTTCAAGTGCAATTTTTGAGCAATGACGAACTGGACTCGGAGCATACCACCGGGTGGGTGCCCGGTGCTGCACCTTCACGGACATCCACCTGCCCCTGCTCCTTCAGGTTGTGTAGGTCCTCGGACTCCGCCCCTCCTGCATGTCCTACACACGTCTGAACATATACACACAACTATCGCGTGGTTTCGAAACACATAATTTGAATTCCAGCTGTCAAAATTCAAATTATTTATTTTTTGTCTTTAAGTTGATACTTTATATAATGATACACATAATGGTTCCTTATATTCGAACATACAGTAAACTCTCGGTTATCTGTGAGTAGATTATCTGCGAAGGTCTTGGGAAAGAAACAAACACAAGCTGATTTCTTCGAAAAAGCATGAATTTAAATTTTGCTTTATCTCCACATTTCTTACCCAAGAGTGCGGTGTACTTTATCCAATAAATTATTTTACCTGGGCGTTATGGTAAGCAACACTTCTTTATAGATTTTATATGCTTGAGAACCTCAAATACAAATAATTTTTTGTGCTGTACCTATCGTCACTGTTTGTACATACCACGTTTTAAGGGTAATACAATTATTTTTAAGCAAAAGACACTTTTTATCTTCTTTACCCCTTATTTTATGTTTTTTTTTTTTCGGATTATCCGCGATTTTCGTTATCCGCGATACCCGTGCCACCCAATTCCGCGGATAATCGGGAGTGTACTGTATCACAATTAGTAGCAAAAATTTAAAATTCCTGGAATAAAGTGCTAAGTTATTCTTAAGAATGTCACACCGGAGCACATGGATTGAGCAGTATGCAATTCTGAAGGTACTTTTAAGTCATTTCATTGAACTAGAGCCTGATAAGGTTTTTTTGAGGTTTGTGTTACTTGTAAGGTGTCTTAGATGCAATTTTTCACCCATTTTTGCCAACAGTTTTCACTTCAGTACTATTCCCAGTCAAATTCAAAACTCATTTCAGATTCTTTCATGCAGGACTGTGGCTGAAGGAAGGAAATTGGGCGGAAATTTCTTCCCTATTATCCGTAATATTTTCGAGATTAAAACTTCCAAATTGAAAATGAAAAATAAAAAAAAAACAATCATGTATGAGTTGGATTGTACGTACTGATTTCGCTGTATAATAGAGGGAAAAGATCTGTTGACAAATGCAATTTCCATCACCTTTTAAATGATCCTGCAAAGGCGACGGACGAGTAGAATTTTTAAATGGAACACTGAATACATTTATTCATAACAAGATTTTGGAGGAGCAAGCTGTTTAGGAGCCTTTGAAAGGTGTTCAAAAATTTTAGGATGAAAAAAAAGAATATAAATTTCTAAAGCAATTCGTTATGAAACCACTTATTAAAAAGTTGGCTATAAACTTTTAACTCAGTTACTTTCTATTATTTTTTTATAACTCATTACTTCTAAAGATTTAGATAAAAAAACCCACAGTTCCAAAATAATAACTTTGAGTTGAGTTGCTAATTTTCTGTAAGTACGATATTACTTAAAAAAAAAAAAAAAAAAAAAAAAAAAAATCCGCACAGTTTACGTTCCCCACATTATTTCATGTTTAAAATTCGGAAGATTCTTTATACTTACCTGTCGCATCCATTCATTTTTTCTTTCTGCAATATCTTGATAAGTTTTGCCCATCATAGCAATTAACATGTTGATTAAAAGAAGAGCTACTAATGCCATATAAACTATAAAAAATACCTGCAAAATCAAGGAGAAAAATTCTTTTCAGTAAGGTAAAGAAAGTATTAAACATTTAACTCGATATGAATGAATAAATAAATAAATAATGGGGAAAAACACTTAATGACACATAACACTGGATATATATTAAAAAATATGTTTTCAAAAATCTTTCTTCACCCTGTTAGTAAGTTCATGAGAAATATTTTTTTTCAGCATGTGAATTGACGCAATTTTTATTTCATAAATATATGATCTTATTTTCAAAATTTGTGTCTTCAAGTTTAACAATTTTACTTCGATAAATCTCTTACTTTTTAATGCTTAAAAAATGCCTGAGAGAATATGCTTCTGACTATGGGATTTTTCATTTGGTTACAGTCTAGGACGTTGGAGATGAAATTCAACGATAAAATAACCAGTTATTTGAATATTCAGTGAATATCGTGAATTCATCTGATTTTATAATGCTACTAAAATTTCAAACAAATTTAGACGTAATTAGGTTTTTTTTTCAACGAATGTTGTGAGTAAAATAGCATTGCTTAGCTATACTTTGTAAAGTTAATCTTCAAAAAAAAATAAATAAATAAATAAAAGGAAAAAATTATCTTTTATTTTATTGTTCACTAAGTCAATTAAGGTTTGAGCACAGTATTTGATGACAAAATTCCTACCTAGAAGTTGTATTAGTCTAATATCTGGAAAAAATTCGTCTATGAACAGTCTGAAAACTGATCAAATATACGCAATCAACTAAATGACTTCAGCTGTAGTTTTATTGAAAGTTAAAATTTGACAGAATGCTTTCCTCTAGAATGATTATTGCCAACTTTTTTCATTTAGCAGCTTTTTTAAATAGTTTTTGAAAGGACTAGAAGAATATGAGAAAACTTTTAAAATGGGAAATTCAAAGGCTGTACAAATTAATATTAATGCAGTAGCTCATTAAAAAGAGTGCCCTGCTATGTTTTTTACTTTTGTCGATGAAAAAAAATTTATTATAAATTAATTGTGAATATACTAAAATTTGTACTCTTAGAAATAATGTTTATAATCAATACCTTATTACTTTATTTTAAAATTTTTTAATATTTTTAAAAGGTACGACCAGAAACAAAAAATACCTTTGCAATATTTTGATGGGCTGTGTAATGGAATTGCTCGTATGTGTCTCCAAATTCAGACAGAGACATGATGAACATGGCTAATATACTCTGGATTGGATCATCGAAATAGCTTGGTTTATCAGCTTTATATGACAAGAAAATGACGTAATACGCTGGAAAAAAACACACATAAGTAATTAATTTCTTCAAACATGTTCCAAATTATCTTTCAGTGAAATATTGTTTGAGATCATGAAAGGAAAATATTCAGATTTTAAAAAGAGGTTTTATACGAAAGTCTATGGGACATTACTGAGAAATAATTGATACTTACAAGCAATAGTAAATAAAACGACATCCGTTTTATTAGTAGCGTTATCTGTCATTGTTTGTAGTTTTTTACACGATGATAGTAATTTGGGTACTTCTAACATCAGTGATATTTTGAAATCAAATTTATATAAAAAAACTAAATTGTATTATAGTTTTTGAATTTGGCACATTTTTAAATTCACGAAAAGTTACACACATATATATTTTTTGGGAAACATTCTTGTCCCGAGATACTACGCACCCATGATAGCAAATTCGGCACCATTTTTCGATTGCTATTTTCGACAAAATTTAAACCCCAGAATGATGCATGATATTTTGTTACTTATCTCGATTTGAAAGATAACAATTTTCTCTTTAAAACTATATGCACCATTTGGAGCTGTGAGTTAGTGTTTTTGTTGAAGCGTTTTGAAAAAATATTTAAATATATTTTTTTTAATTTTTCTCAATTCAGTTTAAAAATTTTTGATTTTTTTTACTGCTGATAAATACCATTCTTCATTACATTCCCTGAAAAATATAGCCTTCACTTTTAAGTTAGACAGGTTTTAGAAGCATTTGAATGAAAAGGGGTTTTTCAGGAAGTGTATATGAAAATGCAAAATTTTATTTTGTAGCTAGTGGTCAGACGACACTTTTAATTAAGGTTATATAGCCACATTTCAATTTTTAGTTGCCACCTCATCCTGGAATTTTACTTTTCATGAAAGCAAAAACGCAGTTTTTAGCCGATTTGCCAGCGCTATCTTAATGCTGTTATTTTCCTCCGCACGCTACCTTTTAGAGTAGGGGAGACCGTTGTACCTAGGAACACTTTTCAGTTTTTTGGATAGTGCTTAGAAATTTGACGGCATTGCCCGACTTTCGGTTCCAACACCTTACAACAGTCTTGACTTACTAAAATGCGCACCAAAATTGTTACTCCATCATGCATAGGAGAAGCTATGAAGGAAATCGAAGGGACGTTTTTGTTCCAATGTGCAACAACGGTCATGTACCTTGAAACGGGGAGTGTTGTACCTTGGAACGCTTGGTATTTTTGAGGAAAAATTAAGAATACAGTAAATGAAAATACTTTTATTCTTAGTAATAGCAGTAAAAAAACCTTGAAAACGTTAATAGAAATAACAATTCTGTATCAATAACCACGTAATACAATAAACGCAAAGCTTTCAATAAAAACAAAACAATAAACTGAGAAAGCATGAACAAAAAAAGGTTGAAGTTTTAGGAGTTTTCACTGGGCTTTGACGTTGACTATGACTTTCCACTTGACTTGGGAGCTTTTCTCTTGAGACTTTCCTTTTTTTATTTCATAATCATTTTATGAAATGGGAACTTAAAGATTTTCTTTCCTTTGGTCCGGTCGCTCCTTACTGCAGCTGGATCAGGAAGAAGAGCCGTAATGTCTTGGATATCTATAAAATCGATATCAGGCACTAATGGGTAAATAAATGAATTGTTGAGAGATTTTCTAAAGCAGCTCACTTCGAACTCTCTTTGTGACAGTTTTTTTGGTAATACAGCCTGTATAATGAATTATGCTTCTTTTGCCGAGAAATTTTACTAGAACAAATGCTCCAACTGAGATGCTGGTAGACAAAGTGGGGTTTATTTTCTCGTCGTCTTCTTCCTGTGGAAAAACATATAAAGAACTGTCTTCTGTGGAAGAAAACAGTTCTTCATATGTTCCAAGGTACAAGACCCTTTTTGTTCCAAGGTACAACATGGACTTCCATTTTGGAAAAACGGAAATTACTCAAAGCTCACATTTTTCTCATTAAAATTGGTATGAAATTTGGTTTCTAGATAGTATAAAGAATCGTAACGGATAACAATGAAACACATACCTTCGAAAATTTGGGAGACATAAGTCAAAGTCGACTATCTCAAAAAGTTACTTTTTTATCACTTCGCAACCCAAAGGATGTCTTGCACTGATAAAACTACACTGACAAGTTATGCCTCCCAGGAGAAGACTTTAGACCTGGAAAGATCCAATACATAGCAACACCAGCCGGGGCTAGTTCAAACGTTTCAAGGTATAATGTTATCAAGGTACAACAGTCTCCCCTAGTACAAAAAGAATGAATTCCTGTATTCACAAGAATTAAAATGATGGATAAATTGGTAACTAAGAATAAAAATGTGGTCATTTAACTTTATTAAAAGTGTTTTAGAGCCACTTGCTAAATGAATAAATAAATAATTAAAAAAATGAATTGTCAAATTCATCAGTTCCAGAAGAACCCTATTTTTTTTAAGTACAGTTAAGCCTAGATAACTCGAAGTCCCAAGGGACCGGCTAAAAGCTTCGAGTTTTTGGTAGTTCGAGTTATAGAAAGTTCTCACAGCCTTTTCAAGAGTCTGGGGACCCAATGAACACTTCGAGATAAAGGAATATTCGAGCTATAAGGTTTCGAGTTATCGAAACTCAACTGTAGCTCTAAAACCTGCTAAACTCAAAAGTGGAAGCTCTCCTTTTCAGAAAATGTAGCACTCAATAGCATTGATCAACAGTAAAAAAAATCAAAATTAAAAATTGGCTGTTTTTGAAAAAAAAATCAAATGTTGGCTTAAAAATGTTTTTTCAAAGTGCTGTAGCAAGAAAAATTATGTAATTAATTTTAAATACAAACTATGACGACTGAAGAGACTATGAAGATATCCTCCCTGCATGAAGGGAAATGAACTATGCTGCCGTGCTAAGCACAAATGTCGTATCTGCAATTTTTAACAAAATTGAGTTATCGCCACCAGATGGTTTTTTGCGACTTTTTTTTACCTGAATACAATATTATATGGTCATTTGAGGCCAGGAAATATTTTTCAAAAAATTCTGAAAAAGTATTGCCTGAATCAAATGCATGGTGGAGACAACAACTTTAGTACAATTTTAAAGAGTGATACCTCAGTTTAAGTTCGACAGCAGATACCACTTTTGCGCTTAGCACGGCAGTATACCTTTAGTTAATAACCATTTTATAAAAGGCATTGTAAAAGATAGATAAAACTATAAATAAGTTTCAAGTATAGTTTTTACAATAAGTGCATTAACATGAATTATTCAATTTTAGGAAGATAACACCCGCGTCTATTATAAAATGCATTTTTTGCTTTCAATTAGTCACTTCTTCAAAGAAAACATTAAGGCTTTAATTTCTATTTCGGAAACGCACAAGCGTAAAAGCTTTTCTTTCACGTAATGGAATTAGATCCCATCGTTAATGGATTTTTTGTTGCTGCTCATAATTCGTTGTAATACTATTTTTGACATTAAAAAAGAAACATTTTGGAAAATGCTCTTGATTTTAATACACAAAAATTTAATTATATCCACGTTAGTAAAAGGTTATGATTTATAGCGTCATTAATTGAGATAATGGGAACGGAATCCTGATAATAGAGTTGTATAATAACCAAGTAAAAAGCCGCAGTTGCACTACAGGCAAAAGCTTTTGTCTTAAAAGAAGAATGACGAAAATGAAACTTAATATTATACAATATAATTTAGTTTATTGTAATTTAAAACTTCTGTTTTAACAGCTATTTAAAGTTAGCTATTTTTACATCTTCGAATACACAAATATTTCCTCACTGGATATGGTCAGTTTTAAAGTTTGTAGTTGCTCCTTAAGCTCTAAAAAACGATTACATCCTATGCCAAACAAAAATACGATTATCAAGATAGAAGGGAAAGTCCTTACATTACTTTTTAAAATTTTATAGGAGTTAGTCTTACTGAAAAAGGGAGAAAAAGGTAAAGGGGAAAAAACCTTAATAATGACGTTAATCTGTTACGAAACAAATGTAATAGAAAACTGGTTATAGTTTTTATTTCTTTTAATCGATGGGATGTTTTTTAACCATCAAGAGTTTATCTTGCTGGAGGTCTTAAGCTATACAGTTGTTGGAGCAAAATGAAATATATTTTAAGTCTGTAGAATTATGTATTGCAAAATTTCAACAACTAATTTTACGCTGAAAGGATTATTTTAAATTATATACTTCAACTGAAATTTCCGAGAGAATTCCAAGAAGAAACGAAAAGCATCCACTGATTTTCAAAGAAGAAAAGGAAACAGTATGGCAAAAATTGTGTCATGGATTGAATGAAAGATACTTTTTTTTTGCAGTAGTATCTCTTAGTTACGAACGAAGCATCAGTATTTGAAACTTCTTGAAATTCTCTAAAAAGGGAAATTCGTCTGTTGCGTAGCGGTCATCAAAATTCTATTTTTTTAAGCAGCTATTTGAAACAAATAGATGTGAGGGATGGCCAGGAATAAATATGTAAATGAAACTCTTAATTTGTAATTTAGAGAGAAAATCAAGGTGAAGCATAGTACATACGTGCATAAAAACCAACTGGATTGTAAAGAATCAGGTAACGTGGGCATGATTTTAAAAAAGTACTTCTTTGGTTTTATTTGAAATGAAATGATTTGCTCATATTCATTATGTGTAAAGATTGAATATTACTGTCTTATCAGTAGATCCCAAGTCATATTCACTAAAAAATTATTGAAATATACATGAAAATATGCACTAAAAATACTTAAATTTCTCACTAAACTTACGTACAAAAAATTATCGCGTGTGAATAAAAAATGATTATCCTCTCTATTTTTGTATTTTGTTATTAAGCGATGAATCAGCAAATGGTACGCACAATAATTATTTCTATTGCAATTAATCACAATAATTTTTCCAAATATTTCTCCAGTTTGACATTACCTTTTATAATTTACCATCATTTCAAAAAATGAAAATATCCTTTCAACTTCTACAGATGTTCTTCGGCAATATTTGAATTATTTACTGCTGTCTCTCGCTGAACTTTCCTCTTTACGATTGTACAAAAGATATGACAACAATTGCAATACATTTGTAGTTGTATCTTTTCCCTGATAGAAAATCGAAGTCTTATTCTTCAAACGTATACTTTTATTGCTTGATACATATTTTATTTATACGAGAAAGTTCGAATAACTATTCTGATTACAGTTTTGCAATTCAAAATTCTGTCCCTAAGAACCATTAAAAGTGTTCAAAACAAAAACTACAGTTCAAAGTCGATTGACTTAAGGAAAGAAAAATAAGAAGGTCGAGATTCAACTATTAAAAAAATTTGGTGATTCGACAAGGAATGACTATAAAAGAAAAATCCCCCCTGAATAATTAATTAAAATTTTTGATAATGTGAAAAAAAACTAGTCCAAAATTACGTTTAGTTTAAGAAACATTAATTTTGATCATTTATTCGGAAACATTAGATTGACATCAATTCTAAGCTTGAGGAAAATAAATTGTCCTTAGTTCAATTGCTCTTCATTGCATTAAGTAGACAGTAAAAGAAAATCATAGACGAACTAATGAATGTCTCGCGAAATAATGAATGGTGAATGAGGAAATAGCTCTGTTACAGAGGAAAATGTGGACAGTTTTTTCCGCTTAAAGTTACCGTTGTCTTCAATTGCGATTAAATAAACTGTAATTACAAGAGAGAGAATGAATGCATTATACTGGCTTTTGCTGAGACAATTTTCCAGCCCCCCTCCCCTAAGAAAAAAAAGTTGAGTTTACCAGTTCACAGTACCAATCGTGTAAACGAAATGATTACAGAAAGCCTTTTTTTTTTTTTTTGCATTCATTCCATGGTTTACAAAAATATCCAACGAACGACCGTAACTTATTTTGTTTACTCTCACTTGCAAAACAATTAAAATTGAAATTAAAACAAGTTTTTAGTTTTTTTCCCCTTTGAAAAAAAAAATAAATAAATAACTAAAAAAAAAACTTTTATGTATTTTCGAGCCCAGGTTTTTCTTTACTTTTTAATCCCGGTATTAAAACTGGGTGGACAGGGATACCTTTTTTACAAAATAAGTGCAAGAGCCCTATTGTCTCCACAACTTATTTTTTATGCATTAATATTATGAATTTCTCGTAAAATGGTAAAATCGGCATAAATGAAATCAGTGCAGAGGTCAGCTCCTGTGAGCAAATTATTGCAATGCAAACTAAGCAATGGTACTGTACTAATACAGTTAAATTTACTTATGAATTTTTTTTTATAAAAAAATTTTTATTAACAAAATAAACTGTCTTTTTTTTTTTGTTAAGAGATTCTTGAGAACATAATACAAGTCAAGAAACTGATTATCGATGAGATGGAAAAGGTGAACTTCCGGCTCATAGGGAACGGATGCTACATCTATTAGTTTGTAGAAATGCCAGTTTGAAAAATTTGTAGAGAAAGAGAAAGTAGGGACACATAGAAGTGAACGAGAAACAAGCTTCCGAATATCCTTGCTATTTTTCAATTCACCTGCAAGACTCAGATACAGTTGTCTTAATTGGCAGCTGACCAACTTTCCACAGCAAACGTGATCCGATAGTAGGGGAGAGTGGTAATGAATGGGCCACTTTTTGGTTTTGAATTTTTGTAATTTTTTCTAACACTTTGTTTTAACTCTAAATTGGTGCTTTAGTTACTTTACTTATCTGGCTATCTAAAAAAGTCATAAAAGTTGGATTAGCACCTGTCTATAATGAATTATAATAGAAAATAAAAATTTGGAAATTTAGCCCATTCAACCCCACCTATGGGGTTGAATGGGCCATCGAAGGTAATGAATGGGCCACTAAATGAATTCAATGAAAACATGTGGATTTAATCTTTTATTTGTTGAATATGACAAAATAAATGTGGCACTTGACATGATGATACAAAATCATACTGATTTAAAATTATATAAACATTAAAACTGATGCAATTAAAACTGATGCATACCAATTGTAGCAGAAAAATGACTAAATGATGAGATTGTAAGAAATAAATAACATCAAATATATATAAAAAAAATAACAGATAATGATACACACTACGATTTAACAAAATTTATATATTTCAAAAATAATATTAAAAATCACTTTTAAAAACTTCATCTTCATTTTCAAACTTGTCAAAATTCAAATTTTTTTTTTTAAATTTACTAGACATCGGGAATAAGAAATATCTAACTTAAGTTACCAAGAAAGAAAATGAAATTGTACTGTGAGGAATATAATATGAAGGAGAGAGGGGGGCTTTTTCAAGCCACGCACTGCGATCAGAGGTCTATTGTACTATAGGAATATAATATAGATCTGCAAATTATATTTAGAAGTTACTACAAACCTATTTTGACGACAGTAATCTTTATCTATGACAGTCAGTTGTGTTTCATATTAATGCGAAAATCCAAAGAAAAGGAAGAAAAACAATATTTATAGGTGGCCCATTCATTACCATGACATAGTGGCCCATTCAGGTATACTTTTAAAATACATTTAGGTTTTTTGAGTACATTGAATTTTAATAACATCAAAATACATCTTAAAGTTAGTTTATAGATATGGAAAGACTAGCTGATACATATGTATGCAGTGAAATACTTGGTACATTTTAGCTAGGAAATGTTTTACTAAAAAGGGAAAAACTTACTTTTCAGTCAGATGCTTGACCATGCCACTCTAGTTTGAAAATGGCTCAGCGCAAACGAATGAAAATTGGATGAGTTTAGTAGAACAAATAGCTACATCTATTGGTGGCATCAAAAAAAAATTCATGCAAATACTTTTTCATATTTTGTTAGTGGCCCATTCATCACCTTGGCCCATTCATTACCACTCTCCCCTACCTCTTAAGTCCCTATCAGCATTCATCTTGTTAGATCGTAAAGTGTTAGGTGGGGGGCAAAGGTTCCCAGTTTCAACATTTGGCTCTCCTTCAGACCTTCAGACTGTGCTATAGCCCCAAAAATATTTTGTGATGTAGTAAGATATCTACTCTACCTTCCGTAAAAAAGGAATCATATAAAAACCATTATGATTTCCTTAAAAATCATGTTAAACATTGACTCAGAGTACTTATATAGATACTCTGAGCATGTCTCTATTTTCAAAAGTATGCAACTTAATTAAAACATTGCTTTTTCAGACATCATTTAGAAATAGAAACGAGCACATTTAAGCTAATTCAATCACTTTAATTCTCTGTCGTAAAGATACTTTCGTTCCTTCATCTTTTTTTTTTTAATTCATGAAGAGCTTGAGTAAGGTATTTCTGATCAGTCTTTTTTTGAAAAACACGAAATGATTACCTCAACTACGAGGTATGCAAATTCAAATAGAAAATATATAGATAATGTGATCCTCCTAATATATACAACTATTTCTAACAAAAATGAAATTACACCTTTTGAAACTTTTGTTCTACGCTGAATGAAACTTCTACCCCATTTTAAGTGTCTTCCCTTTAAGTGAGATTCCCACCCTCGAACAAAAGTAATGCAAAATCTCATGGAATGTTACACAATATTTTTTACTACTTAAAAAGGAAACAATGTGCTGAATATTATTTCTCCCGGTTTTAATTTATGTCTGCATACACTTAAAAATAGTTAAGAATTACACCAAAAATGCCCACCCATCATTTTACGGAATTGCTGCTGTCAGATGATAATGAAATTTCACAGAGCTACTGAAAGGAAGTTGGAAAAATGTCTGTGTGTTGGGGGGGGGGGTATCTATTATTTTTCTTCAGAAACTCCTTCTAGTCCTTATAAATGGATGAAAACCTTTGTCCCCCCCACTTACCTAAATAGTCCAGTGCATAAATATATCGAACGAAAGAACATAAACGCATACAGTGCTCCTCTGGTAAGTTGACCTCCGGCATTGAAAATGTTTCCCTCTTTTCGGGCAATAAGAAAGGGTAATTGCCGAAGATTTGAGTTGGAATACTTTTGCAAAACGACTACGAAAGTAACCTAACACAATTCAGGGACAATTACTCTTTCCTATTACCCGAAAAAGAGGGAAACATCGTCTACGTCGAAGGTCAACTTATCAGAGGAGCACTATAGGGACAAACTGAAAATTATGTTGCTTTTAGACATACATAATATCTTAGTCCATTCAGCGCAAGGGTATTTGTAATTCAGTCAAGTTAGGAAAAAGTAGTTGGCGGAAATTGCTTGATCATGCAAATTCCTTTTGCACCGCGTACGCGACCATTATTTCTCTACTAAATCAAGTAAATGTTAAAATATTTTGAAGCTTTTCTCATAATTATATGTTTCCTGAAATATATTTTTAATAAAGATCTTTTGAAGGTTTGAACGGCGCTGAGGTAAGTTTTAAATTTACTTTCCACTTAGCTTGATATTGTTTAGTCTCGCCAGCAAGGGCTGAAAAACCATCTGTCTGACAGGCGTAAGGTTCACGTAAATATTGATAAGAATGTTTGAAAAGTTCGCGATATCGTACTTTTACTCTTTAAAAGTAAAACAAAACTCTTTAAGACAGCCTGCCATAAGACAGAAGGAGTTGCAAAACAAAAGAGCATTTACCTTTTTGAAGAAATCGAGTTCTTACTAATGCAATTTTTGCATTAAAATAAAAAGAATCTATTCAAGCATTTTAGCTTTATTTTCTTGAAATATGCGTCATATTATAACAATGTTTGCCAACAAATATGCTTAAAATGTAAATATTAGTTATAGGACATAAACTGATAATTATAGGAAAAAATCGTCCGTGATATTAAATTATATAAATGTATACATTAATAAAAAATACAGAATAATTATATGGAAAAACAGGGAAGAGGGAAAAAACAAAGAAGTGAACTGAAGGAGATTATTTACCTGTTTTAGAAAAAGTAAAACGTATGTACATTAAAAAGGGCTTTACTTATAAATGATAAAACAATATTGGCAAAGAGATATCTAAAACTTCTACTATGCATTTTTCCCTAGTCCCTACCCAGGTAGCACAAGTAACCTTTAAACGTTTTATAAACGTTTTTAAGCGGTTGTTACAACGTTAATAACCATTTTACAATCTTTAAAAAACGAAGTGTGCTACTTGGGTATTAATGTTAGCTGTTTTCATTTGAAGTTAGCTCTTGAAATATTTCTGAATTCAGCTTAAAAATTAATTGTTAATGTTTTTATACAAATCAAACATTTTAGTGACGATGCGGGCTACGTATCTTAATGAAACTAAGGAAATTGCTTTTCCAAAATTCAAATTGAGATATTATTAAAAAAAAAAAAACTCTGTAGTCTAGTGCAATTTTATATCGAATCTTGTTGCACGTTTAATAAAAGTAAAATAGTGTGCTGTTCTTAGATCATGCACTTCAGTACTTCAATAAATTGCAAATTTGAAATAATCTTGGTGCAAAATAATTCATCTCTATTTTACTCATAGTATCTGTACTATTATTTTAACTATACCTATAAAGCCCAAGTTCATGATCTTTCTCCAAATTTTATTCTAAGTCTAAATTCTATAACAGCATAGTCAGCAGCACACTTTAAGTAAAGCTCTGTTTGAGGCCCAAATAAGGGGTCACATTTCTCAGTGAGGCCAAAGGGGCAGTAAAGAGATACCATATATGGTCTGGAAAAACTATGTGCATAACCAGCCTCAAAGTCTTGACGATTGTTCAATTGAAAGACAGACGCGGTATAAAAACCTATAGTTTTGTGGAAAAAAAAGACAGGAAAAAAAAAACCACAAGACAAATTTCTTGAGTCGCATTAAGGATGCGATATCTATATCGATGAGTTTAAAACACAGATGGTTGTTGTTAAAAGTTTAATGTTTCTTCTCAGAGAAGTAATCAATTTTTTTCACAATCGATATGATGTTATTTGAAGTTTTCCAGAGGTTTTACAGTTGAGTAAAAGAAAAAAATAATGATAATAATAATTGTGAAAAAACTCACAATTGTGCTTGTGAAAATACAGTAATGTGATCAAAGTAATGGAATTAATCAGTGACTTATTTTTCTGCAAAATGAAAATAGAACCTGACGCAGCAAGAATAGTTTTCCCAGAGTGAAGAAGAGAGAAATATTGAATTAAGTTTGCTTTATTACAGATAACTGTCGTGATATAAATCTTTCAATCCTTAGTAAATTTTTCATGTTTTTTTTTCGTACCATTACTTACTTTGAAATAAATGAAATGTTGTTCAGTTGTTGTTCTTCATGTTTTGTACTATTATTGGAATATTTATACTTATTATTTTTTTTATTCAGTTGGAAAATAAAAGTTACCAACGTGTTCTTATTATTAAATTGGTATTTGAACATTTTATTTTAAATACTTAGAAGTTATTTTATAAATTCAAGTTCAACTTTATAACACGATTTAAAATAATATAATTTCATTTAATATGATAAGCTTTTTTAATTAAATTTTGGACAGTACGCAATCTTAGCCATAAATTAATTATTTAATTAAACTTCTAGGAGGGGTTAGCAAATGGAATAATGAAATAATAATTACTGCTTACCCTAAAAAGGATAATTAAAAATCAAATATGATTTTGTTACTAGTACATAAGCAACGCTACGCAAACTTGTACAATTTTCGAACATATTTTGTATTTTGAATACTAATTTGTAAATCTCCTTCGTGTTTCGTGTATTTTAGGTTTATTTCCTAACAGAAAAGTTCCAGAAGCCTTATTTGCTTTAGAAGTTATATCCGCTCATAAATATTTTGAAATTTCGTTTGACTCTTTATCTGCAAACTGTATTTTAAAGTACATTTGAAGTTTTTTTTTAACTCTAAAATTAGTTAAACAGCATCGACACAACTTCGATCAATGATATATAATGTACTGAAGTCCCTCTATATGGCTGCTTAGATTACAATCAGTAAATCTTGTTTGGAAAAATATATTGCTCTACTCATAAAAGATGAAATTAAAAAATATCCAATCATAACATACATTTTATAATGCTCCTCAATGAGTGCTACAGTTCTAACCCATTTTTTTCAAAATCTTATGTTACATAAAGATAGGATTGTCAATAAAGTTTCAGTGAAAATCCTTCTCCACTGAACTAAAGAATCTGAAAGCTAGACTAATAGTGCTCAGAATACAGTTGTAACTTTTCCAAATGTTTGAAATGAATTCATTTGCTACCATCAATAAATATAATCTATGAATGAATGTCCATGTAAAATAATAGAATGCGGTAGAGGATGTTTTAAAACAGTGAAGCAGCAAAATAACACGATTGCGTGAACTTTTTCCGCTTTGTCCCAGAGTGAATTTGTTTCAAAAAAAAAAAGAATTAAAATAGCTCTCTGCCAAGCATTAAAATCATTTTAACGTGAAAGTTACACTAAGTGAAAAAAAAATGCTTTGACACCATTCTTATTATTCATAAGTAAAATTACCCCTTTCATCCAAATATGACCACTACTTTCCCCCGTCATGTTCCACTTTTTCAAAATGGTACCGCCCAATTTCCCTAAAGTTTCATTGCCATTATTTTTATTTGGAAAGGAAGGGAGAATTTTATCATTTTATTAACTGTTAACATTTTTCTGATGGGACAGGGAGCTGAAAAGTTCAAAAGCATGAACATTTGAAGCAAGTTGAGAGACTCGTAGGGGGTTTACCACAAAAATATTTTTAAAATAATCAAAAACAATTTTTTTTGCCCTAAGGGTTAGTTTTACAATTTTTGCACTTATTTTTTAATGTAAAATTGGAGTACTTCTACTAAACTTCCGTCTATAAGCCCCATATAAAAAAAATACATTTTGTAAAAAAAAGTTTACAGAAATCTTGGAAACATTGCGCGTGGCATACGAGTTGCACTGCAGATCTTCAGAGAAAAAACTTCCCGTATTATTTACATTTATTTAAGATTAAAAGTGAAAATAAGTATGCTTATAGTATAGCATCGAAGTATAGTTATCTTTCTGGGTATGAACAGCCCTCATCGTTTATCACTTCTAGATATAGTAAATTACAATAGCTAGCAAAACTTTTAACAAGAGAAACTAGAAAATAACTAAAAAAAAGTCTTATTTTATAATTAAGTACAACTGGCCAACTGAACTATATGTGTGGGGAAACAAAATAGATGTGTGTTTTTATAAATTATGTCATTTTGATTTGTAATAAAGTATAGGTAGGTCTGAGCCCCCTTCTATTAGCTACGCTTCTGTTACAAACAATTACAAACCCTGGATTAATGAATATAACCTTCAAACATTCAAATTAAACTATTGTTCAGAGAACCACACGTATAATTGAAAAGCTGTTCATTTGACTGCTTTTGTTTTTTCAGCAACACTGATTGTAATATTTGTTTATTTATTCTTGTTTTGAATAACACTTATGATGATGATAGACTAATTTAAAGCGCGAGAAGTTTTATTGAAGCAGTATCATTAGAAAATGCAGTTAATGCTATTTAACTTTCATTAAAAAATTGGCATTTCTTACTTCTCTATTTAAATTTTGTCAAGTTTTGAACCTTCATGTCTCTTAAACTTGTTTTCGCGGATTACTTTCTCTAAACATCTCGCATTGTTCGGTAGCAAATTTAGCACCGTCCGGACACAGTCTGTTGTTCCCAGACACAATAAACGAATTAATTATTTCTGTTGCAACCGTTAGATGACAGAAAGGTAAACAAGACTCAAAAAAACATTTGGAGCTGCGAACCATTCCCTAAAATAGTGATATCGTGGAAAACAAGCGTCTCTTGGAAAGTTAAATTTACAAGCGTCAGCTTCTGCTGCACCAAACCTTTTTGTTTATAAAACCTTTGGGAAAACGTTTTCACACACACGCAAAAGATATGGCCTCTGGCATGAATCCAAATTGAGCGCAAGAGTGAGGCATTGAACCACCATGTCGGTGTCACATTCTTGGTGGCGTAAAAGGCTTATTTTATTCCATTCCATTGGCATGCTTAAACTCGCCCAATTTAGTCCGGCTCGTTTAGATGCCTGATGATATGCGTTACATCATGGTGTGAGGATTTTGGTTAGGTAACAAAAAGCCATTTTAGTGCAGAATTAAGGCTTCGTAATCGAGGCTATGCACGAAGTTTTGCAACGATACACATATTATCTTAAGTTCTTACAATCTTTTGTTAATCATCTTTTACTTTAATAATAACATTAATCATAAACGATGTTTCTTCTAAACATTTCTGTTTGAAATCGAATTCAAATAAAATGACTACTGAAATTGCAATCTATGTGAGCGATTCCATACCAAATCACCGAAAGAAAAAAAAGTTGGTCGCACGACCGACTCGGATTTTTTTTTAATTTGGTACACAGATTGATGGTATAGAGGCATGAAAGAGCCCAAAAGGAAAGTTATCTGCTCCACTTATTTCCCGAGATACGGGTTCTTGAAGTTTGTCCGGACCTTCAAAATACCAAAAAATTGATGTTTTTTAATAATTTTTTCTTAAAATTTCTACTTATGCAATATGAAAGTGTTTGAAATCTACGGAAACTAGCTACTCCTGGCATTCAGAAAAAAATATGGCAATGTTTTTAACGGAAAATGTTAAGGTACAGCACTCTTAGAAGTTGCCATCACAAAAATTTGATTTTCCCGATTTTGCTGAAATTGAGGAATTTATTCCAAAAAAAGGAAGACATAACCAAAGGTTTACTCACTTTCTGGTAGTGTACAGATGTTTACTATAAATGGTTACACAATGCATAACTTTGATTTCTCACTCCTTCTTGGAAATATATTAGCTTAAAGATAGGCCATAAGGCAAAAAATGCGTTTTTGGCCATCTTGGCAGCCATTTTTCTCATAAAGGGGGAGCAGTAGAAACTTTAATTTTTTTAAAACAAGCAACTGATATGTTAGCTATTCACAGGAAAAGAGTTTACTTTTGGTTATTTCTCCCATTAAGAGATATCCTGCTGACAGTATATGCATGTTTTTCGCGACGACCATATGCTTTTGTTCCCCCTCTCATGGACTTAAAATTAATTAAACCAAAAAATAATGATATATTTATTAATAGCTGTATTATCTACCCAATATGTCATGAAGTTTAATTTATTAAATCATTGAACAATAAATTAGATAATTGATGAAAACAAGAAATAGTATTTCTCTGATGCCTGAACATTATGCATTCATAATTATAAAGCACTAAATATTTTCTTGAGAAATTAATTAACATAAAGGAGCTCTAAATATTTATATTATAAGCAATACCCAATCTTGTGATTGGGATACTCCTGTTTTTAATTGAAGAATTTCTTGAATATCACATGAATATCAGGAAAATAAATGAGGTCTTTTCGTTTGATGTAGGATATTTTATGACAAATTTCATTTGATGGGCTACTAACTGAGCATGGTGATAAAGAGCTATTAATTTCAGCATCGAATTACATTTTACCTTATTAACAGTGAAATATTTACAAAATAATTAAATAAATAATTTAATATAAAGCCATGCTTGAAGAATTAAAATTAGTGCAACCTAATTTATTCCCATACTGATCTTTACAAAATTGACATGCGTTGAGCACTGATAAGAACTGACAAGAAAAAGTTTACTCACTAAACTATTAGTTCACAGATACTATAAAGCATACATTCTATTTTCTACAAAATAATACTGTAACAAAGAACAAGGGTATCCTCCTGTTTATAGCCATCAATCAGGAACATCCAATCACAAGATTGGGTATTGCCTATGAGATAAATATTCGAAGCTCCTTTATTTTAATTGATTTTTCAAGAAATTCTTTAGTACCTACCCCTTTATACCCTTGTTCTTTGTTGCAGTATTATTTTGTAGAAAATAGAATGTACGCTTTATAGTATCTGTGAACTATTTTAGTGAGTAAACTTATTCTTGTCAGTTCTTATGAGTGCTCATCACATGTCAGTTTTGTAAAGATCAGTATTGGAATAAATTAGTTGCACTAATTTTAATTCTTCAAGCATGGCTTTGTATTAAATTATTGATTTAATTATTTTGTAAATATTTAACTGTTAATAAGGTAAAATGGAATTCGATGCTGAAATTAATAGCTCTTTATCACCATGCTCAGTTAGTAGCCCATCAAATGAAATTTGTCATAAAATATCCTACATCAAACGAAAAGACCTCATTTGTTTTCCTGATATTCATGTGATATTCAAGAAATTCTTCAATTAAAAACAGGAGTATCCCAATCACAAGATTGGGTATTGCTTATAATATAAATATTTAGAGCTCCTTTATGTTAATTAATTTCTCAAGAAAGTATTTAGTGCTTTATAATTATGAATGCATAATGCTCAGGCATCAGAGAAATACTATTTCTTGTTTTCATCAATTACCTAATTTATTGTTCAATGATTTAATAAATTAAACTTCATGACATATTGGGTAGATAATACAGCTATTAATAAATATATCATTATTTTTTGGTTTAATTAATTTTAAGTCCATGAGAGGGGGAATAAAAGCATATGGTCGTCGCGAAAAACATGCATATACTGTCAGCAGGATATCTCTTAATGGGATAAATAACCAAAAGTAAACTCTTTTCCTGTGAATAGCTAACATATCAGTGGCTTGTTAAAAAAAAAATTAAAGTTTCTACTGCTCCCCCTTTATGAGAAAAAAGGCTGCCTAGATGGCCAAAAACGCATTTTTTGCCTTATGGCTTATCTTTAAGCTAACATATTTCCAAGAAGGAGTGAGAAATGAAAGTTATGCATTGTGTAACCATTTATAGTAAACATCTGTACACTACCAGAAAGTGAGTAAACCTTTGGTTATGTCTTCCTTTTTTTGGAATAAATTCCTCAATTTCAGCAAAATCGGGAAAATCAAATTTTTGTGATGGCAATTTCTAAGAGTGCTGTACCTTAACATTTTCCGTTATAAACATTGCCATATTTTTTTTCTGAATGCCAGGAGTAGCTAGTTTCCGTAGATATCAAACACTTTAATATTGCATGAGTAGAAATTTTAAGAAAAAATTATTAAAAAACATCAATTTTTTGGTATTTTGAAGGTCCGGACAAACTTCAAGAACCCGTATCTCGGGAAATAAGTGGAGCAGGAACCTAACAATTTGGACTTTTTCATGGCTCTAAATGATCAACATGTGTGCCAAATTAAAAGAAAATCCGAGTCGGTCGTGCGACCCCCATTCGATGAGTTTGTATGGAATCACTCATGTATAAAAATTCAAAAACTTCTATTTCATACAGAGTCATGATGTGTTGGGCAGGAGTTATCAAAGGATTGGTTTACTCAGCATGCCTTTTGTGCAAGACGGAACTCATGAATTAGCACGTTAATGGACAAACTAGGTATGCAATGTTGTAGCAGATTTCGAATTGCTACGAAAATTTAAGAGCAATGGCAATTTTTTTTGCAGAGGAGATTAAAATGTGGTTAAATGAATCATCATTGATACCAGAGAAGAAATATTGATCACAGTTTGGTTGATTATAATTTTTTGTCTTAAAAGAACTCCTGGACGAGTTTGATTTTAGAAAAAGAGACACTGAAAAATTCCATCGTCAGTCGTGTGTGATATTAAGGTGAAATAATTTTCGTCGAAAATGTCGTTGCAGTTAGAGGAAGTGCTAAAAAATGAGCTTGAGACATTTGGCACATTTTATTTAAAAATATTTTTCTCCAAAAAAAAAAAAAAAAAATCCAACCAGAATATTAGCTGATTTCAAAAACCAAATTTTGTTATTTCGATTTTGCATTTTGCGGGAGGGACAAATCAAAATTCATGCCCAATGATAATGAAATATTTGAGTTTTTAATAACTCCTTCTTTAAACAGCAAGTAATTATAACTCCTTATTTCAAAACAATTATGTATGTTTGAATCTGTAGCAGCGTGTAGCAAAATTATTTCTGATCTTGAATAAATCAACATATTACGATTGTTCATTAGCTTTTATTATCATTAGAATTTTCATTGCTTAATCTGCATATTTCAATTGTACCATACAAATGCAATATTAACGAGTAATTGCCGGAAACTTTAAAGTTAGTTTTTAAGCATTTTGTTGGTACAATTTGCACTAAAAATAACTGATATTAGAAATAATGTCTTTAGACTTGCGTAACATGTTTTAAAAAAATGACGAGAGCTTGAAAATAATTTTTGAAAAAGATGTAATGACTATATTATCATTCTGTATAAAAGCTGGTAAGCTGCACAGGTATTTTTCTAAAAGAATGTGAAATGCAGTTTCCTTCATGGAAATTTCGTTGCAACTGGGATTTAAAAAGAAATTTTTATCTGTGCGAATCTGGAACATTTTACGCACCTCCATTTACAACAAAGAGACAAAACAATAGCTTCAACTTCAAACTAACAACGCCTGAAGATAAAAGTTTTAGATAATAAATAAGGAAAAAATTTAGAGAAACGAAATAATATTGCGAAGTTAAGTATTAAAGCGCAGGCATAAAATGCATTTATGCATTGACGACTGAGTCTTTAAGACAAGCGCGATAAAATAAATAACTTCAATGAAACTTTGCCTACTTGTGTTAACGGAAAAAAATAATAAAACGAAATCTTTTGTTTCGGTTTTTAAAGTTCTTCTTTTGCTTACAAAACTACCTTATCGAGTGACGAGCATCCGGAAAATTAATCTGCATATCTCATGCATACACGAGACTTACCGATTTCACCAAAACAAAGTTTTCAAGTCAAGGTTGTTAAGTTTTACTGCGCTTACTATAATATATTCACGCGAAAAATTCCTGACGGGGAGTTATCACGTTCCGTAAGACGGAAAGAATAGCTGAAAGAGAATATTTCTGTCTTGGTTTTTTGACGAATTCTTTCATGGTTGCAGATTGCAGCCAGCATTATTCTTTATCTGAATCCGTCACCTTGTATTTCGATATTTTCTAGAAAGTATTTCAGTATTCTAAACTGAAGAAGACATTCGAGATTTACTATTATTAAAATACGTTCAATATTCAAGATTTTTTCTTCCATTTTACAGAAAAAAAATGTTGCTTTCGTAAAACTGGTTCGAAATTTTGAGCATTTTACTCATTGCTTCTTATTTTCATGAATTTTCTTATGATACAATTCCAGTAAAAAAGTTAATATCACATTTTAAAGCTTAGTTAATTACATTTAGTTATACAGCTTTAGATTCGCTATGGCCATGTATAGACATGAGAATCATACTTTTTTTTTCTGCCTTACATCAAAGTAAGTTTCTCGAAGTCTCAACAGCTTTGATTGATTCCACGTTTTAAGTAATTTGAAATTTATTTTTCGACAATCAAATATGCGTCATTAAAATTCACTGAAGCTCAGATGTCCATGAGATATTAAATAATTAATTAACGTTTCATATTTAAACTGGTGTCAGGTTAATTTTTATGTCAACATGAAGATTAAGCTGCAGAAGATACAGCTGGAATCAAAGCAATAAAGTATGTCTTGTTAACGAGATTTCTTTTCGAAGCTTAAGTTGTTTAAGCTGTTAGAAAAAAAAACTGAAGCTCAAAATTCATGCAATACGTTTTCAAATGCTCAAATGATATATTTTTCTAACAATAGATAGTCAAACATTTTTTAACGAGCTGAAGTAAAAATAAAATTTAACATTTGTCTGATATCATTTTTTTGACACCGATTTATTTTAAGATCACTCATGCTATTAGTTTGATTACGAATGAGATGAATTTGGAATGTCTTGCTTTAGATATATTTATTCAAATAAGATAATTTAATTAATTTTAATCTACTTGGTTATTCACAATCTATTCCAATTCATAAAATATGTTTTGACTTATCAATAGCTTCGTAAACATTTTAATGCAAGCATTTTACTCCAGAAAACACATTTAGTTACTAGTGCAAAAGAAAATAATAATAATAATAATATAATAAGTGAAAATATTCATATAACTTTTTCAAAGAAAACACTTGATGTGCAATAAAATCTATTATGCTTGATAATCTGCATTGTTGAAAAAATACTATGAGCTGTTAACAGTAGTGCAAGGTTTGATTAGACACAAGCTCTAAACTCTATAAGGGCTCTCTCACTGATGAAGAACCGTATTTTCCCCTTCTGCTATCCGTGTTATAATTTTAGTGATTAGAAACCCCTTTATCTGGATTAATTAAGACCAAATACCTTATTTTCCCTGTTTACTATCCCTGTTATAGTTTTAGTGAATGAAAACCCCTTTATCTGGATTAATTAAGACCAAATAACTTATTTTCCCTTTTTACTATCCCTGTTATAGTTTTAGTGAATGAAAACCCCTTTATCTGGATTAATTAAGACCAAATACCGCTTAGAGTTACATACGAATGCTGGAAATTCGAAGATTATGAAATATATATATATATATATATATATATATATATATATATATATATATATATATATATATATATATATATATATATATATATATATATACTAGCTGACCCGGCCACGCGTTGCTGTGGCTAAGGTATGGGTTAAACTATAATGTTTCAATAGAAACGAAAAATTTTATTACCATTATAGAGATCAACTTTATATAAATATGAATTTGAGGTCAAAATATGAAAACAATCGAACAAAAATGCTAGAAATAAAAAATCAACAAAAAATGTAGCATTTTATTACTTAGAAATATTATATTCAGGCTTGTAACAATTGAGTTAATTAAAAATTTGCTAATTGCTATTGTAACATTTTATTTTTTAATATAACATTTTATTTTTTAATAATGTAGGTATGGTAGATAATTAACCAATATTATTTGTTATTTTTTGAATTATAAGCATTTTTCATTTTAGTTTAACTCAACACTAATCGGTGCGCAATATTCTTTGTTAATCTGTCTTTTGTAAACAAAAATAGATTGGACGGTTTTCCCACACGGGAGCAAGCGACCTATAGTTGCCCATTGGAAAAGCATGGATTTTCTAAATCTAAACCGCAAATTGACATTGTTTGTCCTTGGGACTTATTAATGGACATGGCGAAGGCTAAACGAATGGGAAACTGTAGACTTTTGAAGGGTATTGAAGATTCTGACGGTGTCATTGGGATACGTGGCAACAGAACTACTTCATCTTTAAATTTGCCAGTCAAAATGATTGAATCAATAATGTTCCCGGTGATTTTTTTGATAACTAAACGCGTACCATTGCATAATCTCGGTGGATTTAAATTATGTAGAAGAACTATGGGTAAACCCATTTTTAGCCGCCGATTATGTGGTGGCATTCCGGGTATGTTTAAAGAATTTTAGTCAAGAATACAGAAAAGCTGGTAGCTAAATAGATAATTTGAAATAAAAAATATATTGCGGTCCTAAATTGAGATAAAAACTATCCTATCATTTAAGTTGGACCAAACTGAAACTGCGTGCAAAATTTGGTTAAAATCGGTTCAGTAGCTGAGGAGTCCATTGGACACAAACACAGGGACACGTAATTTTTATATATTATAAGAAAGATTATTACTTGTTTACGGCGCTCCAGAAGCTGCCAGAACGTGTGCTTTATGTCGCTCAGCCATGGAGGTGTACAAAAAGGCTTAGTAAAAAGGCTTAGCCAAGAACACAGAAAAGCTGGTAGCTAAATACACAATTTGCAATAAAAAATATATTGCGGTCTTAAATTGAGATAAAAACTATCCTATCATTTAAGTTGGACCAAACTGAAACTGCGTGTAAAATTTGGTTAAAATCGGCTCAGTAGCTGAGGAGTCCATTGGCCACAAACACAGGGACACGTAATTTTTATATATTAAGATAAGAAAGATTATTACTTGTTTACTGCGCTCCAGAAGCTGCCAGAACGTGTGCTTTATGTCGCTCAGCCATGGAGGTGTACAAAAAGGCTTAGTAAAAAGGCTTAGCCAAGAACACAGAAAAGCTGGTAGCTAAATACACAATTTGCAATAAAAAATATATTGCGGTCTTAAATTGAGATAAAAACTATCCTATCATTTAAGTTGGACCAAACTGAAACTGCGTGTAAAATTTGGTTAAAATCGGCTCAGTAGCTGAGGAGTCCATTGGCCACAAACACAGGGACACGTAATTTTTATATATTAAGATAAGAAAGATTATTACTTGTTTACTGCGCTCCAGAAGCTGCCAGAACGTGTGCTTTATGTCGCTCAGCCATGGAGGTGTCAAAAAAGGCTTAGTAAAAAGGCTTAGCCAAGAACACAGAAAAGCTGGTAGCTAAATACATAATTTGCAATAAAAAATATATTGCGGTCCTAAATTGAGATAAAAACTATCCTATCATTTAAGTTGGACCAAACTGAAACTGCGTGTAAAATGTGGTTAAAATCGGCTCAGTAGCTGAGGAGTCCATTGGCCACAAACACAGGGACACGTAATTTTTATATATTAAGATATATATATATATATATATATATATATATATATATATATATATATATATATATATATATATATATATATATATATATATATATATATATATATATATCTATATATCTATATATCTATATATATATATATATATATATATATCTATATATATATATATATCTATATATCTATATATATATATATATCTATATATATATATATATATATATATATCTATATATATATATATATATATATATATATATCTATATATCTATATATCTATATATATATATATATATATATATATATATATATATATATATATATATATATATATATATATATATATATATATATATATCTATATATATATCTATATATATATATATCTATATATATATATATATATATATATATATATATATATATATATATATATATATATATATATATATATCTATATATATATATATATATATATATATATATATATATATATATATATATATATATCTATATATATATATATATATATATATATATATATATCTATATATATATATATATATATATATATCTATATATATATATATATATATCTATATCTATATCTATATCTATATCTATATCTATATATATATATATATATATATATATATATATATATATATATATATATATATATATATATATAATAATAATGTTCAATTGATAAAATATTATTTATTTACAAATGCTTACTTTTTGTGGTGTTTATTTATGAAACGAGGTCCTGAAAAAACGGTATTTGAGAAAAGTTAGATGAAGGAGAACATTAACCCGTTACAGCCCCCATTGATCTACTTATAGATCATCTCTTTTTGGACTCCTCATAGAAAGCTATACCTTTTTATCATTTCTTATTCTTATTGGCTGGTTCCCTATTGGAAATTGTTTCAATAGGAAACCAGCCAATAAGAATTATAAATGATAAAAAGTTATAGTTTTCAGTGAGAATAGTTTTCAGCGATCTATAAATAGATCACTAGGGTGTAACAGGTTAAGAAAACTGTAGATTAATCCAGATTCAGATTATATCCTAATTCTACGATTGTATTTTATCAAACAATACCATCATTGCATAAACTATTATATTTACGTGAAAAAAAATTTGCATTTTTTCCACTTTTTCTCTAATTATGCAGTTTTTGGCTGCCACTGCATATGCATATAGTCTCAGTAATACATATCGTTTTCTACTTAGAGAAGTGAGAACAGCAATTTATCATTCAGTCATTCTACAAGCCTTTCGTATATTTCACCAAGCCAAGACTTTTTTTCGGTTCCGTTTAAGTTTATTTAACATTTGGCAGGTGTTTCTAAAGAAACCATTCATTATTTAACCTCAGACAGCTTAGTTTTTTTTCTCTTGAGTTTTTAGTTGCACATTGTAAGAGTTCAGATGTTGCAATGCTTATGAAACAGCGCTTGTGTCGTTTGCATCTTCATTAAAATTCAAATACGAATCTAACAGATCCCTTTTCTACAAGAACAACGACATTTTTATGCATGTTTTTGGTTGCTCTTGTCCAAAAAAGACATTTCATTAGCACTTTTACAAAAGTCTTTTCTGACTAATACCTGAATTGAGGAGTAATTTATCAAAAGGGAACGTATCTACTTTTTAGAAAAACTTGTTTTTTGGTACTTTCTGTATCTTTTAGACAAACTTAATCACACACAAACCCACTAGCGTCTAGAAGTCCAAACGGAACAAATCCTTAATTTATTAAAAGGCAAAGTTTGACATTTCGATCAAAATGTAACCAATGCATCCTTTGCAATTTCTTCAGATAATTTCGAATAAAAGGGAACATATCCTGAAGGAATATGTTGAAGAATTTTTTTTTTCGGAGGAGCACATATTCAAAATTTCCGAATTTATCAGATAAGCTATGAGGACCAGACTTGGAGTCATTGCGAGAAAATGTAACGGATTACGATTATGATTACGAGTAGGGATGCACCGATTAATCGGCCATAATCGGCTACTTCGCCGATTATTAATAATCGGCAAAATTGTACCGATTAATCGGCGAAAAAAATATTTTTAAATATAATTTTTTAAAGTATACATTCACTAGGAAACCATGATGAACAATTTTATTAACAGTAATCCTCACAGTTGATATAAAGTTTTTAATGAATTAATTTTCCTATTTTGAATAAATATACAGGTAGAAAATGCTGCAACATTTTTTATGTGTCGATACTTTTCTCCTTTGCATAGTGCTTTTAGAAAACCCCTAATTTTTACAAAGAACAAGAATCTTGAATTAAATTGCTACTAATAATTGAAAAATTTCAATTAAAAGCACTCCTAAATTAGAGTGCTCACCACAGACTCCCCCTAATTACTTGTTTTGAATTTTCATGTCTAGTTAACGTAATTAACAATGTGATAATGTAATATTATTGAAAATAATATGAAAATTGGTTCTAAAAAATTGGATAAAGTTTTGAAATTATTTTGTTAAAACTGGGAAAAAAAATCTTTTCTCAGAAATAAGTTATTCTTTCTAAAATTGAAATTGAAAAAGAAAGAAAAAAAGTGATGGTGAAATTGGTAGTATTAAAAACAATCATCTTTATCATTAATCGGTCTAGCCGATTAATCGGCCGATTATCAAAAGCCAATTAATCGGTAATCGGTAATCGGCCAATTTGCTTATCGGTGCATCCCTAAAAATTGGGGATTACAATTTTCCCCATGAAAAATTGGGGATTACAATTATGATTATGATTACAGTCCTCTGCCAAATCGCAATTGCGATTTCAGCAACGATTAGATTATGTAAAAAATGTAACCGATTACGATTATTATACGCCGATTACAATTTCAATTACAGCTTTAAGAGGAATATATGTATATATATATATATATATATATATATATATATATATATATATATATATATATATATATATATATATATATATATATATATATATATATATATATATATATATACAGAGGTGGATCCAGAAATTTTTGTTAGGAGAGTCAAGTTTCAGTGCACCTTATTAGTTAAGCGGAAGGAAAGCGAACCATATAAAATTTAAACCTTCTTTAAAATATAATATTGCACAGCAAGTAATATTTTGTATTATATTCTGTTAAATTAACCTTTTATTTATTTTGGTAAAAATTTACTATTGTGAAAAATATAAATTGGAAATTTATAAATTGTCTATACATAATCAATATTGGACTTGTAAAATTCTTAAAAATAAATTCTCAAAGGAAATTTTAAAAAATTCTCAAGTAAAATTCAGCATTTTTTAAACATAAAAATGTTTTAAAAATATGTAAATACACAACTTTTTCTTCTTTTAATACTTATTTAAAAAAATAATATGAGCATTAAAATATAAAGCATAAACCAGGATTAAATTATGTGTGAAAATATTTTGAAAAAAAAAAAAGTCAGATTACACGATTACAAGGCTAAATTACGATTATTGAAAGAAAGAGTGCAATTACGATTACACAAGAAATACTTGATTAAAATTACGATTACGCGATTACGAGTGTCTCATTTCCAAATTATAATTATGATTACGATTACAAAAAAATGTAATCGATTACGCGGATTACGATTACGTAATCGGCGATTACTCCAAGCCTGATAAGGACCAAGAACATCAGCAACATACACGCACCTACACACACACATATATATATTTATATGTATCATTAATGCATATTCTTATTTCGAAGGACGCACTGCCAACATTGTGTATCAATTATCAAGAGACGATAAACAATAGGGGCGGTACATCCCCAGAAATATAAATATACATAAATGCTATACCATATGAATATTTAATTTTACTTTTAATGCTAATACAACTTGTGAATGTAACTTGAATAAATATTTCTTTGCTGGAATACGGAAAGTTTCTTTACTAAAGATCACACTCACACACATGAACTTACCTATCGAAATTAGTGACTGCGAAAAATATAATTTGAACTTACGCAGGCACGTCTTTTCAAATTTTTCAGTCATAAAATGTCTTCGTAAATGTCATTTTTTTAAGGCATAAAATGTCATTTCTAGAGCTGTTGTTTTATTCTTTTGGTAACAGTTTTTTGAAAACCACCTTTGTAGAAACCTTATCTGTGAATTTCAACATTTTTACGACTTTTGCGAGCAAAACAAATCACAAAACCATCGTTTTCTACGATCACGTAGTTTTGGAATTGTAGCATTATATGTGAACACTTTCTTCCTTTCTGGTGTCTGTGTTTAATCGACACATGTAAGGTATTTTGCGTACATGCACAGAACGCCAAAAGCAGGGGTAATGTGGCTATATTTAAAAGCTGAATCAGTCAGACCAGTCATTTAAGATGGTCCGGGTGGGTCAATTGCCGCCCCCTTTCCTCCCTGACTTTGGGAAATCAGTGTAGGCGAGAGGGGGGGGGGGCACATGTGAACAAAAATGACATAAAAGAAATGATTAGAAATGATATAAAAGAAACAAGTGCTATACATGATAAATCAATCATTTGCTAAATATTTTCATGCAGTTACCTTCCTTTTACAACAGTGAATTCCAGTCAAAAAAAAAGTCTAAAATATATGTCAAATTTTGTTCACATCTGCCCCAGTAGGGGGCCAGTTGTAAACACACCTGAGGCACAAGTAAAAAGGGATACATAAATGGAAATAAAATGCACCTAAGCATATTTTTAAGTGAACTGCTTATTGCACATTAACAAACACTTACAATGAAAATATCAAGGTATTTATTCAACATGATTAATTGATACAAGTACCGTATTTAAGCAATAGTACCGTATTTAAGAAAAAGTACTCGCCACCAGATTAAAATTGCTTTAAATTTTTATCAGAAATTGTTTCAGTGTTTCTCAAACCTACTAATCTCAAGCTTTTAGAATGTTAATGTTGGACTAAAAAAAAGAGATTTTTTTTCTTTTAGTACCTCCAAGTTAGAACGTACGCACACCGCCAATAAGAGCAAAAAAAAAATAAATAAATAAATAAATAAAAGACGCTTTCAAGAATGGTGTTAACTTATACGTTTCAGAATTTTCTTTACTAGAACCGCGTTCTTTCATGCAATAAATACAAACTTAAGACGAAAAACATTTTGAATATTCTAAAGGACGAATAAGTGTGAGCAAGATCTTCCGAAAAGTAAATATTTGTTTAGCGAAAGCCCTTGGGGAAAAAGAAAATTTGCTAGAGATACGCGTAACGCTTTGCTTCCCCCAGGTTAGAAATCAACATTTAAACCAAAAGTCATAGCTATAAATAGGCTAAAATTAGTTATTTTTGTGTTTTGAAAGCTATTTACCAAGCTGATGACTGTAAAAGATACAAAGTTTACTCATTTATTTTAGTATATTTAAATTGTTTACTAACAAAAGCAATGTATGCTTGAATTGTTTTCCTTGTTAGTAGTTTTTTAACAGAACTTAGCATAGTTTAAGGACACTGATTGTTTTTCGGTTTTTCACTTCAGTAACTTAACAATAGTGACTTGATTCGATTCACTGTACAGAATGCATATTCAGTAGTGCATAACGGGCTGTACAGTGAAGTTTGACTTAATTATCGAGGACAGCTTAACTTGACTATTCAAATACGTTACCAGCTGGGAATGAGTTCTTTGAGAAGTGTTTAAATTCTGATCCTATCATTCTGTAGTTGGTCCTTAAGAGTAAAAATATAATAATATATATACATTAAAAAATGAATATTTGTTTTGATATTTGTGCTGTAACAGAAGCAGATTCAATTATCTCTGCAATTTTTTTTATGCTTTCTCTTAAAAGATAGCGTTCTACTGGGTAAAATTAAAATCAAGCTTTAAAAGGGTGGGTGAGTAAATTTATATAGTTTAATAGCTGTTTTTTTTTAAATATCCTTGAATAAAAATGTAATACGGCTCTAAAAGTAAAGTACTATTAGAAAAGCTTTTATATTGGGTTTGACATCTGGCATTTTCATCTAAAACCCTTTTCTTTACAAATTGCTTATCTTATTACGTCTTGGTAAATCTGCCACTGAGCTCAACCGTGTAAAACGATCTTTCAGTTGCTCTTTTGGCAATTGAAGCATCGTTTAAGCAAAAATCCCTCTCCCCCCCCCCCCCCAAAAAAAAAGGTTGGTTCACAGCAAGAAGTCGGAACTTTTCAGACATCGAAAAATGATAAAGTTGCTGAACTATTTGTGACTGTTAAAATGATTTTGTTTTTACTTGGTTTTGGTAAAAAAAGTAATCTATTGTTGTTAAGGATTTTAATCTTCGAAATCATTATTGAAAGTATCATGGTTTCTTAACACTTACTTTTTCTAAACAGTTATCCAAGGCTCCAAATGTTTTCTTTTTTTTCCCTTTGTCTGTTGCTGTTTCCACGCTCCTTTTCTTCTGTTTTTTCACTGAGTATGGCGCGTAAGCTCATTAATTTCTATTCTTTTCTTTATTGAATTTTATTTTACATAAATTTTGCTCACTTAAAGCAAAATGAAGCAATAGCAATATGAAGAGTATTTTTTCTAGCTGAAAAGAGCAACATTCTTGATTACTTATATTAAAGCGTAAATTCTCTGAAATTCCGTTCAATGTGTAAAAAGGATAAGTGCCCACTTGGCTCCCACGAACTATCATGCAATTTAAGCTTCGCCTAAACGTAATTATTAAGTTCCTTGCTTTGTGGGGGAAAAAACACTCAGTTTTAATTGATTTACCCAAGTTTTAATTTTCCATACTTTTTATCACCCGTCGGAAACCATTAGCAATAATGAAACTGGTTTCGCAACGTAATAAAAATTAGAGCCGATTATAGTAAATATAGCATCCATTAGTACGGTAACGCCGTTATGACACAGTTGTTGATGATAATGATCGGAAATAGCAATTGTTTAGTTTGTTGGATAAAAATGTAAATTCTGCAACAACAAAAAATTCAAAATCTTTTGCTAATGGTTGTTTAAAATGTAACTTAAGACTGCCAGTTTACTGCTTTTACACAATTGCTTGAGAAGGATATTCCTTCCCCATCGTTAGATTTGATATTTCCTACTGAAGCATCATTTTATAGCATCATATTTGCATTTTTTGCATGCAGCATGGTACTAACTTCTCAGAACAAAAGCTTAATTCATTCAAAAAAAGAGAAGATTATATGCGTTAACCATATTAATAGTCGATTTTAATGTTTGCAATTTACTGCATTCATATCTTAAGAGATTATATACTTCAGCTACTGATATTAAAAAATAAATAAATAAAAAAAATCAATAACTAAATTTTCTTAAAGTATATGAAAAAGAGAACAGAAAATTAAAGCATTAAAAAAAAAAAAAAAAGAAAAAAAAAAAAAAACAGAATAGAGTTGTGTAAAAGTAAATAATAAATTCTTTCTGAACTTACCTTGGGCAAATCCCATTACAAACACAACGTAGATAGTAACAAAACAGAGAAGATCTGTTAAAATCATTTTATAGATCATCACTACAAAAGGGCCAACAATTTTAAAACCCCTGAAAAATAAAAAGTAAAGATTTTTTGAGCCCCACTTTAGTTTAGCAAGAAAAACAAACTATCCACCATCAAATATTTTTTATGTCCTAGACTAAGCAATAAAGTAATTTTACTTTTTGTAAATCAGTTTTCTCACTTGAAACGCTTATAAACTTTAACGCTTACTAACTTTCTTAAATGCTCGGTTCGAAAATTAGTTTACTTTATAAGCTATTTGCTCCCTTAACACACAATAAATTGTACGAATAAATAAATCGAATCAAAACTTTTTCAAAAATTTTGAACGAGATTTTCTTTTAATTTAGAGGCACAAAATAATGTAAATGTTTTTTTTAATATCTCCATGTTTAGCAACCTTCCAAAAATAAGCCTTCAAAAGAGCCTTTATTACCCAATTAAAAATGCCAGTAATATAATTAGTAAAAGAAACATTATAGCCCCATTTTCTAATACAACTAAAAATAAAAATAATTTCTCACAAAGCTTTTTTTCCATGCATTGAAAGAAAAGGAAACTCTTTCTGAAATATTCCTCGAAATTACGCTCTAGTTTAAGGCTACAGTGGACAGATTTTTTTTAATTATTGATCTATATGTCTAAAACTTTGTGTGCTTGTATATTTACTACATCTAAACTATTAAAAAAATGGTGCAAAAACAATGAACACTTCTTTGAAATTTAAAATTAAAAAAATATTTTTAACGTAAATTCCCAATTGCTCCATGCATCACAATATTTATTGGATTATAACTAAACTTTAGAAATATAGTAAGGTACTGTCTAGTTATAATTTCAGGAATGAATTTTAGTCATTACAGTTCTGTAAATTAAATATTCGACTTTTTTATTGTTAAAGTTACTTAAAGTTAAACTTATTTACTGAAAATTCATATAAATTTTCATTTTCAGCCATCTTTAATAAACTTTCTCATAAAATATTACATGTAATGCGTAAACTTATGCAATCATGCCTAATGATTGAAAACTAAATAGAAATTCAAAGTTTGAAAAAAAATTGTGACGCATGAAGCAATTTAAAATTTGGGAATTTTAGTAATTTTTTTTTATTAAAAAAAGTATTTATTGTTCATGCACCAATTTTTTTTATGCTTTTAGATGTAATAAATATACAAGCACACAAAGTTTTAGACATATTGCTCAATAATTGAAAAAAAAAAGCATTTTTTGTGTCCACTGTAGCTTTAATGATAGCTTAAGACACAGTTTTAGAAATATGTGTATATATATTTCTAAAAACATTTACTAATTCATTCAAAAAAATATTTTATTTTTTGAAATGTCAAAATAATTCTGTTTCGCAATTCAGAAATTACTTATCTCATGAAATGCTTCTTTTAATGGCAGAAGAGAGAATGTGATCATTACGGCGACCATCTTTGTGAGGTAGAATGAAACTGGTTTTGTAGCCTTCGGACCCCGTTGCGCCAAATTCCTTTTACTTCTTTCTTGAACACTCTCCCACTCAACAAAGTAACCTACTTTTGAAGTCTCAAAACACTGGTAAATCGATTTGGGATGTCGAAATAATTTGTATTATAGGTCGAACATCCTACATGAACAGAACGCTCATAAATATGAAGTTTTCCTTTCATTGTGAATTGCTAGGCTAAATATGAGTTTGATACAGTGTATTATATGTCCTGCAATTTTGTTTTCAAAACTGCAACTTTTGTTAACAAAACTGTTCACAGCCCCCCCCCCTTTTTTTTTTCAACTGCACTAGATATTTTTTGTCGCAGAAAACACAGTAAACTTTTGTAATTCAGCCAATTTTATTTTCTGTGCAATTATTCTGCCTTAGAACCCTTTTTTAAAAAGGAAGTTTGCTTTACTTTTTATGTTTTTGTGCTAAAGCGTTGAAAGCACAGTACATTTACTCTATGCGTAATCTTTTCTTTTCTTTTTTTTTATTCTCTTTTTTTCTTGTCAGTATCCTTTCTCAACCAAAGCAAATGTTTTTCCATGATTTTGAGTTAATTCTCACAATTTTCTCATTTAAAACATATTTTTACATTTGCTCAATTTATATGCATAAAAAACTCCATTAACGAAATCTTACTGTAATTTCCACTTTTACGGAAACCATCTAAACGGCGGCTTAAAGCCATAGATTTTCTTTTAACTTTGAAAAGCTTATAGGTCATTGTGTCATTTTGAATTTTTGAAGGGAATTCCTTTTGAAAACTTGAAAATGTTCTCACGTGCTGAAAATTTTGGACCCGTTTCATATAATAAAGCTTCCGATAAGGAAATTCAAAGTGAGGAAAATTTTAATTTATTGATTTAAATCTATTTTAATTCAGAAGAAAGTATTATCCACAAACGATTCGTAATATTCACTGTTGAACATATAAAAGTAGTTACATAAATTGTGCTACCTGAACCAATATTTCAACAAATTTCTAAAGCTTCACTTTCTACTAAAATCATTCAGTACAATTTTTATTTTTCATTTTACAGATACTTACATTCTATAAATCCGCATGTATGGTATTATATTTAATCCTGTTTCACTCTAATGCAAACTAATAATAAATGCTCTTTACCTGCAGAAAAATAGGAAGTAAGGTGATGTAGAGAGCATAACGAAAACTGCGCAGATGTCTTCCATAGTATGACTGCATGTTAATCTTAGAGGAACCATTAGCATCAAGATACAGCATGACATCATAAAGAGAACTCTTGAGGGAACTGTCATCTGGGTTAAAAATGAAATAGAGTTTTACTTTTTTGAACCACACACGCATTTAATGTTTGCATCAAATATGCATATTTTCAGCAATATTTGATGTCTATTACAACCGTGAAAGACCGAAACCTGCTAAATGTAGACATTCGCAGGGGAATGTCAACAATTGCACAGTACAGACATCGGAGAAAATCTGAATATTTCTTATGAGTCACCATTTAATGTTAACTAAAATTGCGAGTGACTTATAAATTAAGCATTCTATTTTGTTTGAATGCGATAACTCGAGATTACTATTCTTGAAGGCCCTTATCATAAAAAAAGGGATTAGCTATTGTAACATGTGTCCGCTTCGTATTCCATTGTATTTAAAGCTCAATTTTTATTATTGCATATTCAACTTTCTAGATAAAGACTATGAACAAGTCAGAAACTAATTATAAAAAGGTCGAGTAATTGAAACACTTTTAAAATTCTAATTATTACAAAACAGCGAAAAGTAATCAATATATGAATTAACATAGGAATCTTGTTTCAAAAAAAAAAAAAAAATAGTGCGTAGTAATTTTAAATTAAATTTATTTTCCATAAAGTGCCAAATGCAGCACAAAAACATGTTGCACAATTCATAAGGCAATTCATAAAGGCAGAACTTACCATATTCTCTATGAAAGTTTGATAACCAAGAAATCGAAATTCTCTAAATGCATCTAAAAGGTATAGAAATCCACCAGCGACAGTTAATACTTCTAAAACACAACGGACCTGAAATTTAAAACGATTCAGATGAATATTAACTCCTAAATACTTTTTCACTTTCTTCTTAAGTTAATCGGTGAACTTGTGGCAAGGAATAGCATATTACTTGAGACTGCTTCCTTACTTTGTGAGGTTTTTTTAATGAAAGACATTGTTCTTTCCTTTGCAAATTTGCACGTTTTTTAAAAGCATATTTCAAGTACTGAGCAAATAATAGTACAATATAACCCTGCTGGCCACCTTGTATAGTAGTCAGAAAAGTCTGACCGGGATATGGAAGCCCCGGGCTCGAATCCCGGCTCGGACATTGTTGTACTTTCTCTCCTATCTTTGTCCCTTCTATGCGGGAATGCGTGTTATGACAGTCTGCCTGACCTATAAACGGGTCTTATAGCATGTGCTTTGAGCTAAATCAAACTTTCACTTTTATGGTGCTCATAAAAACGGAAGATGTACCTATTCCACCTTAAATGAGGTAGATGTATCTACTTGTGCTCGGGTACCCGAGTGGTATGATAAACAACACTATAACCCTACCCAATGCGCATGCCCATTACTTGAAAGTACACTGTAAAAAATAATGTTGTTTTTACAATATAATACAGCTAATTTCATTGTAATAAACTGCAAAAAATTGCTGATTTTACAGTTTCTTACCGTGCATTTTACAGTTTTGAACTGAAACCTCTGCTGCCAATACTATACTGTTGCTTTTACAGTAAAACGCAGCTAAATTTTACAACAATAAACTGTAAAATTGAATATTTAGCAATAAGAAACTGTAAAACTGCTGGTTTTGCAGTTAATTATTGTGCAGTTTCAATTGGAACCTCGGCTGCCATGTATTTGCATATAAGTGGGCGTGGTTTTTTATGATGAAATTCCATTGTGTTTGGACCCTTTGCCCCCCCCCCCCCCCTGGAAAACTTGAAATGACGTCCCTGTCGAAAACCGTGCTTGGATACTGATCGGAACGATGTCATCGTGCGCTACGAGATTAGTTTACGAGGAGTTCGATGATCTGCCGAGCAAAATCCGATGAGTTGATGCTACTTGGGGCGTCAACAGATATGTAATTTTCAAATCCTTCTCCACAAATTAAACGAGAACCGTTTTCGCTAATTGTCAGAATTTTTGATCCATCATTGACTTCGGAATGTTAAGGGAGCTTTTCCAAGAAAGAATAAGCTGAAAAAAAAGTTAATCGAAATTTTATGAGGCAAAAAATTATTGCTCGTTTTAAGCGGAGTTTGCTCGTTAAAAACGAGTTCTGCTCCTGCAGACTTAACAGTGTACTAACCAAAATTTTCTAATTTCTTCGTTGAATCCGAGTTTTCGTCACATCAGAGCTCATTACAAGTGAGTTTGAATGTTGTAACAACTATTTTAAAGTATATAGGCGATGTGTGTGTGTTTCAACAACATAATTAGTAAATTTTTCTTACAGATGCTACTTAACTGAGGAAAATGCAGACTGAAAAAACACGTTGAGATTTTGAAGTGAAAGGAACTCGATTAAAATATTTCAGTATTTAACAAAGCTATACTACCATAACAGTGTAGAAACAGTTTTATGAAAATATTTAAGCAAAATTGTGAAATTCGTAACTTTTATCTTACCTGCTGTGGCGATGTGTTCCGTTCTAAAAGATAACAAGTGTTTATTTGATTTGCCATTGTTATATTTGTGGGAGCTTTTGTAGTTAGTACAAGAGAATTTAATGGAAGAGTGCTTGACATAGGGTGCTTTGGAGATTTTCCACCAATAGGCCCAGGTCTCATCACAAAGCAAGTTATTGAAATGGCGAAGTACACGAAAAATGTTGCAAACTGCTTGTAAAACCTAGATTCATAAAAAAATTAAGATTATCTCATAACATTAAATAATCTTTGTTTTTAAACGCAATTGGAGACATCTATAGATTAAAAAAATAACTAATCCATAATGATTTCCATTTATTATAGTTTCAAGTGACTTTTGAAAAAGGAAACACCCGCACTAATCTATGTAGTGTTTTTCAGAAAATTTCTCAGGTTTTAAACTTTAAGTGCTTCTATAAATAGAATTACTTGTGTCGGTTATTCTGAGGTTTTGTTTTCACCATCGGAAAATGCGATGATATTGATCAACAACGTGCTCTTCAATATGCTAAATTTTCAGTTTAACTAGATAAAGATCAAACCTAAAGTGGCGATGTTTGAAATATGATCCCCATCATGCAACCCTCTTATTCTGACATACCTAATTTTCAGAAGATAAAAGTAGTAACTAATTTTCTTTCACAAATGTTCACAATAAAGGTGCTAGGGAGAACAATGGCAGCAATGTATTTACGATTATTGTTGTTAAACTTTCTATGTTTCATTTAGTACTCTTTTTCACCGATTAAAAGTATTTTTTACTTATAATAATTGCTTTGTATTGATTTGCATTGTAAAAAATAATAATAAAAATATAAATTAAAAAAACACTTTTGGTCTGCATTACTTGCTCCTTAAGGGCCTTTTTTTTTAAGATTCAGGCAGTCAAAAAACTTGACATTTTTGATTTTGCTGAAAAATTCAGAATATGGTCTTTATTTAAAATTATTAAACACGTGTTTTTTTATTTTTCAAAAAAAAAAAAATTTTCTTTCCGTTTTGGGAGGTCAAAGTTGGACTTCGCTCTTTTTTTCAATAAAAACATGCCAACTTAGATGAGCCAATACTTTTTGCTTTAGGAGTGAACCGTGGAACTGACAATTATTTTGTGTTCTACTATACCCCCACTCACTGTAAGTACATAAATATTTGTGGACGACTCTTGGCACAAAGGTCAGAGGTCACTCAAAGTTGTACGAAAAATAGTTTTTTAATGCAACTTTGACCGACCAAATCTTCTTGTGGAAACGGTGCACCACGGTAGTGTATATATCAGTAAATACCCACCAAAGAGTACTATCCGAAAACATAAAGATATGTGTGGTTGATATTTTGCTCATTGAAATATTTGACTCTAAAGTTGTAGAAATCGCAAAATCACGTGACTTTGAGAGTCATTATCTCCTTGCACCATGAGTGACCAGATATAAAACTAGTTGGAGTAGAAGCCTTTCTTGTCCCAGAAACACAATCCGTTAACAAACCTATGGCTACTCTTTCAGTTTTTGCATAATTCGGCTCTAAACTTTGAAAAATGAGTGTTTTTTGGCGTTATGAAAAAAGTACAATTACCTGTTTTAAAATAGGTATTGCTATTATTTGTAGTATTATTATATCCCAACTTCCTAACTAGCTGAAATGGCATCTAAAGATGGTTATACAGTTGAAACCAAATTGAAAATGAATTGTCGAAAATACTCAGTATACGTCAAAAACCATATTTTTTTATTTGTCCAGGCGACGTTTTTTTTTTTGTTACAGCTCTTTATTCCGTTCGGTTCCAACATGGTAAGCAATTTATGTACTTCTTGTCGTTCTAGTTGCTGTAAAACTGAAAAGTAATGTATCTTAAGTCTGATATAAAGTAATTTCTCTTGTCATATCAAGTTTTTAATGTAAAAGAATATTTTGAAATGGATAATAGACCTAATCTAAAAAAAAAAAAACTTACTTGTTCAGCTGAGCCCTCTTATTCGATGTTATGAATGTCATCAAAAATTTCCAGACCTGCACCGAGGGGCTTTAATGTACCAAGATTTTTAAGAAGTGACATTCTGCTAAAGAGGCTTCTGATTTGTGAAAAAGTTGAGTTTTTGATGACATTCACAACATCGACCAAGAGGGCACAGCTGAACAGAATTTTTTTTTTTTTGGAATATGTTTATTGTCCATTTCAAAATATTCTTTTAGCATTATAAACTTGATATGACAGGATATATTGCTTTATATCAGACTTAAGATACATTGCTTTCCTGTTTTACAGCAACTAGAACGACAAGAAGTACATAAATTGCTTACCATGTTGGAACCGAACGGAATATGGAGCTGTAACAGAAAAAACGTCGCCTGGACAAATAAAAAAATATGGTTTTTGACGTATACTGAGTATTTTCGACAATTCATTTTCAATTTGGTTTCAACTGTATAACCATCTTTAGATGCCATTTCAGCTAGTTAGGAATTTGGGATTTAATAGTGCTACAAATAATAGCAATACCTATTTTAAAACAGGTAATTGGCCTTTTTTCTTAACGCCGAAAAACACTCATTTTTCAAAGTTTAGAGCCGAATTATGCAAAAACTGAAAGAGTAGCCATAGGTTTGTTAACGGAACGTGTTTCTGGGACAAGAAAGGCTTCTACTCCAACTAGTTTTGTATTTGGTCACTCATGGTGCAAGGAGATAATGACCCTCAAAGTCACGTGATTTTGCGATTTCTGCAACTTCAGAGTCAAATATTTCGATGTGCAAAATATGAACCACACATATCTTTATGTTTTCGGATACTACTCTTTGGTGGGTATTTACTGATATATACACTACCGTGGTGCACCGTTTCCACAAGAAGATTTCGTCGGTCAAAGTTGCATTAAAAAACTATTTTTCGTACAACTTTGAGTGACCTCTGACCTTTGTGCCAAGAGTCGTCCACAAATATTTATGTACTTACAGTGAGTGGGGATATAGTAGAACACAAAATAATTGTCAGTTTCACGGTTCACTCCTAAAGCAAAAAGTATTGGCTCATCTAAGTTGGCATGTTTTTATTGAAAAAAAGAGCAAAGTCCAACTTTGACCTCCCAAAACGGAAAGAAAAAATTTTTTTTTGAAAAAATAAAAAAACACGTGTTTAATAATTTTAAATAAAGACCACATTCTGAAATTTTCAGCAAAATCAAAAATGTCAAGTTTTTTGACTGATTCTTAAAAAAACGGCTCTTAAGTCAAATGCATAAATTGGACTACAGAAGCAAATTTTTTTATTTGGTGATTGGAGTAAGGTAAGTTTAAAATTGAGCGTGTAAATTAATACATAAAGTTCGTAATTGCAACGGAGGGCAAAATACATTTTTGAAATTTCTGGCTCTGGTAAGTCAAAAGTCAACCGGAATCCCATATTATTACTCCTCCCTTCATTATAAAATGTGATTGAAAAATTAGAAGCATATATTTAAAAGAGGCGAAATAATTTTTACCAATACACGTACTTAGTTGCAAAGTTCTTAACTTTGTTACGAACTGTTAAAAACTATAATATCATCACTACACGGTTGCCATTCAATTTAGTTGCTTTATACGTATATCAATGACGCAAAGTTTACTTGATTCCAATTTAAAATCAGCTAATTCTTGTGCTTCGATGATGCTTGCAATGAGTGCAGAACAAAAATTAGAAAATAATTTTGATGGAAAAAAAGCTAAAATAAGAATATGTTTTAAAATTGCAAATCTGATTTGAATTTTTTTTGTGATTAAAATATTCAAATGCCGTTTATTTTTGAGATCGTTTTTACTTCCGTTTGTTTAAGTAAACAAGTTTTATGTATTTTTTCCGTTCGAGTACGTGTACTATAAGAATATAACATGTGGATCATAAATAGGTGCTAATGCATCTCGGTTAAAGGTAGATAAGTCGTACCTGAATTTTACAAAAGTATTCCACTTTGCATTTAAAAGATCGGCAAGAAGTCCAGTAAGCATTTCTAAGTGATCGAGTCGTTCCTGAAAATAAAAAGGCCTTTATTACAAAATTTTCTTTTTTTGTTCTCGTTAAATTAAGATTTTCTCCAGTTATAGAATCATTTAAATCCATCTGTTCTTGAACTAAAAATCACAAGTGATGTTTTTTCACATAGTCATCAATACATACAATTTTCCATTTTATTTAAAGAGTGGAAAAAGTAATTAGGGTGAGTTCTGGTAAGTGCGTACCCTTTTTTTCAAAGTTCATGTTCTCAGGGATGCTGCTCTGTTGAAAAATCTTGTACACACACAATTTTTTTTTAGTTTTATTTCCAGATCCTTTCCTAAGATGTTCAAGCATATAATATGTCAAATAAACTATAAGCATAGGTTTTGTGACCTGGTTTATGACACCTATTCTAAGGTACGCACTTTCCCTACCTAGCGGGGTAAGTGCGTCCACCTTAAATTATGTGAATATGAGCAGGAAAAAACTTCTAGCACATATTAAATATGTTAGGTAGTTGCCTTGGGATAATTCCTAATACTAGAGATCAGCACTTGCTTGCATGGATGAAACGCAATCAGTGATATCCCACGTGTCTTGCGAACAACTGTGATTTGAAGATTGAGAGAGTTGTGTTTGTGATTCTTCCTCTGTCCTTTTAATAAGACCAAGTGAGCAAATGTAAGTTGCTTTCATTTAGTAATAATCCCTCATAGTCTACATAGTTTATTTTGATTTAATACATTAATCAGTCTGTGTTTAAGCCAGGGTTCGCACTTACCCCTTCTTAAATGTAAGATGAGACATGTGCGTCCAATAGCTTTGTTGTAAGTGCGTAACCCTGTGATTTTCTTTAATTCTATTTCTATGGTAGATCGTAAGGTGACCTGAATGAACATTTCGTTTTTTTTTTTTTTTTTTTTTTTTTTTTTGAATAAATACGGTTTAAAAATATTTTTCTTATTAAAATCAGCAGCAGTAAGAAAAAACACAAAATAAAGAGCAAAAAAAAAAAAAAAGAAAATAATTGATCATGATGTGATACTTGTACTTTTTTTTTCTTGTACAGTCAAATAGTTTTTCACAAGGTGTTCTTAATTTTGTTGTTTTTTGAATCAGTTGGTTCCTTACTTAGTGTTTCACTTAATTTCATTGCTTCATTTGTCATTATGGTTTAAATTAAGTATAGCTTATGATCGCTATTTTCAACGAAAAATTTACTAACTGATATCTAAAAGCCAATATATTTCAGAGGTAATGAATAAAATTGAAATCTTATGCCGCATTCAATGTAAATATAAATACTTGATGGAAATGACGTCGGATTTATAATCGGTTTATAAAAGAGTTATAAGCAAAATTAAAGGCGAATTACGAGAGTCGGATTTTCCACGTAATGGTACACACTTGCCGCATCATAATGGTACGCACTTGCTCCGCATAATAGTACGCATATGCCTCATGATAGTGGTACGCACTTGCCCCATCATAATGGTACGCACTTACCCCCACCTTAATTTAAAGAAAGGGAAAGTGCGTACCGTTATATAAACTAATTTTAGTTAGAGTATTTGATCAAAATACCCCATGTATGTTATTAGTAGCTATTACTCAAAAGAAACAATTTGCATTTCTTGACTTCAATTGCTTGATATGACTACAAGAGAATCTGAAACAAAACCTTCTCAATCTTTACTTAAGAGTTTTTTTTGAAGACATTTAAGTTATCCTTGATTGTGTTTCGTCTATTGAATCCAGGCCTGAGTTCTACCTATTGAAATTATCATTAGACAGTTATCTAACATAGTCGATGTGTTGCAGAAGCCATTTCAAGACAGTGTTCATATAATTCCCAGTGGACGCACTTACCAGAACTCACCCTATAGGCTTTATTTATTAAATAATATAATTTTCTATCTCTTTCCACATTAATTTTCACCTGCAACTTTTTTTGCTTACATGCAATACTTTCAATTTGTCATGTTTCTTCTCTTTTTGTAACGAGCTTTTTTTTTTTTTTTTTGAATTAACACGAAGTATTGTGCTTTCTATCACGAGCTAAGCATCTATTTTTTTTAAGCAAAAAAGTTATTAAAATGGAATTTACTGCCAGAAAATTTTATCTAAGTTTGCTAAAATATATTGAAAGCAAACACTATCAGATTTTGTTATATTTTTAAAACTAAGATAGCTGCTACTCTAGCATGCAAATGGATTGAGCATATTTACGAATTTTATTGCTTTTTTAGTACAATTAAATTACTAAAAATGTTATGTTTAACATTCAAACGTTTTCATTATTTTCTTTTTAAACTTAAACTCGTTTCTGACTCATTAAAAGTTTTCTCAATTAAGACTTGTAGCCTAGTATTTACTATGTTTCTAAAAGTTATAATGTTACACACATTTTATTTAACTTTGTATATTTTTATTCATTTTAAATATCATAATGAAGATTATTTTGTATCGTAAACAGTTTGTAGGAACGTACAAACATTCATCATACGCAGTATATTGGTCGTTTAAAATTAATTTATACTTTTATCTCAGCTGTAATTTCTCTCG
>JAXGGA010000740.1:0-192354 GCA_038373865.1 Uloborus plumipes | reverse complement strand
TTTAATCCATCTCGGCCATCCCAATTTTATTAATTTTTTATCAAAGAAAGTACCATTCATTTTTTAGTCACGATGATACATATGCTGCTTTTCACATTAAAATCTGGCTTATTTGGGACACTCGGTCCGAAAAGGCTCTAGCACAATTCTTTGTTTTTTATGCATTCCGATTCAGTTGTTCATCTACTTATGCTGTCACGTGCTGTTTTTGACCCAAGTTGAAGTTTTGTAGGATTAAGGGGCGAATCGTCAGTTCGAGCCGTTTTTTCAATTCCTTCATCCTTAAGAAATATAATTTTTCTTGGCCTTTTTGATCGATACGCATGTCTGAATTTGCTCTCCACAAAGTAAAAAACAATGTACTACCATACTAGAGCCGATTTAAAAGACAAAAAATTAATAAAGTAGGTTCATTTTCAAATTTCGGCTTCCAAACTTTCTCGTCTTCTGTACACGAGAACTACAGAGCTTTTGAGATTTTGATTATTTATTCAGCAATCTCTGCACTTTATCTTCGAATAATAGAGTCCCGCCTTTCCTCCAGCAATCACATTTCAAGGGATATTTGCATAAAATCTGACTATTGTCTATACTTTTGCAACAATGAAAAAAAAATGTCTTTTGCAATGTCCAAAATTTGGTTCCAGTTATATTTTTAAGAACTCCAGACAAGTATTTGGGACCATATTGTGTACCTGCAGTAGAAATGTGAAAGCATTTCGTTGAGTAGTTTTCTTTTTATTCATATATTTGCCATTTGTCTAAACTTTTGAATCGCAGTGTAGGACAGGTTTTCGAAGCTTCCTTCCATTCAAGTCAAGTCCTTCATTGAAAAGCGCTTTCAAAAGTTTTTTTCTTCTTTTTTTTCCACTACATACTAGTTCAAAATTGCTTTTAAAATCGAGCACATAAACACGGAATGGTTAGAGCAGATTAAGGATAAAAAAAGTTAGTATATCTTAAAGCGCAGTACATTTGTATAAGTCAGTACCGCTTTTCTGTTTTTTTTTTTTTTCAAGAAGGATAGGTATCAGGTAAATATGTGTTACATCTCCTTTCAAATAAATTTCCAAGCGAAAAAGAAAAATATAAACACTGTTTTTTCAATTTTAAAGACTACTTTTATAAACTCAGTTCTCACTAAAAAGTATGAAACGTGATTTAAGTATAAAGTATATGATTTCTCAATTACAACCCTCGAAAATTACAAATATCTGAATATCTTTTCAATTAGGTTAATTCTAAAGCTGCCGATAAAATTTAAAATAAAAATTGAATAAAGAAGAAATATGGACGGCATAGTAGAAGTTATTTATAATAAGCTGTATAACAATTATTTTCCTCTCAAATTTTTAGTTGAAATTTTATTGGATCAATACATTTTTGGGCGTTTTAATCAAGAAATCATGTACTCATTTCATAATGTTTAGTGCGAACTAAGTTCATAGAAATTTGGAATTGAAAAACCATTTTATTTTTGATTTTATTTTCTGAAGAACTTACTTTCCGTTTTATTAGTTTGTCTTCAAATTATTAGAGGGCAATATTTTATAATTTTGCAACGAAGTCATAATTCATGTTTCGCGGAACATTGGCTACAGAAGAAGCATAACTTCCCAAACTTGGTTCCGGGCAGGAACAAAATTACGGCTCCTTCCCGCAGTTCAAATTACTTTGTTTACAAAATACTTAAATCGAAGTTACTTTTAAGCCCCAAAAAGAGCGCCGCTATTAAACTTTATTTCCTATCAAAAATTTACTTCAAATTAGAAAATATCGGGGGAGAGACTTTATGAACTCACATCTGTTCGAATCATAAAATTCTGGCAAATATATTTTTCTTCCTTCCTCGCGAACACAGCCGACATCTTGTTCCCGAAGATCGTTCCGTTCCGGGGTTTGGGCATTCGAAAGGTTTTGGCGCCATGCGCCCGGAAATCATTAGAGCGCGAAATGAGCTTGCTGACCGAAAACCCCTCGTGGAAATTCTCTTGAGTCCCAGACCTCATCACAGAAAGAGTCGCCTACTCTTTAGTTGGGATATTTTTCGCAGCTGACTCACAAATACGCGGAAGTGAATGTTGTAGTTGATGCAGACAGGTCTTGATAGGAAATTTAAGGACTTTTCAGTACTTCATGACGTCGGACCTGTTACTAAGAGCCATTTTCGACCCGCTATGAAAGTAACCATGGAAATACAACTAAAAGTTGTGATAGTTATGGTAGAGTGACCACTAAAGGAAATCTTAAACGAGATTTTGTTTCATAAAGTTATAATATTGTTAAAAACCGTAGCATTTGATGAGATTATAATAATTCTTATTGATACGTATAATTATGAAAAAAAGAAGAACTTTTATGGTTCTGAACGATTTTAATATTTTTATACATCTTACATTTAACAGCGAGAAATCAATCTTTATAATATAGGATAATTTTCTATTAGTTTGACTTATATCAATATTCACGTGAGTCTCTTCTAGTGACATTTAGTTGCATGAAGCGTCATTCACATTATCCTAGATCTGAATTTTTAAATGTTTTGTTAGTCGCAATGGTTGGCAGATGGATAGATTTTTAACCACCTTTCTATTAATAGTAGTCACTATATCAAGGACTTTATGTTAATGAAAATCTTGAGATATAAGACCTTACTGCAAAGTTATGCATATGAATTTTTATGAAAAATGGAGCAATGATACTTAGTTGCCGATATGGAATTCTATGTGAGAATTTGGGATTGTTTTACTGCGCCCACTGAGTGCGAGGAAACCGAAAAAACTGCTTTAAAAATATTGAATAATTAATTACAGTCGAGCTCGTTATAACGACTACACGTTATAAAGACCATCCTAATATAACGACCGATGAGAAAACCCCCAACTGTATCCCAATATACTCTATGTTCTACCTCTTATAGTGACCACTCGTTATAAAGACCGTTTTCTGTAGGAGGGAGGCGGTCGTTATATCGAGCGTCGACTGTATTTGTTATTAGAAAGTCTTCTGTTTAGTATTTAATTTAGTTGCCAGTTAGATCTTTAGACGCAGATCTTCGATTGAGCATGTTTAGGTCTATAAGATCCAAAGCAACTCTCCGTGTGAGGATCTATTTCAAGTATGTTTGATCCGTTCAGAAACTCTTCCCCCGTCGTGATGGATTAATTTCGCGACTAAACACGCCGACAATGAGGAAGATGGCTTTTAAAGTCGCTCTCTGACGTCACACGTCAGCCGCGATGACCACATCAGAGTCGACGGGTCGTAAATCAATCAAGCCCACCCTTTGTAGGAATGCCGAGGAGATCGGGAAACTTAAGATCATTTCCGACCGATCGCAATCACTCAATATCATCTCTGCCACCATCGATCGGCATCCTGTTTCTTTATTAGGTTTGATGACATAATTTATTTTCATGGGGTCGGTTATTGTTTGAATACATACGCAAAAGGAATTGACGTATTTAATGTAAATTATAGTCTTTCGTGAAACCTCGGTATCTTACGGGAAAATGATAAACAATTGGTTACTATTTTAGGATTTACATTTAAACTTATTCATTTTTTTTCTGAAAACACTTATTTTCTCATTAGTATGAAATCGGCTGGGAGACGTGGTGTTAAGGCGTTTGCCTCACTCACTCCACGGTTATTCGTACCTACCACAACGCGAGGATTAACCTGTTGGATGGGCCCATGAAATGCACTCGGCTTTTTGATTCAGACCAGGAACTGAGAAATCTCTGGTCCAGCAACCCCATTTGTATTGGAAACGTGGAGGAATTTGCGACCACGAGCATATTTAACAATCTCTAGTCACCATTAGCGAACACTGCATCTTCCATCGACTGTGATCGAACCCGGGACCTTCCGGTTACGAGTCTGATGCCTTATCAGTCAGACCAACACGGCCTGATTGGATTCCTTCAAACGGCTTTGTACTAGGGTTCTGACTATCCATCCAAGTGATCAGTCGGTAAATTTCCAAGATGAGAAAATTGTCAGCCTCCGTTTCCATAGGATTATGCAACATGTAAAAGATCTCCTTCGGCAATTGCCCATAATGGCAAATGGTATAGGGAACATTGTCGTGCACTGTGGAGGAGGGTATTCACAGCGATGATCTCCCGATTACCACTCATGCAATACAACAAGGATCTAACATAATTGGGGTCTTTGAAGGCTGTTTTGTACACAAGTTGATGCTTTTTATCAAAATAAAATTTCTCATTAATAGAGTCGCAAGACGATAATAATGTTCGGAGACGGAATAATATTTCTGTCAGTGTTTCTTTCTCCTGAACTTTAATCTCAGACATGGTCTGAAGAACTTGTTTTGCAAGTCTGTGTAGCAAAACACATTCACTTCACTTTTATCACGTACATTTTAAAGCCCACAACTTCATGTATTGATGAAAAGATTTAGTGCTAGCGCTAGATTTAGTGCTCTAAAACAAGACCACGCAATATATTTCACATTGCATGGTCGTCATTATTACTCCACTACATTCGGCCATCCACATTCATTTCCTGCGCAGGGGCAAACGTACTACACACTCTCAAGAATATTAATGTATCTTCAAACTGTCACCTAGTTATTTCTTCCTACCGACCAAATAAATTCCTCCTTATGTTATGTCCCATTCCATAGAGAAGCAAATTCCATATCTGTGCAATTAGATGTGCCATTTAGATCGAACCGAACGTTAGGAAATTTTAAATTACCTTATAAACATCCCACCTTACGATACCCATTCCTTATAAATTCAAAATTCAACCTCGGTGGAGAAAAGAGCAAGTTTTCCACAAACTCCATTACACCCGGGAGGTATTTGATACAATATTTCCAAAAAGAAAAATCCATGCATTGAAAGGCAGCGAAAGACTTCGGGACCCAAATTATACACCATCCCAAAAAGGTTAAAAGGACTTGTATCGAGGCCGCTGCCATTTATTTAAATATCTCTGGCACCTGGTTGCCAACAAAAAAATCTTTATATCGTAAAAGAGGGGAAGGAAAAAAAAAAGGTTTTGCTTGGCAGCATGCCAGAAACATGGCTGCCGTCTTTATGTAATTTGGAAAATGATGCCAAATCGTTACGTGGCTGCGTTTTTACAAGTCGCCAAGGCAGCAATTGGTTTTAATATCCCTTTGTGAAGAATAAATTCCGTCATGCGTGAAATATTGCTCCGACATGTTACCTGCGACGGTAACGGTGCTTAGAAACTTGGGGATTATTTTTATTCGCTAATGGCTCAGATTTTCTTAAATGAGGTCATTTTCGCGTACAGGATGTTCGAAATTGAAAATATCCCCATCAGAATCAATAGCTGATCGTTCCCTCTAAGAAAAGCCCCATTAAGTCCGAAGTAAAAATAGAAGCCATTTCCCAAAAGGCACACTTAATCCTAATTTGCCGGTAAAATACGAAGATGTGCTTTCTTGAGTACTGTTTCAGCTTCTTTGCGCTGGGAATGTTGAGCGATGGAATGCCAAATTCTGAGATGTGTTTGGCAATTTTTCCTGAAAAGAATAACAGCAAGAGACGTGGAGAGGAATTACAAACATGGAAAAATCACGGATTTACGCAAACAATGCAAAGTTTTCTACCTGAAATTTATTTAAATGCCCGATGTTGTAAAATTGCAGTAACATAATAACACATAAACATTTCAATTTTTCAATTAATTTGAATGCTAGGTTGGTTGGATTAATATGTGATTGCTACATATTTTGCCCAGAGCCATTTTTTTAAAACTAGTCTATGGCAAATGTTTTTTAAAAAAAATTATAGAGGATTTTGTGTATATTCTATTTTATGAACTTTTAAATAGTTGTTAGCTGAAAAATCGAGTCAATTCTCAAGCAAGTTTGAAAGACTGCCCAAATCTTCGAAAAATAAATTTAGCACATATTTATTCAAAGTGGTTTTGACTCATAGAAAATATTGTAATAAGTGAAAGTATGTTTATTACGAAACCCATGCTGCCTTTTTTAAACTTTTGATTGTTATTTTATGTTTGCATATAAATTAAAGTGTAGATGATCATAATTTATCTTTTTTCTTTACCAGAGTGGGGTAAATATGACTGCATGGAAAGGTTCAACTAAGAAGGTGAATGAAAGTTACTTATTCGCTTAATTTCTTTTTCTTTAATTTGTGTTTTAGATGATTCTTTTATTTTTTACGGAGATATTCAAATGTTCTAAATAAAGAAACCAAAGTGGCCATAATTCCTCTTATCAATAATAAAAAAAAACAGCTAAATTTAGAAAGAAATGAAACAATATTTCTAAGCTATCAAATATCTCTACAACTAGGTTTCTATATAAAAGAAGTTCGGCCCTTTTTCTGTAGAAGTTTGGATGTTTCACACACGTGAAGGTGGTAACGAGGATCACTACTTGATGTAATGAAGATAAATATATGCCCAAAAATTATATGCGCAAAATAAGGTAGATGAGGACTGAAATTTGAATTAAAAGGCATAGCTTTAATTTAGGCAACAGTACAGCCATCCGTTTTTTTATGACAGGTTACTAAAAGTTGTTAAATGAGCAATTCGAAAGGTCAAAAATACCTACTGTCTCCTTTAAAATTCTGTCAATAATAATATTAACAGCTACTGTCACATAGAAGATATTTGCTTTTGCTATAAATATTTACATTTCGGCCGTTACATCATGATCTCATAAAAGGTGAATCTTGCAACTGACATTCTGATCGTCTGCAAGTTATTTTTAGCTTTTCCTACTTTGAATAAAATTAACTGAACTGAACTGAAATGAAGAACGTGATAAAAATAATAACAAATTGAGGGAACGATTAGACACAATTAATTTATGATGGAATGTTTTGATCTGTTTTTTGCTGCAGTTTTGAATTGTAAATAGCTAATATGTAAATAGTTAATTTTAAATATAATGATTTCTTTTTTTTGAATACTCTCCACACGATGGCAAGCGCCCAACATGAAGCGGAAAGCAGTTAAGATTTTACCTTCTTAAAATTATTTTGAAAGATCTGCTAACACAGTGAATATGTGCACTGTGTCAATGCACAGAGAAGAAAAATAAACAAAAAGAAATAAGGTAAAAAATTAATTTCTCTGAAGGTTAGCTTTGTTAACGTTATTTGTGTCAAAATTTTAATTTGTTTTGTTAAAGCTTTTTACCTTTTAATGTTTTCTTCAAATTTCTCTGTTTTTGTGTTGTTTTAAGTAATATTCAAATGCGTATTGTGTTATGTGCTAAGTAGTGAAACTTGCTTAAATGCCTGCATTATGGCACTAATAAAATGCGAAGAGGGCTGTCGTGTTCAAACTGGAAAACTGAAGCCAACCCAATACCAATCGAATGATATCAAATGGTATTTGAACTGTAAGGGTATTGGAACGGAAGGGTGATTGAAAAAAAGGTTCAGAAATCCCAGCACTGCAACCTGCTTCAAGGTGTTGCAAAATACATGGGGTGCTAAAAGAATGTTAACGGAAGAACAGCTGGATTTTTTTTTGAAGTTTAAGGAGATGCATGCCCCCTTGTCTAGTTGTCGGAGAAGTCGGAATGCGGATGGGGAGGTTTCGGGTTCGAATTCCGGTCTGAGCATGGATGTACTCTTTTAGAAGGGGGGGGGGGGGCAGGGGGCCGTTCCCCCCTACTTTGAGAGATCAATGTATTTGCATATCTGTGGGCGTGGTTTTTGTTGTTTTCTAATGAAATTGTATAGTGTTTGTACCTTTTACCCCCCCCCCCGACCCAGGAAAAACTTGAAATGACGGGCCTGTCTCTCCTGTCGTAGAAACATGGGTTAAAATAAACATATCGATTCCTACGAAAATGCTGTAAATGAGTTTACACATTGCACGAACCATTAACGTAGTGAAAACAACTACCAGGTCTATATGATGCAATGCTAAATGACTTTCGATGCGAGTTTTGGCCCGATTTCGAACACTTTTCGGCTATCGTCTGTGAAGGTTGACAGACGAAAGACAAAATTTTATTAGATTTTTATAAAATCCAAAATATTAGTCTATTGTTTAATTTTTTAAACATTTTAAGTCAAGCTTCATATCATGTAAAAGTTAGCAATTTTACATATTTTGGATTATTTTTGCAATAAATACTTTCATCGATGTTTAGTATTAAATCTTTAATCTAAATTTTAATGATTTTTCCAATAAGAAATTAAAAATTCGAGTTAATAGGTACGGTTGTGGTAACCTTCTTTGTTGATGCAATAAATTCTTAATACTTGATGCCTACGTTTCCTATGTTTTGAGCCCAAAGTTCGGAATGTACTACCTTCTTTCTGATTTCCTTTAAACAATTGCAGAGGAGTTAACCACAAGGGCGGATACAAGGGAGGGGCGATGGGGGCGATCGCCCCTCCCTTGAGGGACTCTCCTCCAGCAATTTTTAGATTTTCAAGTTCAAAAAAGGCAATTTTAGTTGATCTTTGATGATATTAAGGGAAAGGGTGCGGGGATTCGTGGTTCTGATCTGGAAATTTTTCGAAATGGAAGACCAAAACATTTGTAATCAACATGTGTTAACGAGGATGCATGGCGAAAAAAATGGGTAAGCGAGAAAAAAAAATCAATCGCCTCTCTCTTGGAACATTTCTGGATCCGCCCTTGGTTGATTTTTAAAGTTAAAATCAGAAATTTAGAATTTGAAAATTATTTGGATTCATTGCCAATCGATGCAGGCCGCTAGGTAGCGCTTTGTCAGGGGAAGCACTTTTTTGAGGAAAATGTGACAATTATTTCGTATTACGGAGGGGGGCGGGATAAACGAACCCAATATCAATAGATTGATCCAGTTGAATTTTATTTGAACTGTAAGGGAAGTATTGGAATGGCAGGAGGTCTGAAAAAATGTGGAGTAACCCTAGCACCACAGCCTTTTCAAGGTGGTGTAAAATCTACGATGTGCTGATGAATCTTTGCTTGTAGAGTGTCTTGGATAATAAAAGGAAGAACAGCTGGTTTTCGCTCTTCATTTGAAGAGATGAAACTTAGAAATTTCAACAAGAATCCATTCTTGAAAGCATCTCAGAGGAATGGAAAATAATTGCATATAATTGTCTCCTCCACGGAAAATTTCTCCGCATTCCCATTTAGCGTAAATCGAGTTTAATACAAAATCCAACATCAATTATTTTTTCAACGCATTAATCGATTCATTAGTTATGTTCGGCGATGAGTCATGGGGTCGATAAGTATTAAATCAGTCCTTTCCTCAAGATCCTCGCCTCGTGTCATCCATTAAGATTTGCCTCGGAGGACAGACACACATGTTAAAACAAATTATCCTTATAACCTCCCAGATTCTTAAACAAAGCTTTCGCCGATCAAAAACTGCGCTTGCCGCTAATCGCCATTATCTTCATCTCCCTTAAAATTCCCTCTTTTAATCGCGAGGCGCCGATATTTTTGTTCTTTCTGGGGCGGCTGTTGCTGTGGCGCGGGGCCTCTTTCGAACTAATTAACATCCTCATTCATCCCCGCGCGGAATCGAATTTACCTGCGTTCTCATCTCCTTTCTTCCACCTGAAAGGAAATTGCCGATTTAATGCGGTTGTTGGGTTTTTTTTATTTTTGTAACCAGCTTTTAATGATCGGATTGGCAGGGCGCGCTGGCTTATTCCAAGCCCGAAAGTCAGATTTGGCGACGAAAGAAGTTTGGCCGACAGTGTGGACACGAATGTATGGGGTAGGTGCCGGAAAAGAGGTTACCAAGCAGGCCTGTCATGTAGGGGGGGAGGGAGCTGGGGGGGGGTCAATTGCGCCCCTAGCTTTGAGAAATCAATGTATTTACATATAAGTGGGCGTGGCTTTTGTTGTTTTCTGGTGAAATTGTATTGTGTTTTACCCTTTGCTCCCCCCCCCCTGGAAAAACTTGAAATGACGTCCCTGTTACCAAGTCGGAATCTGCATCGCTAAGGTGACCATGTTGGGAGACATTTTTGAGTAAAAATGAGATGTTTGTCCGTATGAACCTTAGAGAAGATACCTAACAGAAGAAGCATAAATTTACTTCTTAGCAGCTGACATCATTTTTGTTTGATTGACACGTGACAATCCCTTGAATTTCAATGGATTAGAATGCTATTTACTACTCTTTCGTCCCGAGAAATACTGTGTATGACTCGAATGGCTATATCTAAAGAAATAATAACGAAGAAAAGCAAGAAATTATCCGGAGAAATTATGGTGAACTGGTAAGACCAGTCACCTTTTTTTTTTGCTGTCACTTGACAGCAAAAAAAAAAGTGCCTGGTTCTTTACAGAGCTTAACTCGCCCCTTAATAACTGACTTATCTTACATGTTGATTCGGAAAGAGAACGGGGGAAATTACTAGGTATGGTGTACTTATACCCAGGTGAAGAAAACTGGTGTCTAAGCTTCCAATGAGCTGCTCGATTGACAATTAACTGATTCAGTCTGTTAAGAAGATTTTGCTTAAATATATTTAAAACGTGTGAGGTATGAATATGAAATTTTTCTTTGCAGAAAATAGTTCTCGGTGAGTTGTTATCAAATTAATGAACTTAATCTAGTTAGGACTGTTCAAAGTGCGGTTTTTCTCAACTTCTCCTAAACTTGTTTACAATGTAGCATCCAGCAACTTAGGGTGTGCTTTAGGGTGTTTTAACGTACTTGATAAAAGGCTGGAACTGAAGTTGCTTTGGAACCGACCAAAGTCTTTCTTCTATATTTTTTTTAATTAAAATTATTGTTAATATTGAATAGAACAAACCTTTCAAAAGTTTTTATTGCTGCACTAGCTTGTTGCTCGGGTGCTTATTAATACAACCTAGCTCTAAAAAAATATTTGAATGCTGAAATGAAATAGGTGAGCCTTAAATTGATAATTCACTGTTAATCGTAACCTTTGTTGGAAAATACTCATATTTAAATGTGTTAAATTTTAGCAAATTGTATATGCTTAAAGTCTTATCTCTATTACTCTATCTATTCAAAATTGAAAGAAAATGACCATTTCGAGATAAAAAATTTAAATTTTGGGCTTTTTGGATTTTTTTAATATTTCAAAACCCCACCTATGAGAATTCTAGTGCAACAAGGAACCTCTGTGCCAAGTTTGATGAAAGTCCGACGAAAACTGGGGATTTGTATAAGGAACAAACATGAATACATCCATTTATATATATATATATATAGATTATCAGTGTTGTTATTTTTTCAATGTATTATTCTATTATCTGCTGCAGCGGCAGGAAAACCGACGAACACACATTTCATCATATCGCAAACCTGCATTGAATTTTTCTCCATATGTATGAAATTATTTAATTAAGTTTTAACGTTTCCTTTTGTTTTTAGCGTTTTTTGCGATGCATTACATTAAACCTTCTTTAATGCTTTGAAAAAAAAATCCTTAGTCGGAAAGTAAAAACACAAAAAGAAACGTTTAGAAAACTTATCTAGACCAAGAGTTGTCTGAGAGAAAACTGCCGATCAAAAAACTCTTTTGAATTCTTAAACTATTAATTTTTTTGTGAATGTTTTCTTCAAGTAGGTTCATTTCATATTTGAACAGCTCCTTTAAGTACTGCTTTTATTTTGTTGTTTCAACCAATCAAAGTAATCGCGAAGATCTGAGATTTAAAAAAAGAGAAATTCTCACCTTGACCGCCTCGTTGTAGGATCCTTCATGACCATCACTTCCGTAATGTCGCCGTATTTACTAAAATATTCTCTAAGACCTTCTGAAAGAGAAGAAGAAGAACTCTTTAGAAACATTCAACGGTATACTAAATAATATAAATTATAGTTTAAAAAAACCAAAAAATACGCTTTCAGAGTTAATCAAACTAAAAAGAGAAAAGTCTAAACAATATTACACTTTCGTGTACACCATGACTAAACTATATTACATCAATAGGCAACATAGTTTAACCTTTATTATTAATAATAGTAGTAAATATATTACTTTTATGTTGAAAAGAACGTGAATTTTATCTTTCATTCAGAGTTACATACATACTAGGGTATGTCATAAAAATAAAAGTTTTTTTTTTCGACTTGGTACACGCACTTTCCTATGTATTCACTCATTTTGAGTTGATTGGTACAAAAAAAAGTTTTTGGGAAAAAATTTTAGCTACCGGGAAAACGCAATTTACATAAGCGTTTTTTCAAAAAATTCACTATTTTCAAGTTGAAAACGCAATATAGCTGCGGGAGTTTTTTAAAAGATTGTTCTGCTAACTTAAATGCATGTTTTGAACTCTAATGAACATACTTTCCTCATAAAAATGCAGTTAAATATATATTTCGTCTCTTTTTGTTTTTAAAAAGAGCAGAAACTATCGGTAATCGTTCCTACTGAAACGGGTTACACTTTTGGTCAATAGACACCGCTGTCTTCGTTAGGCAGTCCGGTTTTCAGGGGAAAATGCCACATACATCTGGGGAAGTGACCCCCATTTTGCTTATTAACTACCCCCCCCCCCCAAGATAACTTTTAATCAGCAGAAGCGTTTTCACTAAAATGTCTTTCAAACTGCGTCAGATTTTTATATTAGTTGCGCTTTCCGACAAAAGGCAAATTGAGATTCTCTTTTTTGTTTTATTAAAGGATGGATTGATTTCCGCTAAAAACCTGGAAAGCAAAAGGCACTAATAATTTTAAACATCGAAGAAGTCAGACTTACAGTTCGACTCTCCCGAAAGCTAGTGCCGTCGTGTAATATTATGACTCGAGGAAATACCCTGGAATTTTTGTAGTATAGCTGTACGAAGTAAACGAAACTACCTTGATATTAGTAGAGAGACCGTTACTTCAGTCAGGTTTGCTGTGTCATCAACCACGGCAGTTGCTATCATGTGAAATAGGATTATGTGACTGGTTGAAGGACATAGGTATAGACATTTGCCTTCAACTAATTGGCAGTGATACCTCCAATGAAATGTCTGGCTGGAAAGGAGGCATGCTACATTATATCGAAAAACTCCTCCATTACATACTTCTTAGATCTTTCTTTCTGCATGCTTCACATCGACGAGCAGATATTAAGTCATATAGTCGCAAAACTTGACGGATCAGCTTCTCCATAAAATGAATGGATTGGTACTGTAGGTAAACTCTTTTCCCAAGTTGAGTTTCTTGAGAAAAAACACAAAGTTTAAGCCAATTCAATTTTTGGAACCCCTTGTTAATATGGACGAAAATGTTGCTAGTCAGTCGATCAGTTCCGTGGAAGGCAGAAGCATTGAAGCTCACTGATGGCGGAACTATTTCCAGCCCTAATTGATACTATCTTGTCAAATGCAAAGGCATTTTTACCTTATTCGTCAGAGCAAAGAAGAGTTAAAAGTAAAGTTTCCTGTATAAAAAATGGGTCCTTTTAGGCTATTCCAGAAAATTTACTCATTGCTCTTCTTTACTTTGAGGACTAAGGTAAAAACGCCTTTGCATTTGACAAAATAGTATCAATTAGGGCTGGAAATAGTTCCGCCATCACTGAGCTTCAATGCTTCTGCCTTCTACGGAACTGATCGACTGACTAGCAATATTTTCGTCCATGTTAACAAAGGGCTCCAAAAATTAAATTGGCTTAAACTTGGGAAAAGAGTTTACCTACAGTTCCAATCCATTCCTTTTATGAAGAAGCTGATCCGTCAAGTTTTGCGACTATATGACTTAATATCTGCTCGTTAATATGAAGCCAGCAGAAAGAAAGATCTAAAAAGTATGTAATGGAGGAGTTTTTCGATATAATGTAGCATGCCTCCTTTCCAGCCAGACATTTCATTGGAGGTATCACTGCCAATTAGTTGAAGGCAAATGTCTATACCTATGTCTTTCAATCAGTCACATAATCCTATTTCACGTTGCTCAGCCAGTTTTTCCTTTGTTTTCTTCTTCTGGTGTATAGTGAGTGAGGTAGCGATCTCCACGCTCTTCTGTTACGGTCTTTATTTGATGATGCTTTTCCGAAAGCTACCAGTGTTCTCATCGTGACTAAGAGTGAGAAGTGTTGTGCTTCCTGCTTTCCACAAAAATTGCAGTAAAGTTACTTCTTGCGATATTGGAACTCTCCTCTGCGCTTAGGTGCTCGATAACATGCTCTTTAGCATGAAATACCTTTTTGCTATCGCACATGAGATGTTTTTTATATTCATCGAGATGGCCTGCTTTCACAAGATTACCCAAAAGGCTATATATGATAGGAAATGCAGTGGTGGATGACACAGCAAACCTGACTGAAGTAACGGTCGCTCTACTAATATCAAGGTAGTTTCGTTTACTTCGTACAGCTATACTACAAAAATTCCAGGGTATTTCCTCGAGTCATAATATTACACGACGGCACTAGCTTTCGGGAGAGTCAAACTGTAAGTCCGACTTCTTCGATGTTTAAAATTATTAGTGCCTTTTGCTTTCCAGCTTTTTAGTGGAAATCAATCCATCCTTTAATAAAACAAAAAAGAGAATCTCAATTTGCCTTTTGTCGGAAAGCGCAACTAATATAAAAATCTTACGCAGGATGAAAGACATTTTAGTGAAAACGCTGCTGCTGGTAAAAAGTTATCTTGGGGGGGGGGGGGGGTTAATAAGCAAAATGGGGGTCACTTCCCCAGATGTATGTGGCATTTTCCCCGAACAACTGACTGCCTAACGAAGACAGCGATGTCGATTGACCAAAAGCGTAACCCGTTTCAGTAGGAACGATTACCGATAGCTTCTGCTCTTTTTAAAAACAAAAAGAGAAGAAATATATATTTAACTGCATTTTTTATAAGGAAAGTATGTTCATTAGAGTTCAAAACATGCATTTAAGTTAGCAGAACAATCTTTTAAAAAACTCCCGCAGCTATATTGCGTTTTCAACTTGAAAATAGTGAATTTTTTGAAAAAACGCTTATGTAAATTGCGTTTTCCCGGTAGCTAAAATTTTTTTCCAAAAACTTTTTTTTGTACCAATCAACTCAAATTGAGTGAATACATAGGAAAGTGCGTGTACCAAGTCGAAAAAAAAAACTTTTATTTTTATGACATACCCTAATACATACAGACATACAAACAAACAAACAAACTCACATGTGAAACTAATAAAAGCGTATTAAAAACAGCACTTAATCGGTATGGAACTCGCGTAACTAAAAGCAAAAACTCAATATAATTTATCATTAGTGATAAATAAATAATACCCTGAAGACGTAAACTCCCATACTAAGGCAGGAATTCAAGTGAAACAGGCGATCGCAAATTACAATCGCTACTGGAAATGAATTACATTAGAACGTTTCTTGATAAAAACATCGTGACGTCAGCGTGACGTTTGCGTGACGTTTGCCTATGAAAAACGAGCCAGATAAAACGTCACAGCCTACTTGGCGAATAAGAGGAGATCGCTGACTGTTTGTGAGCTCTTATTGGCTCCACCCGTAGTGACGTCAGTGCCAAGTTAAGTTGATAATAATGTAATTCACTTCCAGTAGCGATTGCAATTCGAAGCGATTGCAATGGTGTTTCACTTGAATCCCTGCCTAAGCGCAGAAATCGTATCTACACTTTTTATTAAAACTGAGTTATTTTTAACAAGTGGTTCTCTGTAACTTACGTACCGAAATACAATGTTTTATGATCATTTGAAAACGGGAAATAGCTTTTAAAAATTCTGAAAATCTGCCATCTGAATCAAATACATAGAGGCGCAAATCTTTAAAGAGTTATATCTCAGTTTGAGCTCGACATAATTTGAAAAACAAACTGACAAGTTGGTAAAGTAATTCTATTTTACTGGTATTTGATTATCTTTTGTCAAACCACACCATTTCATATTGTTGAAATCAGTAATTTATTTACTATTTTCTAACGACTGTCGGAAATCAATCAAGACAAGGAGCATAATATTTATTAATAGTACTCGTCTTCTATATATATACTGTCGTCCCCGCTTAATCGGGTAACGGATAAACGAATACCCCGCTTATACGCATAAAATATCCCGGAACTCATGCTATAGACGCAATGTTAAAGATCCCCGCTTAATCGAATAATATTTCTTGGAATCGACAGTATTCGTTTAAGCGGGGCCGACAGTATAAAGAATCGGAAATCACGGTGTATCAGATAGTAACCGGAAAAGTTCCTTACAACTTATTGAAAATATTTAGAGGAAGTAAATTGGAACTATTTCATGTATAGTTATCGAGTTTATTTGTATACTGGTTACAAACAGTGTTTAAAGGACAGGAAAAATAATAAAAAAAATATTAAGTAAGAAATATTTTTTTTTATTAAGGAAAGAAAAATCGTCCTTTAAAAGTTACGATAGACCCCAGAGGGTACATGCTTTTTTTACTAAAATTTTTTTCTGCCCATGATAGAATATTTAGAAAGACATTTTGTAAAAAGAAATAAAATCAGCAGTTAACATAAACTGGGAATAACTTTGAACACTTAGCTTTTTTTCTTGAGATTGTGAACGATGTCATTTTTGATAAAGATCACATTAAAACTGCTAAACAGAACACACTTTGCAATGGTTATGTGCTGCAATCTGTTAATAAGGAATTGAAACAATACCAAGGCACTCATTGAACACTATTATTTGGTTGAAATGATCATTTTGGGGAAATTCAGACCCTTTTTTGGACCGACCCTAAAAAGGGACGCTAGGCAGTAATGGGTTAAGAGGCTACACTGCAAAAACTGAACTGTTGTTTTTACAGAATAACACTGGCCGCTGAGGTTCCAATTTAAAACCGTTAAATTTCACAGTAATAAACAGTAAAACTGGCAATTTTCCAGTTTCGTACGGTAGTTATAAATTTTAGAGTTTATTGAAGTAAAATTTAGCTGTGTTATACTGTAAAAACAACAGTATAATACTGGCAGCAGAGGTTCCAGTTTAAAACTGTAAAATGTACGGTAATCTGTAAAATTAGCAATTTTACAGTTTAGTACTGTACAGTGATCAATTTTATAGTGAAATTAACAATTTTTGCTGTTAATTAGTGTAAAATGAGCTGTATTATTCTGTAAAAACAACATGCATTTTTTACAGTGCAGGACATTTTCAGAATATACAATACATTCCACACACATGGAGGTTTACAGGACATGGACCTCTTTTATGAAGTACATGTGCATTGCATACAGGACAGCTTCAGACTATGTATATGTTACACAGAACATGGACTTATTTATCTATGGGATCACTGAATGACATCACATAGCCTTTCATGCTTCAAATTTTCGCTTGGTCACCAGAACGTCACATAAACTAATAATAATAAAAAAAAACTACGCAAAAACAGCACTTTTTAGCTCAAATGGCAGAACTATTGTATTGCATTTTTTTCTTACTTCAGAGCAAAGAATTCTAAGCAACAGTCACAACAAAAGTTCATTCTTCATAGCTTTGTGACTCAGTAAATGTCATTGTAAATTCTACTAAGCATGTTAAAGCTCAAAAAAATTGCGTGCGTGAAGAAATACGAAACCAAGGGTTATTTGTAACCCCCAAAACAAGCATAAGCACAATATTTTTTTTTTAAGTTTGCGCTCCACATCGCTGTTCTTTACTATTTGTTATCCTAGATAAGTAAACATATATACTTATGGACAACTGAAGAAATTACGTTATAATCCTAGCTCTAGAACTACAGAAAGGGTATCCAGTCAAAATGTCGTGACTTCAGAGCGAGAGGAAGATGTAAAAACTTCGAACCAATTTCATTTGATGAGTTTCATAACAATAATATCAGCTATATTCAGTTTGTGTTTCAATCAATGTTAAGATTTTCATTCATGAAACATAAAATATTACTATACACAAGCTACAAGTGAAATCTAACAAGTTCTTTTTGCTTTTTATCCGTTCTTTAATATTCTTAAAATGCTTTTTCAAAGTTTTTATACTTATTCTGCAGTTGGTGTCTGGGTGGACAAAATGCTTTAATTGTAAATGAATAATAGTAATTATAAAGTTAACTTTGCTACTGCAGCTAACAAATCAATTTCTAGGTTGAAGCAAAGCATATTAAGAAATGTGAATAGACTTTCTAAACTTTGCAAATACCCAGATTTTTTATTTATTTTTTCTTCTTCTGTATAAATGGTATTAAATCGGATTAATAAAGAATTTCTGCATCAATAGTGATTTATGTGAAAAATAAAAACAATTATCTCGTTAATAAAAGCGTCTCTGAAATAAACATGGAATTCATTGCACTTTTTTAAATCATCAATTTAAAATCGTTCTTAAGATCTTTTTTTAACCATATACTTGTTTTTCTGGTATAATTCAAAAAATGCATGTCAACTATACTAATATCCAATTGAGTATCGTAAAATTAATTTTACTCTGAAAATTAAAATTATAACCAAAAATTTAAAGCTAAATTCTAACTAAAAGTGAAAGTGCTACCAGTGTTCTAACGAAAAATTGAGCTTTAAAATTCCGAGAACAAATAGAAAAACGAAGATGAACCTACTTTTCGCATTCAAGCGCCTATTTTTATTCAATTACCTGATTTGTCGAGGGAAAAAAAAGAAAAGCGATCATAGCATTCATATCTTCTCTCAATGTCCTCCCGAAACATTCCCGCTTTCGAAAAATAAAGGAAAAAAAAAAAAAAGAATAGTCGACTTTTGGTTTATTTTCCAACATTAATCCCAGAGCGTATTATCCGCAAATTCCGACCGGGATCGATAACAGAATGAAAGACTCGCAACAGAGAAAGCAAAAGTCATCATCTCTAACTTCATTTTCTGACGTCGGACGCATTTTGGAAAATTCGTTACCGTTCGTTTCTCTCCTTCTGTCTCTCTCAACTCGGCCGTCGTCGGGCGCAGCAGCGCCGCCTCGCGGAAACCGGTGCACTGCCCCCGTCTCCATGGAAACCGGATTCATGGATGTGCGTGGAAGTGGTTAGAGCTCGCGTTCTGCCTTTTTCCGAGGCGAATTGTTCTCTTGTTGTGTCCTAATTAATGACAGAAGAACCGCTCCACTATATTTTCAGTTGATTTCTGTTTCATAGCTTTTTGAATGTTTGGAATTTGATTATAGGCACATTAAAATTTAATTAATTTGGTTAAAATTAAGCAAAGAATTGTTCACATTGATGGAATCATTATGAATTTCGTGTTGCAAGTTGCAAAACAAAGTTTTAAACATTGTATAGTGTTGAAAAAGAAAAAAAAAGAAATTGTTCAAAAGCAAACAAGCTAATTATTCCGCATACCGTTCACAATTTGCAATATTAGCTGTCCTAAATGTTCGACCATACTTTATATTGAGTGGAATACTTGGTAAAAACAGTATGGATGATACATAACTGCGATTTTTTTTTTTTTTGAAAATGATGATGACAAGGCATTTCATTGTTTTTTAAATTGAAAATTGTAAATTGTAAATTGAATCTTTCGATTCGCAAAATTTATGGATTTCATCATTCCCTTACGTTGGAAAGAAAAGCTCAGACCTTTTGGGTACTGGTAAATTATTTTATTTGGTTCTTGTCAACCCCACGAGAAATTAGTACATTAAAGTTGCATTACAATGCTAACTAAATTTAACAATATTCAAATTTTCATTAAAACTCATTATGCTTGAAAATTATCAGCCAAGTAAAAAAAGAAATAGATGACATCAAAAGTTCTATTGGAGCCAAGTAAATAAAAAAAAAGCTACAAAGTAACATTAAAATCTGTATTAACTTCTTACATATTGTTTTATATAAGGGTCATTCCGACGAAAATGGTACAAATCATGTCCGAGACTTTAGAATTTTTTAAAATAAATTTTAATAACTACCACCCATGAAGTGTATTTTTTATTGGTTCTCCATTTAATTTTGTGCCATCAAGTATCAATTGATTTGGTATAATCCATTTAGAAATGACACAAAAAAAATTATCTTTGTCAGAAGAAGGAGAAAATGACGTGTCCCAGCTTCAAATTGCTAGAATTTTAAATGTGATTTAAAATTAAACTGAAATGTAAGAACAAAATAAATGACACTGCGCTGCACAAAAGATGCTTCTGACACCATTTCTGCAGATTTTTACGCAAATGAAAAAAAAATTCCCCAAAAAACACTGTTATTTATCCATGTCCCTAGATTTTCTATGTTTCGAATTATCCACTCTGTTATATGTCTTTTGGAAATAAAATAAACAATTGCATTCAATCTGATAAATTTTTTTAAAAATATAGGTAGTATAACTGCCATGATTAGCTTGCTACATTGAATTATCTAGTCAACAACCAGGGTGAGCCTAATTCTTTTCGTATGGTAGTTAATTTGAACTGTTGGATGTCCACTCTGTTAGAGCCGATTTCATGATGAAAAAAATAGATTTTTTCTTGAAATTGCAGACAGACTTACAGTTTTAGGCTGTTTATTCCACTTTATGCTTGTTCTTTGATTCTAACTTTTCTTTGTGATTATACAGATATTTTTAAAGGCTTATTTGTCCACTCTGTTATATGTCCACTCTGTTAAACAAAGTGATCAAAATATTTAAAATCCTTTCATAAATGAGTCATGTACTAGTTATTTACACTTCATTATACACAAATAAATGGAAACTCAATTAAAAAATATATAATTAGTTGGTGGAAATTATTTAAATTGATAATATTAAGTAAAGAGTTTCAGACATGATTTGTACCATTTTCGTCGGAATGACCCATAACTTAGTTAACAAATAATGCTCAATTAATCTTTGAATTTCTCCGCAAGTTAAGCAAAGCATACGATTAAATATTATCTTAAAGTGTAATGCATATTTCTAAGCTAAGTACCCAAAATCTACCCAAAAATACCAAACTTCTCTGAAATTTTCAATTTTTTATGTATTTATTCCATAGTCCAAGGTTTAAGAATCCAAAAATGTTTCATTTTTAAAGCACCGAGTTGGTGGTGTATTGCATGTTATATTTTTGTTTCTACGATAATCAGAAGCAAAGACATTGCTAGACCGGAAATCTAAATTCTGTTTGCTAGAAGGCTTAGGACGTCGTAACTTTTCCCCAAAACAACGTGTGAAATCCCGCAGACTTAAATATCGTTAAACAGTATGTATCGGTTTTCCCGCCAAGTTTGTGCCAAACTACAACTAACCTGTATGTATAGTTCTTTTAAATTGTTTTCAGTTTTGCCAGGTGGGAAGCTTTGTCTTGTGAGGTGGTTGCTTAATGAGTAAAAACTTCCCGCCTGGCAGGACTGAAAACAATTTAAAAGAACTATTATACATACAGGTTAGTTGTAGTTTGGCACAAACTTGGCGGGAAAACTCGATATCATAACTTTTTAAGGCTGAGTATTTAAGGTTTTCTTGGCGGGGGATTTTTTTACAACACTGTTGTTTTTGGGGAGATATCACATGTTTTTGCATTAATATTATTTCTTTGCCTGTTTTTTTTTTCTCTTCAAAATTTACTTTGCATGGTTTTTTTCCCTTCAACATTTTTCTTTTCGGTCCGACATCTGTGGTTTTCTTGGCAGCATGCATTTGGTGCAAAAGTTCAAGGATCTTCTTCAGTCTAGGATAAATTTGAAATCAATCACAATGTACCACCCGAACCGACGCAAAACAAAGCTAATTGCTAACAATACTACGATTAAATTAAAAGTTAAAAAAAAAAACCCCAACCCTTACTACCGATCTCATATTAAAATGAACTAAATTGAAGATCCCTTTTAAAAGCCTTATGCAATAAAATCAATTACAAATATTTTATTTGTTAACAAATAGAAATTGGCAACAGATGAAATTATAAATCATTGAGTTTTCTTACCTCGTGCCTCAACAATGAAAACATAAATGCTCAGATGTTGAACAGAGCTAGTAGATAGAAATCGGACCAATTTTAAGCATTAATAACTCCGGGGTGCGATGACCCCGGGGGGTAAATTTTGGGAAAATGTCCTCAATGTCTCATCGAGAATATTCATACCAAAAATCAACACTAAAGACCCCCGGGGAGAAAAGATACGGAAAATAAAAACGAGGGAGGAGGGGGTGGGGGGTCGAAAAACCTCCTATGCCGAGCTTTGGGACAAAATAAATGTGGGTCAAAAGCAGAGCTCAATCCGAGTTACCGTTTAGTCTGGACCCTTGTCAAACAATTTTTAAAAAGTGCGAAAAATAGCGATTTTATAACATATATCACCCCTCCCCCTGAGGGTCCTGGATGTTTTGCTTTAGTATGTGCCGTCAGGGGCCGCTGGAGGTTGAGTATACCAAAAATGAACTCTAAGGATCTTTATGGGGCTGAGATACAGAGGGGTGAAAACCCCGGTTTGGTTACTCGCGTAAACAGTCCTAGTCGCTCTTTTACATTTTTATTGGCGACGGAAATTTCTTGGCGGCTTGTATTTGGTTTTCTTGGCGGGGCGGGACGCTCCCGCGTCCCGTGATTTAAACAATTGTTAAGTGACGTTTATCTATATACATAAAAGACTACTTTTGTATGCGTATGGCCGGGGTAAACTTCTAAACTACTGGACCGATTTTAACTATTTTTTTCACCGTAGATAGCTGCAGTAACAGGAAGCAGGATAAGCAATAATTTATTTCTAAAAAGCTTAGTTTTAAAAAGTTATTATGGAAAATAGTAAATTTCATATAGTTTCCCTATTAAATGATCAAATTTTCAGTGCCTTGTTGCAAAAATTTGTTGCCAGGTAACAACAATATTAATGGTGATCATAATGAAAATGTGAACCAAGGCTTCTCTGGAGTAAGTATGAAATTTATTGCTTTCTTAGGATTTTTAGATTCATCTGTGCCAATAATCGCTAACGAGACTAAATAAAAAGATAATTGATTTTGGCAACAGTTAGAGAACAGAAAATGTTTATAGTCAAAAAATTTCTAAGTTAGGTACATAAGATGTTTTCACCAACGTAGTCACAAGGATATAAACTAATGATGGGACTTATTTTACGTGTAATGTTTGGAAGTACTTGACTCCAGTGCGATTGATTTTACAGGGTGTGACAGAGAAACTTGTTGATTTTAATTTGATGCTAATTAGAAAGGAGTGGTCAGAAAGGAGTGGGAAGAGTCTCATTTTAAAGAGAGGGTCCTGAAGTTTTGTTATCTTATAGTTTAGTTGTCACCATGCGTTGGACAAAGGAGCAACGAGCGTTCGCCGCCGAATATTACTTTTCAAATAATCTTTCGGTGGTCGCCACTCAACATGCCTTCCGAACTCGGTTCAAAATTCAGCCCGTTGTTCCCATTCCTGGCTGGAAATCGACTGTTTTGTGGGTGGAAACATTCAGGGAAAGTGAGAGTGTGGCAAACAGAGACCCAGGAGGTCAACGGATTTCTAGAATCCAAGAAAACGTCGAAAAAGTGAGGGAGTCGTTTTTGCGCTCTCTCAGGCGTTCGGCGCGTAAACACGCTGCTGCTTTGGGGATTTTTGATTGGACACTGAGACGAATTCTTCACAACGAACTCCAGTTTCATCCCTACAAACTTTCTGTGGTTCACCAGTTGAGTGATAACGTCTCCTTGAAAGGTGACGTACCGTGGCCGGCCCGCTCTTCCGATTTGAAGCTCTGTGACTATTTTTTATGGGGGTATCTCAAATCGATCGTTTACAATGACAAGCCCCGGACCCTGCAACGCCTGGAGAACAACATCCGGCTTACTATCACCAACATCCCATCAGTCGATATGCTCGAAAAAGTGCAACAAATCTAGGATACATGAGTGCATCATTAACAGGGGCCGTCATTCTTCCCGATGTAATTTTTAAATCTAACTAATATAAAAATTCAGAATGGGTACCATATCTTATAAAAAGTAGTAAACTGATACATGATGTACTTTTCCCTTAGTTGACTTTTCAAGTCTGCAAGTATCTCCGCCGCACCATGTACCAAGCTTATAACATTTCCGATTTACCTAAACATTTTTTGTAGCTTGCATTTGTATTTAAGGTGTGTACTACATTTTTTAGTTTGTCCAGTCAGAAAAAATTGCCATTGTTTACAGAAGTAGTCATTGTGTATATAGATATGCACTTTAATGCTGAAAAATTCATGAACGAGTGTCACTAAAACACCATACCCGGCCGAAACCCGGGCAGGGCCGGGTACCCGGCTAGTGCAGTATAAATGTCTATTTCTTAGTTTTAACCCTACATTGCATAGCGTTGCCAATTGGATACATGGACTATTTTTTCTTATGACCAGGCATAATACAACTCAAGCATAAAAAGCAAGTATTAGGTATCTTTAAAACAAATATAACCATTTGGATGGTGTTATGCAAAAAGGAGTTAACCCACAAAAACCTGATTTTGAGATAGTGGGCTTTAAAGTCAACTAACTCTGGCAAAAAGCATGGAGCTCTATACCAATATACCAATGATATGTTGCCATGAAATGCTGATAAGGCTTAAATATTTTTGCTTAATGTAGAAAGCAACATATTTTACCATCACAGTTGGATAACTCATTTTTTTATGTTTTGTGGGTTAACTCCTTTTTGCATAACACCATCCATTTATCCTCAAAATTAAATTTTTAAAAATGTTTTCCAATGATTTCTTATTACATTGAAAAATATGATTAGTTCCTTCAAAGGAAAAAAAATCATGCAGTGTAGGGTTAAATACAATTTTCCATTTCGTTTATTTATTTATTTTTTTTACTCTTAAGGTAGAGTCGCACAACTTAAGTAACAGTGAAAGGCAGACTTTAAATTTTAGTAAAATTTGAAGCACTCGGCTAAGGGAAAGGAAAGAGACAAATATTTTAAAATGTCAATTAAAATATAAAATATTCTTCTAAATAAATCAAACAAGATTAAAATCTCCTTTATTTATCATCAACAGCGAAGGTTATCACATGAATACCTTTTACCCCTTTGAACATTTCTCTGTGATCCAGATGTAAAGAAAGAAGTTGATTGATAAAAATAACATTAATAGACATCCCTACATACAAACTGGTCGTTCCTACCGAAAGTCAAGCTAAAACCACGCTGCAAACATCCGATGAAAGTTCAATTTCTTAGCGCACACGGTCTGTTTCCTTCATATCTACACGAGTTCAGGATGCTAAACTCATCATTATGTGTTTGCAGTTAACTTGGAACTCCTAAACATTACTTATTCAATTGTCCGTTAACTATCTCTTTCCACTTCACATATAATTCCAACCTTCCTGTATCCAGAAATATGGTTCATATTCTACATCATCCAGCTACTCGCAAGAATCTCCATAAAATAATGTTTTTACTCAGCACTCAAATAGAAGACTTCAAACTTCCCGCCTAATAACTTTAATAGAAATATTATTGCCTGTTTCTGTACATATCAAAATTTGTTTAAGAATTTTATGCGTTTTTCTGTGTAAAATAATGTTCTGTTTATATACGTTTCCTAGCGGGCGCTTGGTCGCTCGTTGGTTTTTCTTTTCTCCCATTCACCATATCCGGTTAACCCCTTATCAGGGTAGGTACCGTGGTGACTAGTGTGGTTTAAATAAATAAAAAAATCCCTACATACGATGAAAGAAGAAATTTTCGAAAAAAAAAGAATTTCTCATATTTTCGGCTTGTTCCCATTTGAGAACATTGGCATGTTTCGTGAAGTTGTTTTACTAAAGTTTTGGCTACAATTTTGCATTCATGCAAAAATAGTTATAATTTATGCTATTGGTTACATTCACATGAATTTCAAATGGTAAATAGTTAAAATTAAATATAAAAAGGAAATTATTTAAATACGTATTTGTTTAATCAAGACAAGCTACATAAAATCGCAAATAACTAAATGTAAAGAAACTCAAACCTTAGAGTAATATTTTAACTTTTATGATGATGAAAAGTCGACTAAAATTTTGCCTTTCGTCTATCAACCTTCGTAGATGACAGCCAAAAAGTATTCGAAATCGCGCCAAAACTCGCGTCGAAAGTTATTCAGCATAGCGTCATACGCGCAAGGTAGTTGTTTTCACTACGTCAATGGTCCGTGCGATGTGTAAACTGTTTTACAGAATTATCGCAGGAATCGATGCGTTCATTGTAACCTATGTTAGCACGCCGTACAGTGCCCGCGCTTATTAAAATTATATTTGTGCTTAGGATAGTTGATTTCATTAAGTGGCTGATTTTACAAACCGGCATTTATAAAATTACAAAAAGAAAAGGTTTTATAGTGATAACAACATGAAAAATAAATTAATTACTGTTATCTGTATTTTATATTAAGTTAATTAAAATACAATTCGAATTCAACTCATATGTAAAAAGTAAAGTTTTTAAATTACACAAGGGTTTTAAAATATTGACTCGTTGTTTTAGAAACAGAATAAGGAAAGAAAAACTCATTCTTAAACCTTGACGTTTAGGCATGTTTTTCTAGCGAACGAATTATACTCAAACTGAATGATATACACTGACAACCTCTGTTTTGTTGAAAGAGAAAGAAAACTCTGGTTTTATTCAGACAAAAAAAAAAACGTGTTTTCTCCCCCCCCCCCGTTTTAACATATACTATCCAAAAACTAATTTTATAAAATGGCGCGAGTGATTTTATTAGTGGCGGGAACTGTAGTTATTTCTCATTTAAAAGTTTTTCAAATACAATATTGAAATTTGTTTTATTATTTACTAGCAGTACACGCACCGCCTGCGGTTCTGCAGTAAATTTAAAAAAATTGGAGAAAGTAATGTTTTTTAATTCAAAACATTTAAGCGTAATCCCGAAAACTGCAAAGATCACCAGAAATGGACAATGTGACTGGAAAAAGTTAAGTTTGACATGAGAAAACCCTATTTTACACTTGGATATGGCTTTTGCGCAAAAATTTCACCCTTATTTAGGTCTTTTCAGGATTTCGATTTCCAAATAAGATTACGAATTCTTTTCCGCTGAAATGCATATTTTCACCTTATTACAACAAAATCTGAATATTATAACTTTGAAAAGATTAACGTGATCTCAAAGATTAATGTCACCCAAATGAACACCAGCATTGAGCAATGGGGGTGTTTCTTTCAGTCCAAAGTACAAATTTTAGTCACAGAAATTGATAGACTGACAAAGTGAAATAACATGAAGCCGAAAAGTAGTTTTATTTTCGTAGACATTTTATTCTAGTTTTTTCAACATTTTACTGAATACTAGCTGATGTACCCGGCGTCGCTCCGGGTTTAAATGTAACATGACAAATCCAAGAAAATTAATGCATGCCTTTCAACTAAGCCTAGTAGAATCATATTTCTCAAAGGTATTTTTTGTGACCATGCGGTAGATCAACTTAAATGCGTTATTTCTTTCCGTGTGACTTTCCAAAAATCACCTTTATTTCCAACTGTTGCCAAAATCAATTCTCTTTTTATTTAACCCGGTATTGATTGTTGGCATAGATGAATATAAAAATGCTAAGAGAGCAATACATTTCATACTTACTCCAGAGAAGCCTTGGTTTAAAATTTTCATCATGATTACTATTAATAATGTTGTTGCGAGGCAACCAAATTTTGCAACAATGGGTTGAAAATTTAATCCTTAAATGGGGAATTGACATGAAATTTACTATTTTCCATAATACATTTTTTAAACTAAGCTTTTTAGAAATAAATTATAGCTTATCCTGCTCCCTGTTACTGTAGCTATCTACGGTGAAAAAATGATCAAAATCGGTCCAGTAGTTTGGAAGATTACCCCGGACATACATAAAAAAAGTAGTCATTTATGTATATAGACTTTCTTGTATATTCAATCTTGAAAACAAGGCGTGATTTCTATGACGTCACACAAGGGCCGTATGAGATAAGCACTTCGGCGAGATGAGTGTTCAGATGTCAACCACTTTGCTGCCACTTTTGTTTCGATTCGCGCTGTTCCAGGTCGTTTAATAAAACTAAAATGAATCAGTGTGTTAAAGCTTTTTTGGACACTTTACCGAAAGTTAGGGTGGAGATGGTGTACTGATTTTTTTCAGCAAGATCAACATTTCAATGCCCCAAAAATTAGTGGAACATAACGAGTAAGATAGGCCCATCAAATCTTTTCAACTGTCCAGTATTTTCCTATTACTTTGCTCTATAAAGAGGTGTCCATTTCTCAGAACCTTTCGTCCCAATAAATAGAAAAAAAGAATTACTAATGTTTACATGTGTGATATAATGCGTAGAAGCGCAAAAATTGAGTTTGAATCTGCGCGTCGAGTAAAAGAATTTATGCAAAATATATAACTTTGTCAAATTATTTAAAAAATGGTTGAATCCTATGTTTTGACTTTCAGAAAAAAGTACTTCCAAAATTTAGGAAACACCCCGATTGTAATAAAATTTTTTTACACTTTGCTGGGACAACTCTTGCTTCAGAAACGCGTCCAGAAACATTGTCTCACCCATGCTCCTCAATTAAAAAAACATTCTTTCCAAAGTGACGGTTTTCTAACACGCTGCGATGTTTTTTCCACCCAAAAAGAACGAAGCGGGCAGATTGTCATTGTTTACAATTAATGGGACGCGACAACTGCGCCAAAGTTGCGCCACTCGGGCTTAAATTTCTCGAAGCCTGCGCTCGACAGGGGACTGACATACCGGGCGCAGAGAAAAGACGCTCTAAAGAGTAATGAATCCATTCTGGTGCAAAAGTGTAGCGAAGGTGACAAGTTAAAGTAACGGCTGCGGAGGAAGAGGGATTTTGGAAGGTGGAGCCAGACCTGTACTCGCTGCGAGTTATGTAATACCTGGAATTTTGCAATAATCACGCTCGCTTGAGAATGGCTTTGGGCACACTTTTTTTACTTATTTTGCACTAACTGTTCTCAACCTTTGAGGCTCTGCACTTCCCTTTGAACCCTGATACTCACTGGGGGCTTTAATTCTAGACACTTTTCTAGATTTCGGCATTTAGCGTTGTATAATTAATTATTAGATTTATTTATTTCACTTAAATCATTTATTTGTAACTTCTCCGATATGGTTGTATTCATTTCATGTGTGAATATATTATTATCATTCATTAAAAATGTTAAATACTAGAATTACATTATATAACAATAATATAATGTAATTTCAAAATATTATATCAAAATTTAATAATCAAACAAATAACTAAATGAATCAGTAAGCCAATAGTTTGTAGGAAAGCCATTACTTTTTTATCATATTTCATTACCAAAGCTGATTATCTAAATAAATCAAAATGCATTTGAAAACAATAATTCAAAAATTCGTTTTTTTTATAGTTTGCATTAAAAAAATAAAGTAAAAGAACAACTCACATAAAATGAACACATACATATAAGAGAAGTTATGAATAAATGATTTCAGTGGAATAAATGAATCTAAAAATTCGTTATGTCAGCGTTTCTCAATTTTTTTTGCCCGCGGAACCCTTAAAGCTTTTCCTTTACTTCAAGGAACCCCATTATTTTTTTATGACTAGAAGACAAAATAATAAGTATCTGGAAGTCAAACAGCGGTGCCCCAATAAAAGGTCATAGGGTTACTGTTGAGAAATCCCAAAATTTCTTAACTCGCAAATTTTGCCTGATGATTCAACAAAACTCTGAAAAAACAGTACATAAGTACCATATAAAAAAAGATAAGGATGCTACTCTATTATTTTGTCTTTTAGTAAAATTAGAAGTTTCTGTCAGCAATTCAAAATTTCCTCCCAAAAGTTTAAGTTCGAGGTGCCCTGGGGTGAAATGATAAGAAATGAAAATCATTCGGCTACTTTCTTCAAATAGATGAAACTAAGTTACGTGAAACTTTTCGTATTCTGACCGCTTAACGCGGTTTTAGGTGAACCGATCCGATTTAGACGACTTTTGGGAACAACTTGTCCTTCGGTTAGTGTTTGCCTGCATTTGACCAATATTTTGTGAGTGCACCAACTCAAAACATATCGCACCCTTGCTACAAAAGTGCCACAACTCAAAAAACTACGTTTTCCAGGAATTGCAAAAAACTGTTCCCGCTCTGACTAGGCACATTTTAGTATTTTTGAATTTGTCAATATGAAGACCGATACATCTCAAACTATGATCGTTAGTTACGCACGTTACTCTACGACGGCTGGACGACAACTCAAGATGTGGCATGTGGCATTTCAGAGGAAGGGGTCCTATGCATCTTGATAACAACAAAACGCCATAACTGCCCCTTGGCGGCTGATTTTTCCATGCAACTTCTGGCTCTTTTGAAGATTGGTAGAGACGTGTAAACTACGTCTAATGGCGGTCATAACTCAAAAATTACAATTTTTGAGTTGTGGCATTTTTGTAGCAAGTGTGCGATATGTGCAGGTGAAGTTTTTCCACTTCACATTTCAAAGGTGGGGCACAATAGAAAAACTCCCTTTCAGAGAGGAAAATATTCTACGCTGATTATTTTATTAGGGAGTAGAGTCACAAAGATTTAGCATTCTTTATAAGGCTGTAATTTTGCCTCTCACAAGAAATGCGGTACTTTCCAACCTCGAAAGGAGTGCCAGCAGTCATGAAAGCTTTTATTTGAAAAAGGAGTGATAGGTTAGGAAACGCACTTGCCGGTGCTTTCAGTTTTTACTTCCTGGTTGAATGCTACTTTGCATTCTCCCCCCACCCTGTTTTGGGAAAATCAGAAGAGACCTCAGGCATGCGCAAATACGAGGAAGATCGTACGATAAAAAAAAATAGACAATACCCAAGTAGCACACTTCGTTTTTTAAAGGTTGTAAAACGGTTATTAACGTTGTGACAATCGATTAGAAACGTTTATAAAACGTTTAAACTTTTTTTGTGCTACCTGGGTGACTGTTTCTCCTTGAATGAAAACAGAGACTTCGTTCAGTTCGCCAGAAATGTCAGCAAGATTGTCTGGTTTTATCAGCCGTCATGATTTCATGCAAAACATTTAAATCTATAAAATATATTGATGTTTCCCACTCCAGAGCCAAAAGAGTTTTCTTCCCGCAGAACTGAAAAAAAAAAAAAAAAAAAAAAGTTGTTTGGAAAGTTCGTACAATCTTTTGAACTTCATACGTTTAAACACGCGTTCATACTAACTTCCTTTTTGTTTTAGATAACCCAGCGTTTAGAAATAAAAATACGCATTTTCTTCGTTAGATAACTTTTTCGAACATATTGGGGTTGTGTTTTCTCTAAATACATTGAATGTATTCAATCTCAGCTAATTTTACCCGGTTTTCTGGAAGGAATAATAATGCACAAAAGAATGTACCCATTATATTAACAATGCATGTTTTGCAATGAATCAAGAAAAGTAAAATTTTCCTGCAAAATGCACATGCAAATATATCTAAAGAATTTATCAAAAGAAAATATCATAGCGCTAAATCGTGCAAACTTGCATAGAACTGCACACACGTATTTTGAAGTTACAAATAATCTCTTTTTCAACGCAAAAGAGTTTAGCTGATGAATGAAAGGACATCCGACTTTTGCCGGATTTGGAGGAGGTAAATATAGTGACAAATTTCATAAAGAAATAAAAATTAATAAAATTTATTTTTCTAAGATGAAAATTGAAGATGTTAGGGAGGGGGAGATGTATAATATTTCGATTTTTCACATTAAGAATGTTTCGCATATTGTATTTTTAACAAATAATAAAAAATTCGCGAATATAACATTTAAAATTTCCGGTTACATTCTCCCCTCCATCTTCCACTATGTTTAATTTTCAATTTTGAGTAAAAACCACGAAACAGTGCTTGAGTAAATACTTAAGGAGTGCTTGAAATTTCAAGACATGAAATATGTTTGTAAAGGTTTAAAAATAGTCCTGCTCATAGGATTGCATCCAAACAGCAACATCGAAGCATCCCCCGTTTTCTAGAGAACTGCATCGCTTGCATTGACCGCTGCCAGCGGAAGGCATTCTTGCAAAATCCCGCGCATCCTGCGCGTCGGGAAACCCCCTCTCTGCTTGTATTGATCCATCTCGTCATGAAGAGCAAGCGACAGCAATGTCAATAAACAACACCCCCCCCCCCTCTCTCTTTGGCACCTTAATCATCTCGGGTTCTCCCTAGGATGCGTGGAGGATCGATGCTCGCAATTATAGTCCACTTTTTTATTTTTTAAAAGTTCGTCATTAAAAGGGGCGGAGGGAGGTCAGAAGGGGTGACTACTCTTTTCGTGTCTTTTGCGAATATGATGTGTTTAAGCATGTGTGGTTGTGCGTCGTTGTTTCTTTACATAATATGCATTTCCTGTACATCCTTTGACTCTCCCTCACTGAACTTAAAATAACGGGTTTGTTTAAAAGATGAACTGCAGGGGTCGCTTTTTAGCATAATTTCCATTTTATAAAAGAAAGTAGAAAACAGCATTAAAAGTGGCTTGATGCATCTTAAAAATAAGTCCAAAAGAAAACAAAAAAGGCAAAATAAGTAAAATAATTAAATAAATATTAAAAATTGGAAAATAGAATTTTGAAATGGGTAAAATGTGTGTCTGTTGGTCTGTTTGCCACAACTCTTAATAACTTTTGAGTGAGCAGTCCACTTTGAATATATATATTTTTTTGTGTGTGTGAAAGATCTGTAACTTTTAAGTAGAAGTTCCAGCCTTAATATGGATATAAAATAATGTCTGACGTCAATAATTCACAAAAACGGAGGGTACAGAAAAAAATATTATTTGCATTTTTTAAAACAAATTTGTCAATTTTACCCCCCATAGATCCGATTCCCACACTATGGAGTAAAACATAAATTACATTTTAATACTTGCAAGGATTTCGAAAATGCTTCTTATGCTGAAAAATTATTAATTTTTTAAAGGAAAATTACCCTTAGTTGAGAGAGAAACAAAATTTACCATCGAATGAAATATTTTACAGAAGGATTATTTTGCTAATGAGTTAGCTGACGCCATTTCTCAGTATCTATTAAACAACAAGTTTCAACGGGTTTTAATTAGGAGGTCCATCGCTTAATTTCATTCTAAACACAATTATCTGTAATAAAATAATTACTGAAATAAAGCCGCGAAGGAAAAGTTTCTCTCAGAGGAATTCGTGCATACATTTTTACTCGAAGAAAAAAAAAAGCGAAAAACTCCACGTGACTTTCAAACTTATCTGTTTTGTTCCTTCATACCCAACTATGGCTCCATTATGTAAATGAAATTTCGACCACCAAAGCAGTGCGGCAATGTGATTACGCCCCATCGTTGTTACGCTTTCAACTTTGAAACTCGAGCACTGGATATCAAAAGAGAGGGGAAAAAATGCAAAATGGCGCAGAAATTTTGCCCATAATGCCTGTAAACTGTTATCTTTTTACACCCTCGGCCGCTAGGGTAATGTGCTTAGTTTGGAACTAAACTTTATGAATGGTAGATATTAAAGCTGACTTCTCATTAGGTGTAATTGTTCGCCACTTTAACGTGAACTGGGAAATTAGGATAGGTTGGTGGGAAGGGGATGGAACAAAGAAGTTTCTTTTGGAAAAGTTTTTATCTAAAAAAACTTTGAAGAGAAAGGTAAGAAAATATCATGCACTCAAATGAGAGGCTGAAACTGCTTTTTTTTATAAAGCTATTACGAAAAACATAAAATTGAATGTTTAATGCTAATCAAGAAACTTTCCTAAAGTTCTATGTAACTTATTTTAGGCTTTTACTTGATATTAAAACTAATTCTGTAGCTTTTATAAATTATAAAAACTTTTTAACTTTTAAAGGAAACAATTTTTTATGGTTGGACCAGATTCGCGCATTAAGTGGCTTGAAAATCATCCTCATTGGAAGATTGCACATGCACACTGCTGCAGCAACCATTGCAAAAAAAAATACAGTGAACTCTCACTTATGCGCCGGCCCAAGGGACTAACAGAAAAAGGTGCATAAGTGAGAGAGACGTATAAGTGAAAAAGCCTATTTAAAGGACTAAAACGCAACATAGGCTCTAATGAGAGAATGAATAAGAATGTCTCTAGAGACAAGGGACATATTACTACGGTTTGGCAATTACTGTAATGTAACTACAATGATAATGACAAAACAAAAATTGTAGCATAACTAATTACAAAATGTTCCCTTTGAAACGATCCATAATAAAAAATTGTCCCTCTTCGAATTCTAGTTCAATGCGGAAAAATGTCTTCCGTGAGTTGTAAAGACGAAAGATTAAAGAGGAAAGTGAAGAAAAATGCTTATTTTTTAAAGAAAATAAATTACTTTTAACATTTTACGGAAAATTCGGCGCATAAGTGAAATATTTAACTTTCGAGCGACGCATAAACGAATGATATTATCATTACTGTGCTATTGAAATGTGCTGGGACCATTTAAAATCGTCGTATAAGTGAAAAAAGCGCATAAATGAGGCGGTGTATAAGTGAGAGTTCACTGTATGTTTTTACAGTATAATATAGCTAATTTTATAGTAAACTGTAAAATTGCTAAATTTACAGTTTACTACTGTGCATTTTACAGTTTTAAACTGGTACTTACACTTCCAGTATTATACTGTAAAAACAATAGTTTATTTTTTGCAGTATATAAACTCAAAAGATCCAATAACATAGTAACTGTTTACTTCAGATTGAACAAACTTGATATATTTTAAAACTCACTCCAAACTATACAACTATAGTAAGAAAAGAATATAAGGGTCATTCCATCGTGACTAACGTAACATTCAGAGCTGATTTTATAACTCATTTTACCTGTAACTTAAATGATAAAAAATAATTTTTCACTGTGTTGGTGGATTTGCATTGTAGATGGTGTACATGTATTATTTCTGCTAAGAATTTAAAATAAAATTACTGACAACAGATATTTTTTCAACCAAAATAGCAGTGTGACTAACGTAACATTTTTGCAACCTTGAAAAATAATGTTCATATTATGAGGCAAAATTTTCTGAAAGTTAAGCAAGTGTTAAAAATTGGCTGATATATTTGAAAAATATGGAATGTTAGCTTTTAAAAATATATATTACATTTATTACATTTTTAATTTTTTTAGTCTTAAGTGTCACTTTTGCTGAAAATGGAGTGTGACTAACGTAACGTGACTAACGTAACCATCGAATAACAAGCAATAGATTTCTTAAATAAAATTTATTATGGCTAATATTATTGATAATTACATTAAATTTTCATTTTTTTAAACTTATTATGTTGCATATTTTTATTTATTTATATATTTATTATTATTATTATTTTTTAATTTTATGTATTTTTTTATTTATTTTTTCTGGAGTAAGAAATTGTAAATGGAAGGCTCCCTTTTTAACTTAATTGAGTTTGTCAAAGGAAATTTAGCTTTTGAAAACTGAATATTATCAGGTTTGAGCCATTCAAATCTTTGATCTGTTTCTCTCATCTTTGATCTTTTGAGCCCAATGTTTGAACTTCCTAGAGTTAACTCAAAACCGGTTTCTTCATTCTTATTATTTTTTTTATAAAGTTGATAGATTTATTCTAAGTTATACATAGGCAAAACCTTTTTGTAGCTTCTTTCTCTTGTTGGCAACAAAGTTCTTTACATATTTAACATCTTTCTTGTGGGAAAAAAATCGCGAAATTATCACATTATTATAAAATTAGAGAACTTATTGTTTCGTATTATCCGACAAACTTAACGATTGTCTATGGGATTTAGGATTTCCTATATTAACTGCTATACCTGATGCCAGCTTTTGGATAGATATAACTTTCTTTCAAGGACTGTTGGCTAAAGCTTTTTTTTATATTTCTTTGTTGCCTTTTCCAGTGCTTGCCTTGTGAGAAAAGGAGATTCTGCAGATAATGAGGAAATAGTAGTTTGTTTCTTTGCAAGCATCTTACTTATTTAATTATTTTGAGGCTTCTCTATCTTCCTCTTTTAACTTCATACCCCAAATTGTGTTTTTTCGTAAAGAACGCATCAATGTTTTTGACATTTCTCTTTCATCTGAATTTTAGAGGCTCTGATTCGCCCGACTTCTTATTTTCCGTTCTGAAGCAGTCAAAGGAGCTATTTTGCCTCAAATATTTCAAATTAGTTTGATATATTTATTTACTCTTAACTGGAAATTTAAATAAACACTAAAATAGTTAAGCTTTAAGCTACATTAATCTGTTTTTTAATTGTTACCATAGCCACATTCAAACTGTTACGTTAGTCACACACCTAAAATGTTACGTTAGTCACACTAATATTTTTCTATTAAATATATTTAAAATAAGTATTTTAGGCTTTTCGAGTAGATATGATATAGACATAAGAAAATAAAGAGCTATGGTATTTAATTATTTTTAGTTCAGTTTTAAAATAGAAAACATTGCATTTTTGTGACTAACGTAACATAAAATAAGAAAGTGAAATAATGAAGATAATTAAAATGCTTATCTTACACTGAAGTGACAAAAGTCATGGGATAGCAATATGCAAATTTTCAGATGGCAGTAGCATCGCATAGAACAGGTATAAATGCGCAGTGCTTTTACAGAGCTTTCATTTCTGTTCAAGTTATTCATGTGAAGAGGTTTTAACGTGATGATGACCGCACGACGTGAATTAACAGACTTTGAACGCGGAATGTTAGTTGGAGCTAGACGCATGGGTCATGCCATTTCGGAAATCGTTAGAGAATTCAACATTCCCAGATCCACTGTGTCAAGAGTGTGCCGAGAGTATGAAATTTCAGGCATAACATCCCACCATGGACAGCGCAGTGGTCGACCGCCTGCACTTAAAGATCGAGACCGGCGACGTCTGCAAAGAGTCGTAAATTCTAACAGACAAGCAACACTGCGTCAAATCACCGTAGAAATCAATTTGGGACGTACAATGGACGTGTCTGCTAGAACTGTGCGGAGAAATTTGGATTTCTTGGGCTATTCCAGCAGAAGACCGACTCGAGTGCCTTTACTGACAGAACGACATCGCTTGCAGCGACTCTCGTGGGCACGTGAGCATATCGGTTGGTCCCTAGATGAATGGAAAACCGTGGCCTGGTCCGATGAGTCACGATTTCAGCTGGTAAGAGCCGATGGTAGGGTTCGAGTGTGGCGCAGACCCCACGAAGCCATGGACCCAAACTGTCAGCAAGGCCCTGTTCAAGCTGGTGGTGGCTCCGTAATGGTGTGGGCTGTTTTTTCATGGCATGGACTTGGTCCTCTAGTGCGACTGGACCGAACATTGACTGGAAATGCTTATGTGCAGCTACTTGGAGATCACTTGCAGCCATTCATGGACTTCATGTACCCAAACAACAATGGGATTTTTATGGATGACAATGCGCCATGTCACCGGGCCACAACTGTTCGCAATTGGTTTGAAGAAAATTCTGGACAATTCCAACGAATGATTTGGCCACCTAGATCGCCCGACATGAATCCCATTGAGCATTTATGGGACACCATCGAGAGATCTGTTCGTGCCGAAAATCCTGCCCCATCAACGCTTTCACAATTATGGACGTCTATCGAGACAGCATGGCTCAATATTCCTGCAGAAGACTTCCAACGACTTGTTGAGTCCATGCCACGTCGAGTTGTTGCACTTCGCCGGGCAAAAGGAGGGCCGACACGATATTAAGAGGTATCCCATGACTTTTGTCACTTCAGTGTATAAACTGAATGAAAAAAGCTGTTAATTCAATCAGATATAACTCCAAACTTTCATAAGAAACGCAGTTCTTTTAAAAATTCACAGAAATTTTAACATTATGCACGAAAACAATGACCAATGTTTTTAGCGTTTACTAAGACTTTTCTGCAGCCATGTACTTACAGAGCTCCAACATAAACACCACAAAGGATTTTTAAAATTTTTGCTAGATTCATATACTAGAAAGTATGTTGAATAAAATGATAGGTCACAGTTAAGTCTTTAAGGTACTTTTATTTTTTAGGCTGAGGTTGACATTTCTATGGAATGACCCATAAATACTTCTGTGTTGAAGAGCAAAAACATAAACGGCGTTAAAATGCACAAAATTTATAAAAATTAAAAACTGTTTTGCAAATTTTCCTGCGCTGCTTGTCTGTAGTCGGATGAAGTCGTTAAAAATGAGACAATCTCAGTATATATATGAACTTTTCTTGATCTTTTGAGTCATTTCAATGTATGAGCCAATTTTTAGGTTTCTTCTTAGCAGGCTACTGATTTTCTAATAAATAATATTTTTAATTCCTGGTAAAAGAAGCAGCTAATTCATGGTTTTTCTTCTTTTTATGGAACTAACCTTGTAGTTTGTATTTTGATTAAACTACTCTTGTTGTTTGTGTTTTTCTAGAATTAGTGACTTAATCGAAGCATTGTGTGTTGTAGCACTTATTCGCTATACTAACTGACCGTTAAGAATCTTACACTTACTTCCTCTTCAGTACAAGAAAAGGGAAGCAATAACTGAGAGAAAGAATGTTTTCAAGAGTGTTAGGCTATGGCTGAGTATCCAGGGCATTGCATACACACAGACAATAAAAGACAAAGATACTTCTTATCCTTAAAATTTAAAATGAGTGAAGGAGCTGGTTTTTTTTTATTATCCTCTGGCAACGATTTAATATTTACTTCAGTTCTCTCCAAACAGTTGGTCAAAATGTATATGTCATTTGTCAGACATAATGGCTTTTTAATGGGTTTTTAGTGATAAAACGAATAAACAGATAAGCTTAAAAAGAAACATCGTGAAAAAATTCCAAGTCAATCCCTCGACTACTTTTCAACTTTTGCGAAAATAAACCTTTGGACGATACATTTTATGCATACAATCAAGCCCGTTTAATGGAATAGCCATTTTGCCACTAAAAATTTCCTAATAAGCGGGATATTCCATTATCCGGGATCAAAATAATGCATTACAACGATTTGGGACATTGGAAATGTATTATATTAAGCGGGATATTCTTTTAACGGGTATTCTAATTAGTCGGCTCGACTGTATAAGTTTATTTTACACATAACTTATTTCTGTAAGCTTCCATTTCACAACAATATTTAAAAAAAAAACCTATGTTTAATATTATTCCTTACAATCTGGTGGCAACTTTTAAAGTGATACCCACGCACAACACCATGCTGTTGCTTCACATGATATTTATTATGGCTGGCTTCGTCATTAGCACCTCTATTAAGTTCCATGAATATTTAAATTAAACACTTCACCATAATTACTTTTCTCAAAATAAATAAATGTTATACGTATAAAGATTAACCACATGAGCGCTCAGCATTTTAATTAAATGCAAACTACAACAAATTCTGCTGCTTATCAGTTTTTGCACACATTTTACTACACCATAAATCCTCAACTACTTCCGGTAAATTTATCCTTTAGACAATATTTTACAAGCAAATTTTTTTTTGCTATTAGATATACCAATAGAACATTTTATTTATGAAAAACCCATTCTGCAATAGTTTAATGGTGTTGTTTGTGATTTATCTCAAAAGTAACTTCATTTTATGCCTCAAAATAACCCATTATATTCGCAGAAGCACCGCATATCTCGGTGTGGTGAACCATTTTATGAATTATTGGAATCTGCGAGCAAATATTAAAGCGTTTTATTGCTCGAATATTTAGCATTTCATTTTAATAAGATATAGCTTCAATTAAGGCCCTGCTCAGGCCCTCGTAAAACAGCTGTGATAAGACTTATTCACCCGATTGCTGCAGCATGAAGTGAAAACGGTATCGGAAATTAACGAAGCTTTAAGAGGCGAGCTCGTTGTTTTTACAAACGCCGGTTGTTTAATTACCTTGACTTCTGCGTATTAATGAAACAGATTGGTAAGTTATTTTCGCTTTAATAAGTTTCCGTGATAGTTGTCTTGTTTTAAGGCAGAATCCTAGAAACATTAGCTACTCCAATACTGAATTCAGCGAAGTTGGTATTTATTTGTTTAGTCATTTAATCATCTTCTTCATTAGTTATTTATTTATTCGATGTTTAAAGTACAGGTACTAAAACCATTTTTTATAAAATAGACAAAAAAATTGAAATGGAGTATTGAAATATTTTCATCAACAAATAAATTTATGCTTATAAATATATTTAAACCCGCTGGTGCAGTAAAAGATACACTTAAAGATTGAAAAGAAATAATCAATTTAGTAGATGTTATGAACTGCTCTGACTGCTGTGCGTGTTTAACACAGTCTGTCGATGCTGAAGATACATAAAAAAAAAAGAAGAACTTCCCACCTATAAACAGATAATTTTTGATCACGTTTGGAAGGGTTATTGCTCAGTACTTGGAGTCTCCAAATGTGTACGAGTTCAGATTAGCTACCCAAAGTAAATCTACGATTATCAGAAAAGAGTATCAGACCCATGGATTAACCGTCCAATTTTGAGTTCCTGATCCCTATAAAACGCCTTCTCCGGTGCGTAGATGCTAACCTTTTGTATCCGGGCTATTCGTATAGAAGTTTTCCTTTCGAGACGGGCGGTACAACTGCTGAACTTCAGATCTCTTTTCCTCTAAAGACGGGCAGGTGCGACTGCAAGCGCTTAGGTTTTATGACTTCGCGGTTCGAATACAAAGCCGTAATCCCCAAGCAAGGGGGTATGAAATCCTGGAAAAATCCCCGGCTCCAAAGGGAATAAGCGAAGATTTCAATCCCGTTCTCAAAGAAAAAAAGACTTGCGGTATAGCATGTGTACCACCCGGTTCTAAGTTCACATTGTACGTCTCGTCTAACAAACAGACCACCACAGTGCCTCTTGGTTAAAATAAGACCTGATCGTTCAATAGTCCGTTGTTATGAGGTTTACTATTAATCCTGCTGTCTGTTGCCTGTTCCTTTTTGTTTGCTAGTCAATATGTTAGCCGTCTGTTGCTATGGCCGCTTGTAGATGACTACTGCTCACCGCCAGACAGATGTTCTTACAGTTAGAAACGTTCTCCAAAGAAAAGGAACGATGCCATGAGCAATGCTGAACTCCGCAAACCCACTTGTTACGTATCGACTATCCTCAATACTTCAAAAGACTTAAACTTAGGTGAAATCATTCATTTGCGTTCTAAGAGATTTATTGGGCAACATTTCAAATAGGGGACGAAGCGCGTCGTCGTTTAAAATGATATAAGAAGTGCAAACGCTCGCCCAAAGAGACTAAATTTACCTCGGCAATGTTATTGCCCCTTTCTGACACGTCCACTCCATTTCTATGTGCTTACGCACCGGACCCTACTCTATGTCCTGATTATTGCTGATATACTGTATTTTCAATTTCACCCATCATTTCTGCCTACCAGTGCATTTACACATATGCGGACGCGGTGAGCGCATATTGTTTTCTACGTGATATGCAATAATTATATAACCTTACACTCTACTACAAGTGCAAAAGATGATGTGATAAAAATATTCGTTAAAACTAGTTATTAATTTTCTAGCAGTAAAATACCTTTCGTACCTTTATGTTTAATACTATAACGGACAGGTTACTTACATGTCATCGCCGCCAATTCAAAAATAACTTACCTCAAAGTTTCGTTCATACAATAAATATTTGTTCCAATCTAATTTTAACCTGATGTTGAAATTCTGGCATCTTTTTGTGTTGCCAATATGCTAAAGCAGCTAAATTTAGCTCAGCTTTCTATTTTTCCCCAGACAGTTGTAAGAAAGTAAAAAAGAAAAAGTCTAACTGAATCAAACCTGGTTGTGATAGTAAGTAAGTACCCAGACAGACACTGAGAGCGTGTGCCAAAATATTTCCAATACATAGTAAAACTTGTCAGAGCGGAGAGTAAACATGGCGCACACTCGCTTCGTGCAAACAAACATCCTTGTCTCCGTCAGAAGAATAAGGTTCCATTGTTGTTTACCTCGTGACATATGGAATTCGCTTTAGATGAAAATAGCGTAGGAGTTCCATATTCTACTACCTTTAAGAAGCAAGTTAAAAAGGAACATATAACGGAATGCATATGCAGGTATATTTAATGAACTAAATGTAATTTTGAATGATTCTCAGTAAGAGAGATGTCATATGATTCTGATTCTAAAAATATGTCTTCAGCATTCGAATAAAACTAAAATTCTTGGAGCCAGGAAACAATTTCAGGTACCGATTTTCCCCTCTCAGAGCTCATAGGCAAATTTCGGGTAATATAGCTTCTGAAAGATTCATGTTTTGAAAGAAATAGTCTCCAATGTATTTTTTAAGGATCCGATACTTGCCGAACATCGGTCATATGAAACTCAGTTTATGCATGTTTCGTGTTTTTCTCGGTTATGGGCTAATCTGAAAGAAGTTTCTAGTCAAGAATCTCTAGCTCATACCAAGGGCGGATCCAGAAACTTTTCAAGGGGGGGGGGGCGATTGTTTTTTTTTTACCTTTATATATATATATATATATATATATATATATATATATATATATATATATATATATATATATAATCCCCTCAAAAAATGGCACATATACCCCCCCTCCCAAAAAAAAAAGCATAAAAACACAAACATACGTATGTGTGCGTGTTGATGGGTCTTTTTCTTTTTGCTGATCCCTCCCACCTATGTTTTTTTTTCTTCCAATGCTATTGCTTTCTGTGTTTTTTAAAAATATTTTTAGAAGAATGACCTTTGTAGGGGATGCATTTAACTCTTTTAAATGAAGGAGGGTAGAATGTCCCTAATTTAGGGGGTCGGGGGGGGGAGGTTCTCCGCCGGGAATTTTTTTAAAAAATAGATACAAAATTCTGCATTACGAGGCCTTATATGGGTATTGAGACTGCAGAAATATGAGAATAAAGTAATCAAACAAAACCTTTTAAATGTTATGCCTTTTGCAAATTAAGATCAATTAAAATATTTAAAAAAATATGGACCGACAAATCCTTGACATTAATCTGCAGAGATAAAGAACGAGGGAAGAGAAAAAAATAAACACATCATCACTTGCTTACATCGGTTTTCAGCATAGTTACTGTAGTTTATATAAGTAGTATTACAATTGTATTAGCATACATTCAGGGGTGCCCGGAATTGAAGTCATTGCGACATCCTTTTTTGACAAATTTTGGCTGATGAGTAAACAAATTTCTACACAGTAGTAAAGTATTTCATTAGAAAATCTTGTCCTAGTATGCAGGTGACTGTGAATTTCAATCAGCAAATTCAGATATTTTCCTCTTTGAATAGTTCAAGATTGGGAAGCACCTGCATGCATTACACTAAACCTTTACCTTTAGTCTTTTCTCTGTTTGAAGGCGATTCAATGGATATTAACGGTGATTCAGTTGATAAAAGTGGCTCAGGTCCAAATGATATATTTGATTTGCTACATTTTCCTTGTTTTAAGCAACCTCTCCATAAAATCGCATAAACAAGAAAGTGTAATAACCGAACTAGGAACGTTGCTCAGTTCTACTGACTCCAAAAGGAGACTAAGACCACTTGAAATCGTGCTTATTTTCGTTATGTCATATAGACGGCGTCCCTCCATATGATGAGGGTCGTCAAGAAATCGGCGACTCGGAATGTATGCATTCGAAGGTGAAGGATAACCCCTTCTCCTTTTATCATTTGCATTTCTGCCTGTAGAGACTTTTAATTTATCGGCGCTGTCTTGAAAAAAGTGCCAAATTTCAGTTCCACAGGAACAGAAAAGAAATATAATAAATCCCTCATTGCTGGGAAGGTAGAAAATTACTTTCTTTTTTACATTTTTGGTAAGTGCTTGTTTCTTTCTTTCTTTTTTCCTTTTTTCTTTTCTTTTTTTTGGCTCAAGGGGGGGGGGGGCAATCGCCCCCCCCCCTTGTATCCGCGCTTGGCTCATGCGTGTATGTGTATGTGTGTATGTAAAGGGTGGGAGGAGAGTTAAAAGTACACTGATCTTGAATTACTTATTCTTAAACAGTGCATGCAGTCTTTTTTTTTCAGTGCTTCGGTAATATTCGGGAAAAAATCTTATGGACCCCACACTACTTCTTTTTACGTGTAAATTTCTTAGTAGTTGCCTTAAGTGTTAAAAAAGTGCTTGGAGTGAGCAGGGTAACAATTCAAATATTTACACCCCTAATCTGCCAAGAAACAGTGCAGAAAAATGTTTTACAATGGTCAATTTTCTAAATATTACCGATTTTAACATCATTCAGTGAATTTTTCGCAAAATATCGCCAATAGCGCCAAATGGAACCCAAATTCAAAAAATAATTGTTTTCGCCAACTTGGCGATATATCGCCAAGTTGGCGTCAAGCACTTAGCGACCAAAAGCTTGGCGACATATTGCCAAGTGGTCACGATAATTCATATCACATGAGTGCATTGAAATTAACACTGATTTACCCCCAAAAAGGGGTAAAACACCCCCTTGGGAACATTCGAATGCAACCACAAGGGGAGGTGCACAAATAGACCATCCTCAGAGCCTACATACCAAACTAGAAGCTTCTACGGCATATAGTTTTTGAGTTATGCGACATACATACATACATACGCACATACATACGCACATACATACATACGCACATACATACGCACATACATACGCACATACATACGCACATACATACGCACATACATACATACGCACATACATACGCACATACATATATACGCACATACATACGTATATACAGACGTCACGAGAAAACTCGTCGTGATTAACTCGGGGGTGGTTGAAAATGATTTTTCGGCTGCTTATATGTTGGTAGGTACCCAGTTGTCGGAAGTAGCGCGCTACAAGTAGCGAAACTACTGTAGTAGCTACATTTTTTAGTAGTTTGTAGTGTAGCGCACTACTTTTTAAAAAAAGTAGAGTAGTGAGTAGCGCGATACAAAAAAATAGTAGTTTGTAGCGATTTCTGGAAACTACTTTTAAATTAAAAAAAAATAAATAAATGAAAAAAATTAAAAAAAAAAAGAACGAAGGAAAAAACAAGGTTTAATTGACTCTGACTGGTGCAAATCTTGCACGAGTACAGCAGCGGATGCAATGAGAAATAAGATCCATAAAAATGTGAGCTGATCTTAGATACATCATTTTGACGGAATACATTCTATCTGTTCGATGTCATTGGTTTATTTGGCATCATAAATTTTATGTTCCTTCGAATAATTTTCATGTTCCTAAATATTCCCTGGCAAGAAATTAAAAAAAAATGAAGGTTGAATTCATTCAATCTTTAAACTTTTGAATCCTTTCTTGTGGCGAATATTAGTAAAAATTGTAAAAAAAATTTAAAAAGGACAAATTTTAACAAAAAAGGAACAAGAAGGAAAAGTAACAAATAAATTCAAAGACAATTCCTATTTCTATTCCGTACTCAAATGAGTTAATTTATCAATGTAAACCACTTTTCGAATTTTTTCGGTCAATCCTCAAATGGTGTATGCATTTTATTTATTTATTTTTTAAAAAGTAGCGAAGTAGCGGCTACAATTCGAAAGTAGTTTGTAGTCGCTACATTTTGAAAAAAGTAGTTGTAGTTGTAGTTAACTACATTTATAACAAAGTAGTTGTAGTTGTAGTTCGCTACAAAAGAAATGTAGTTTTTCCAACCACTGGTAGGTACATATGCACGTGCTGACAGGTCGAAAAAACTACTGAACATTCATTTGGGGGTGAGCAAAATCAAAATTAAGACCCAAATTTGAGTGAATTTTTTTTCGCAATCGCAATACTTCCTTTACTACGTAAAAGGAAGTAAAAACAATGTTGCCATTTCCGCTGCATTTTTTACCGTATTTCTAACATCTGTGAACATTTCCACATTATTTATTTCACAAATTCATTTATCGGGTGGCAGCACTTTCTTTTTGTTTAAACCCTCCAAGTAACCAGAAACATACGTATGAAAGATCTCCACGTTTTTCTTTAAATTATGAGTATCAATTAGCTTTTCAAATTCTACTATTATAGCTTGCAATCTCTGTATATTTATTAATCTTGTCCGAATCTTGCAACGCAATTTTGTCATCTACTTGGTTACGATCGGATTCTTTTGAAATTTGAAATGCTGCTTTAGACTCGATGACGATGCAATATTCCTCGATCAAATTAATTAACTATTAATTATTAGCTCTTTCCAATTTTGATCAACATTTTTTCATAAATAGAGTTAAATTTTTGTAGAAGCTCCTGATTTTTTGCATCAGATAATTATTTTTTCTATGTTCCACAGTAATTAGAAAGTGAATTGTAAATGTTTTTAACAAATTTCATGCTAAAATGTAGGTGAGCATTCAATTGGGAATTCATTGTTGATCGCGGTCATTGTTGAACAATCTATTTATATTAAAGTCACGCTTCTTTCTCCTGAACGCCATTGAACTGAAAGTTGAACCATGTACCGATAGATAGGTTATTTTTCAGGCTTTATTAGTTTTAATTTATATTATTATACGATATTATTTCACGAATATATCAATTAATAAGTAGTCAAACTGAAAGCGATTAGGCCTAAATGATTAAATATAAAATTCCTTGTTGCAAAACGTGGTTGCTATGAAACAGTAATAACAATGATAATGAGAATTTTGAATGAAGGCTTAACTAAATCAAATATGAAACTCATTAGCGGGTCACGTACGTTGTACTTTTATCGCTAGCTACTTGAAATTTTTTGAAATATAAATTAGTTGAAAAGCCATCTACTTATATTAAAAACTGAGTATCTATGTCTGCTTTTTTTCCTTTGAGCAAGCTGAACTTACTGAAACTTTCCTCACCATCTTGATGGCTCGAAGTGCCCGTGCAACATCTCAATAATTCGAATGATGTTTTCATGCATGCATTTTTTTATGATTTTTTCAAGGCGCCTTTTAGCGAGCCGCCTTGGCGGGGAGTAGTTTCTTGAAATTTTCCTCACTACTTTCAAGGCACGAAGTGCCTGTGCAACGCCGGGCCACGTGCGTGGTATGTCTTGAAATCGAATGAACATTAAATTATATCAAATAATATAACTTCAGAATGAGGTAAAAGTTAGAGAGGGGGACATTATGCATCAACATGCCGCATGAAGCTAATATAGCTGCCCTGGCAGCAAGTTTTCATTAAAATCAGTGTTTGAAATAAGAACTTGTCATAATGAACTTCATAATGATACCAGGTATACTTTCTAGGTGCCAAAACCTAGGAGCTCTTACAATCATTAATTTTACTCCTATTTTTATCTTCCTTTTTCTTTGCCTAAATATTTGTCTCCGATTACAATTTCAAGTTATTTATATATTATTTATCGATTATTTAATCATATTTATCAACTGTCTGTAATCTATCATTTTCTCTTTCTGTTCTACCCTCTTCAAAAAATTAAGCACCCCATGTCAAATTTGCTTAATATTTCATGACTTTTTCCTCCAGAGACTCTCCGTCATGACCGTCAAAAAAAATTGCTTCGGCAGACTTGAGGAGTGCTGACTAAAATTTCGAAACATGAAAGCTCCTTCCTCTGTACCTGAAGTGAAGCTAACATGGAATGACGACATTCCTTTTCTGGCAACTGGCCAAGACAGCGGCACAATTAATTCGAATAGTTTCAGAAATGAACAATCGAACCTTTCGAAAAATTGCCGCAAAGGTCATTTTATAGCAACTGAAGCAGCTGCTTTAGTTTAAGGCTCCCTGTGTATATTTCTGAAACTATTATGTAATTCATTTATAGAAAATTGAAAAAAGGCAGTAAGACATTATAACTGATTTGTGTTTAAGCAGCTTAAAAAAATGAGATGCGTTTTAATTTTTATCGGATACTTTATAAGAAAAAAGAAATATCAGGAAACTTGTTTTAACACTAAACATACCAACATTTAAACACACATATTTCTACCACAGCCGATCAAATGACCAGTTGTTGTAAATAACGTTAGACTGTAAGTAATACTTAAAATGAACAAAATACAAATATTAATAAGCAATTAAATATCAACTGCTTATAATAGCAGAAACAATACAATCATGAAGTCAAATGTGAAAAAGTCATATTTTCCTAAAAGTCCCTTAGTCTAAATCGGTTTTTGACCAGTAAGCGTAACGTTTAGTGTTAAATTTACTGTTTTGCACTTTGTGAGGTAAGCAATGCAGCTAAGTAACTACAATTCAGCAATATTAAAAAAAATTAAATTAATGTTTATTTACGCTTTTAGAAGTCTTAACAGTGACCTGATATTTTAAACAACTTCTAGATCTGCAAACTTGCTTAGTTATTGAATGGATTTTTTTTAATGATTAATTTTTCTTGTTTTGAAAATTCATGTTGCAATTATGAATTGTTTACAACAGTTACCTAGTTTCAGCATGTATGGAACACCATCTAATAGAAGTTCTCTTTTGGGACCTTAAGTTGTAGCCCTCACATTACTGTTTATGCGTTTACATACATTTCATGGTAAATATTTTAGTAAAACAGTGTGCTGTCTGTCCATGAAAACCGCGCCTAGCACTCGCGAACAGTTCTACTTAAAAAAAGGGTAGGTGTGTTATGGGTGATAACTTTCCGAAGTTTTCAATTTAAAACTTGCTTTTGCTGTATCCTTTTAACATATTCAACTAAACTATGCATTTGAGATGAGCATCGTTCTACGTTGTTTGATACGGCTCAAAATGTTTTTTATTATTCTTCCCCTTATTGTTATTTTACCTAACACCCCTATTTTGGTAAGATCAGAGAACACCTGACGCATGCGTAAATAAGCGGAAGGTTTTAACCTAAGAAAATTAGACAGTATACTGCTTACCTTGAGCAAAGAACAAACAAACCATCATTTTGCAGACTATTTCTATTACGTTTCTAAATAAAGCTATTCTTTTGTGTAACACCTCTGTAGATTAAAAATTAATTACTTGTAAGGAATCTTATAAAGACAAGATAAAAGATTGAAATTCAGTAGCAGAAAAGTAGTCTGAATTTAAAAATTTTAAATATCAGAATTTTTATGAAACATAATTTAAGGGATTTTGACTGTGTCTTAAAAAATGGATCAAAAGATACGAAATGATGAAAATTCTTGCAATACACTTTGTAAATTGTAAAGGGTAGAATATGCTTTTAAAAGAGTTAAGTGTCTTTTGTGTATTCAAAAGAAAAGTTTTGATTTTGCAACGGCTGTTAAAGGTCTGGTAGAAAGATCTGATTACTATTATCTATCAGTTATCATTTCTTTTTAAACTTATTAAAAAAGGGGAAAAAAACAGAGGGAGGGGGTGAGTCACAATACTTATAAAATCTAATATCTTTAAACGAGCAATTCTTGTATATATATTTATTTATTTATTTATTTATTTATTTTTCGGATCTCGAAAACGGCTCTAACGATTTCGATAAAATTTTGTATTTAGATAGAGTTTTGGTCTCTGAGTTCATCTACGTCGGCGTTTTTTCTGTAAAAACGCGAGTTTTCACAAAAAACCCCGTTTTTTTGTGCCTTCATTGAAAGTTTGAGAAGTGCTTTCTTTTCGCCATTTTCATTATAATTTCTCTCCTTGTTACTGTTGCATAGCAACGACGTTTTGTTATAACAAATGGATTTCATTTTTAATCACATCAGCGCGAGTTTAAATTTTATGGTATTCGGCAACGTTAAATTCTTATTGTTTCTGAAATGGAAAGCAAGGCTTCACTAGATAGTGGGAGTATACAGGCTGTTTCATTTATTCAAAAGCCATGGGGTAAAAGTAAGGCCCCTATATATATATAGCGGCTCTAGGTAAAAGCAGTGGGGATTGTCCAGCGACATGTATTGAATTTTATGGTAACTTACATTCTTTAAAAATCAGATTTCTTTACTTCTTAAGTACGATTTCAAAATTGAATCTAAGGCAGGAATTCAAGTGAAACACGGACGATCGCAATTCACCAATGCAATCGCAAATTCCCAAATTTGGATACGTTGCAATCGCTACGAGATGCGATTCTACTGTAATTCGACTTCCAGTAGCGATTGCAATTTGCGATTGCAATGGAGTTTCACTTGAATTCGGCCCTAAAAGTGTTATAGTTAGTTTTAAAATACTTTTTTCCTCCTCAAGAGTGTTTAGTAAGATATTTCAGGTAAAAGATCAATAAATATGAAACTGAATTTTCTTAAAATATTAAGTTTCGAAACAAATTTACATGTAATATCTTTAAACGAGCAATTCTTGTAAAGTTTTGGTTTTTGAGTTCATCTACATCGGCGTTTTTTCCGTAAAAACACGAGTTTTCACAAAAAACCCCGTTTTTTGTGCCTTCATTAAAAATTTGACGAGCTTTCTTTCGCCATTTTCTATATGATTACTCTTATTGTTACTGTTTCATAGCAACCATGTTTTATTATAACAATGGATTTCATATTTAATCGCATTAGCGCTAATCTAAATTTTTATGGTATTTGGCGAACGAGTTTTGGTAACACGTTAGAATTATTATTGTTTTTGAAATTTAAAAGAGATCGATCAAAGTAAAGTTGGAATTGGGTGTGGGCCGCGGTAGTCCGATCGGTAAATTGTCGGACTCGTAACCGGAGGGTCCCGGGCCGATCATATAAAGGAAGCCCAGCCGATCAAAGATCCACCGTCTTCATTAATGGTGGCTGGGGGACGTTAAAAATGTTCGTGGTCATAAAATCCTCCAAGTGAAACGATACCTCTGGGGGATGCTGGGCCAAGGGTTTGCTCGGCCCTTGATCTTGATTCAAAAATGAACAGAGCGCTCTTCAGGGCCCCTCTCGGTTAAACCACGTGTTGTGTTATGTGCGGGGGTAATAGACCTTAACGGGGGGAACCTTGGCGTGTGAAGTGAAGTGAAAGTCAAAACCAACTGGAACCAAATGCGTACTGGAGAACAGGGACTCTGCATTCATTCTCATCAACCCCTCCCGCGCCTTCGGCACCAAATGAAATGAAATTGGGTGTGATTTTACAGTGGCCTTGGATTAAATAAGTTTGTGTTTTTTAAAATAAATTACGACTGTTTTAAATGCGTAACTGCAACCAAAGGCTTAAAAATCCTTTTCAAGTTTATCTAAATAAGTACTTCGCATTTTAGAAAAAAACACAAGTTTAAAAACCTCTTTTTTTTTTAACCGAGCAGGCTCGGTCCCCTGGTACTATATATTTATTTATTTTTCGGATCTCGAAAACGGCTCTAACGATTTCGATAAAAATTTGTATTTAGATAGAGTTTTGGTTTCTGAGTTCATCTACGTCGGCGTTTTTTCTGTAAAAACGCGAGTTTTCACAAAAAACCCCGTTTTTTTTTGTGCCTTCATTGAAAGTTTGAGAAGCTTTTATTTCGCCATTTTCTTTATGATTACTTTCATTGTTATACTGTTTCCGTGGCAACCACGTTTTGTAAAACAATGGATTTCATATTTAATCACATCAGCGCGAGTTTAAATTTTATCGTATTTGGCAACGTTAAAGTGTTATTGTTTTTGAAATGTTAAAGCAAGGCTTCACTAGATAACAAGCTGTTTCATTTATTCAAAAGCCATGGGATAAAAGCAGTGGTTATTGTCCACCGACATCTATTGAATTTTATGGTGACTTACATTATATAAAAATCAGATTACTTCTTACTTTTCAAGTGCGATTTCACAATTGAGTATAAAAGTGTTATAGTTAGTTTTAAAATACTTTTTTTCCTCCTCAAGAGTGTTTAGTAAGATATTTCAGGTAAAAAATCAATAAATATGAAACTCATTCTTAAAATATTAAGTTTCGAAACAAAATTACATCTAATATCTTTACACGAGCAATTCTTGTAATATATTTCGGATCTCGAAAATGGCTCTAACGATTTTGATAAAATTTTGCATTTAGATAAAGTTTTGGTTTTTAAGTTCAGCTACATCGGCGTTTTTTCTGTAAAAACGCAAGTTTTCACAAAAAATCCCGTTTTTCGTGCTTTCATTAAAAGTTTGACGAGCTTTCTTTCGCCATTTTCTTTATGATTACTCTTATTGTTACTGTTTCGTAGCAACCACATTTTATTATAACAAGGGATTTCATATTTAATCACATCAGCGCAAATTAAAATTTTTATGGTATTTGGCAAACGAGTTTTTGCAACACGTTAGAATTATCATTGTTTTTTAAATTTAATGGAAATCGATCAAAATAAAGTTAGAATTGGGTGTGGGCCGCGATAGTCCGATCGGTAAGTCGTCGGACTCGTAATCGGAGGGTCCCGGGCCGATCATATAGAGAAAGCCCAGTCGATCGAAGATCCACCGTCTTCATTAATGGTGGCTGGGGTACGTTAAAATTGTTCGTGGTCGTAAAATTCTCCAAGTGAAACGATACCTCTGGTTGGATGCTGGGCCAAGGGTTTGCTCGGCCCTTGGGCCTGGTTCAAAAATGAACAGAGCGCTCTTCAGAGCCCCATCCCGGTTAAACCACGAGTTGTGGTATGAACGGGGGGAACCTTGGAGTGTGAAGTGAAGTGAAAGTCAAAACCAACTGGAACCAAATGCGTACTGGAGAACAGGGACTCTGCATCCATTCTCATCAACCCCTCCCGCGCCTTCGGCGCCAAATTAAGTGAAATTGGGTGTCATTTTACGGTGAGGATGGATTAAATAAGGTTGTGTTTTTTAAAACAAATTTCGGCTGTTTTAAATGCGTAATTGCAACCAAAGGCTTAAAAATGCTTTTCAAGTTTATCTAAACAAGTACTTCGCATTTTAGAAAAAAACACGAGTTTACAAACCTCTTTTTTTTTAACCGAGTGGGCTCGGTCCCCAGGTACTTTACAATTTATATGCGGTATAAAAAATTTCATTTTATGAAATCCTTTCTGTCAGCTTTTTAGCAGCATACATCAACGAAGAATAACAATAAACACTTTAACACATCAGCTGTAAACAAGAAAAACAGAAAGTAAAACGGCAACTAATCGTGTTGATAAGGGAATATTTTAGAGAAAAAAAAAAACCTTTACACCCCTCCTTCATGTCGTTACCATTAACGACCCCCGTTAATCATACGTTTCGGTCCCCAATTTAAGCGGGGCTGTAAATTTCCTGGATCGTAAATTCCCTCGTTATATTTAGATTTGAGTGCTATTTATGTACACTGGAAACTTAAAAAAAAAAAAATGCGGCTCCTTGTTTACGGCCAGCAATGTTGAACTCTAAAAACGTGGCAATTATTTTATTACTGCCACCAAACGTGGCTCATAAATTATTTTTCCTTCCTAAGAGGTTAAACGAGTCTCATCTGGGATGTTTTACAGTTTTTTTCTAACTGTTTTGCGATTCTTAGTTTGAAAAAAGGAGAACAGGATGATCTTGTTATTTCAGTGGAATATGTAAGCGATGAGACTTTAGGGACGTTTTCAAGGATCTGGCGATGGGGTGATCGCCACTCCTTTGATGGACACTTCACCGGTAATTCCTCGAAATTAAAGTTAAAAAAACCAAAATTTGGACATATTTTAATAGTGTTGGGGGTTGTGGGAATGAGTTTTGGAGCTCTCCCCCAGAAATATTGCGAAATTGAAGTCCGAAACCTCCGTGATCAAGATTTGCTAACAAGTATACACAGTAAAAAGCAAGTAATAAAAATCAACCACCTGTGCCTTGAAAAGTTTCTAGATCCGCCCTTATGAGACTCTGTCTATATCTCAGTAAGAAAGGCCAGCAGAAGTTTTGCTTAAGAGTAGCTATCTTTCTTAAAGTTTGGCTATCACACCTTTCATAATAACCTTTAGAAAATGTTCACAATGAATAAAAAGCCGACTCAATGCAACAGCTTTAAAACCGCTGTAAGAAAATTTGGCCCGATCGGTAAGGGGTCGGGCTTGTAACCAGAGGGTCCCGGGTTTCCTCCTAGCTATCAAAAATCCACCGTCTTCACTAATGGTTCCTGGGGAACGTTAAAAACGCTCGTGGTCACAAAGTCTTAAAAGTGAATCGATACCTCTGGGAGTGATGTACCAGGAGTTTGCTCTGCTCCTGGTCTGGATCAAAAGAACAAAGCGTTCTTCAGGGCTCAATCTGACCGGTTAAATTACGTGTTGTGGTAGATACGGGGCAACCTGGAGTGAAAACCGAAAAGGGAAAAACATCTATATACATAAAAGACTACTTTTGTATGCGTATGTCCGGGGTAAACTTCAAAATTACTGGACCGATTTTAACCATTTTTTCACCGTAGATGGCTGCAGTAACAGGGAGCAGGATAAGCTATAATTTATTTCTAAAAAGCTTAGTTTAAAAAAGTTATTATGGAAAATAGTAAATTTCATATACACTGGCGGAAAAAAAAATCCCAACACCAAGAAAGACTTGTGTTATATAAACGAAATTTGGTAGGCGTGTTTATACACAACTGAACAGATGACATCGATTGAATAATTTAGTGTTCCGCGATAGTGTCGGCGACAACGGCGTCACTTTCATAAGAACATGCAAATAGGCTTGTTTTAAAAAGCGTGTTGTGAAGTCGTGTTGTATTATTTTTCCGTGAAATTGACGAATTGCGTTCATGTTAGCCAGGAATCCACCTTTTAAGAAAGACGAAAGAAGACCATTATTAACAGCTCCCGAGTTTAAACGAGGTCGTAACAATTGGCTATCGAGAAGGTGGATTTTCATTTCGCGATATTGCAGAAAACTTGGGTGGAATGTTTCCACCATGCATGGATTATTGGAAGCTTATGGCCAAGGGATGTACTAACCTCAAGAGATCGAGTTCGAGCTGCCACGTGGCACGGACTGAGAAGGAGATCACCGAATCTTGCGTTACGGCCTACGTGGCTCATCGTACTGCATCTGCGTGCTGACACTTCGAGCTGCAGTTGATACCGGTCGTGACCCAAGGAACGGTAAGAAATGTTTACTTCAAGGACAGCTCCGAGCCCGGCAGCCTGTAGCCGGTATTCCATTGACTGCAAACCATTGCCTTTTCCGACGGCAGTGGTTGCCACGACAGAGCTCACTGGAGGTCGGAGTGGAGATCTGTTGTAATTTTTGATGAAAATCACGATTCTGAATTAGTGCCAGTGGTGGCTGTATATTGGTTCAGAAGGAGGCCAGGGGACCGCCTGCCATCCAAAGCGGTCTACGGCCTAGGACACACCGGACTCACACCTGGAGTTATGGTCTCTGGAGAACAATTTCCTACGACAGCAGGGGCATTCTTGTGGTATATCCCAAACTTCACTGACTAAAAATTTGTCACACTAGTTATATTTAACCAGAGTACTCCTTCACGAGTAGCATTCAAGGGGGCGTTTTCCAACCGGATTAACGCTCGCCCTCACATCGCTGCTGTAACGCAATGTGCTCTACAAAGTGCTGACATGTTACCATGAACTGCAAATTCACCAGGTCTGTCTCCAATTGATAACGTATGGGACATCATGGGATGGCACCTCGAGCATCATCCACAGTCAGCAATGACGGTCTTAGTATTTACACAGCAAGTGCAACAAGCATGGAACTCCATACCACAAAGTGACATTCGGCACCTGTATGACATAATGCATGCACGCTTGCAGGCTTGCCTTCAAAATTCTGGAGGTTACACCCTCTATTAAATTAACATAATTTCACATTTGCACAGCATTTTCTTGAGCTTAAATTAGCCAGTGATCTTGTGCATTTAATCAATTAAACATGTTAACTAGACAATTGCATTACCCAAATTTCATTACTCTACGGCAATTTTTTCTTGGTGTTGGGATTTTTTTTTCCGCCAGTGTAGTTTCCCCATTAAATGATTAAATTTTCAGTCCGCTGTTGAAAAAATTTGTTGCCTGGTAACAACAATATTAATGGTGATCATAATGAAAATGTGAACCAAGGCTTCTCTGAAGTATGCAATTTATTGTTTTCTTAGGATTTTTAGATTCATCGGTGCCAATAATCGCTAACGAGACTAAATAAAAAGATAATTGATTTTGGCAACAGTTAGAGAACAGAAAATGTTTATAGTCAAAAAATTTCTAAGTTAGGTACATAAGAAGGGGCCTCGACGGCGCAATTGGCCTGCCCGTCAGTTTGTAATCTCAAGAGGCACGGGTTCGATTCCCGCCTTTGCCCTGGGTGTAACTTCCTTCTCTGTGCTGTAAATTCTTTCCTTCAATAAAATCTGTATTGTACTATCTGTGGAGGCAAGGCGCATAGTACGCAGTCCTCATGTGTGTCGAAGTTTATTGACTTCTAGAATAGAATAGAATAGAATATAGAATAGGTGCATAAGATGTTTTCACCAATATAGTCACAAGGATATAAACTAATGATGGGACTTATTTTACGGGTAATGTTTGGAAATACTTGACTCCAGTGCGATTGATTTTACAGGGTGCGACAGAGAAACTTGCTGATTTTAATTGGATGCTAATTAGCAAGGAGTGGTCAGAAAGGAGTGGAAGAGTCTCATTTTAAAGAGAGGGTCCTGAAGTTTTGTTATCTCATAGTTTAGTTGTCGCCATGCGTTGGACAAAGGAGCAACGAGCGTTCGCCGCCGAATCTTACTTTTCAAATAATCTTTCGGTGGTCGCCACTCAACGTGCCTTCCGAACTCGGTTCAAAATTCAGCCCGTTGTTCCCATTCCTGGCTGGGAATCGACTGTTTTGTGGGTGAAAACATTCAGGGAAAGTGAGAGTGTGGCAAACAGAGGCCCAGGAGGTCAACGGATTTCCAGAACCCTAGAAAACGTCGAAAAAGTGAGGGAGTCGTTTTTGCGCTCTCCCAGGCGTTCGGCGCGTAAACACGCTGCTGCTTTGGGGATTTTTGATTGGACACTGAGACGAATTCTTCACAACGAACTCCAGTTTCATCCCTACAAACTTGCTGTGGTTCACCAGTTGAGTGATAACGTCTCCTTGAAAGGTGACGTACCGTGGCCGGCCCGCTCTTCCGATTTGACACTCTGTGACTATTTTTTATGGGGGTATCTCAAATCGATCGTTTACAACGACAAGCCCCGGACCCTGCAACGCCTGGAGAACAACATCCGGCTTGCTATCACCAACATCCCATCAGTCGATATGCTCGAAAGAGTGCAACAAATCTAGGGTACATGAGTGCATCATTAACAGGGGCCGTCATTCTTCCCGATGTAGTTTTTAAATCTAACTAATATAAAAATTCAGAATGGGTACCATATCTTATAAAAAGTAGTAAACTGATACATGATGTAATTTTCCCTTAGTTGACTTTTCAAGTCTGCAAGTTTCTCCGCCGCACCCTGTACCAAGCTTATAACATTTCCGATTTACCTAAACATTATTTGTTGCTTGCATTTGTATTTAAGGTGTTTAATACAGTTTTTTAGCTTGTCCAGTCAGAAAAAATTGCCATTGCTTACAGAAGTAGCCATTGTGTGTATAGATATGCACTTTAATGTTGAAAAATTCATGAACGAGTGTCACTAAAACACCATACCCGGCCGAAACCCGGGCAGGGCCGGGTACCCGGCTAGTTTCTAATAAAGGGGGAAAGTTTGATCCTTGTAGATAGGATTTTAAACACTTTTTACCAGGTAGAAAGCAGGGTAGTTTTAATTTATTTTTAGCGGCTATTTTCAAATGGTTAGCATAGCTAGTTAGCTATCTCGAAATCAATAAAAATCTATAATTTTTGATGAAAATATCATCTATTACATTTATACACTAAACTATCGATATACCTGATTTAACTCAGAAGAACGTCCCATTTCTCGAGAATAATCAGAATTTTGATATTGCTTGTTTTTTGTTGAAAAAAAGTAACAAAATAGTACAAGTGGTAGTGTATTCAATAAATAAAAATTGTAGCAATACAACACATTTAGCTAGTTTTAAACTTAACTTTAGTTAGACATTACAACTTTAATTATAATCACCTGAATACATTTCTATTATAGAAATAGACTTTTCTTTCGGCACCCTAGACTAACTCTTCAAAAGAGGGCGCTAATAGGAAAAGTTTGAGAACACCTGGTATATGAAACAAATGTGTAAATGAATCTTTTTGTACATCCGAGTTTATTACATCATGTTTATAATACCTATTACGTCATCAGCTCACTTCAAATAAGAATTCGAACGAATTCACTACTGAAATTGTGCTAAGAAAGATTACCTGGTGACTTTTCAGAACAATTTACAAAATTCCCTCCCCCGCCTTCTTTTTCTTGAAGCGTATTTCTAGCCCCATCTGCCACGATCCAGCAAAACCTAAGAACCTCTCTCTGCTTCATTTTCGGCAAACTATTAATTTAATTATATCTTCTAACAGCAAAGACATTAAACCGGGCATTAATTGCTCCAAAGCCCGCGGGCAAAAATGGAAGCAGCACCTGTTTCGCCACGGAAGATTCGCTTCTTGTTCTTGTTCTTCTTTGTGCGCCATTTTGTCCGATAGCGGGCACAAATGACGGGTCATTGGCGAATAATTTATTTCATACTTGGCGTAATGCTGCGAGAGGTTTTGGGGAAGACGTGTTATTTATTCCCATTATTCCCGCCCATAATGGCTGCCGTGCGAGGCACATTCGAACCTTTCGGAAATCGTTTCGGATGCAGAGAAGTTCGAAATAAAACAGATTTTTATGGCGCCGGATGCGTATTTTTGGAACGGCCGAATGGACCCGGGTGAGGAACTGTTGGTAATGGGGAAAGTTATACTTTTCGAGTCATAACTGGGGGGAAAATAAAGGACTGAGATGGCTTCCTAAATTTCTCGATTGACAAGCGGTCGTGTGTTTTGGGGAGAGAAAACGTCTCTCCAGTCGGAAAATTTTCATTTGACTCTGCACCAGTGGTACTGCGTTAAAGCCGAGGAATTCCAATCGAACAGAATCAAGTTGGGAATACTGCATCGAATTAATTTCTTCATTGCCTTAGCTGCGAAATTCTTCTCAGGAATAATATCAGAAACTGAAATGCAGTTAAAAGTCGGAGAATATCTGGTTTTCTAAATGAAGAGTTAAATCTAATTGCATTTCACTAATTATGTATTTGGCGTGTAATGAATAATTTTAATACTACAATAATGTTTAACTAGACTCAGAAATTTGTTCTTTTACCACCTCCATTGACAACCGGTAGTATGTTTCTGGAGAGAAAACTTTCATTTAACTCCGCCCCATAGGTATGCTTGGAAAGCCGAAGAATTGCAATCGAACTGAAATCAAGTTGGAAGTACTGCATCGAATTAATTTCTTCATTGCTTTAGCTGGGAAATTCTTTGCAGGAAAAATATCAGAATGGAAAACCCTTCTATTTTTCCTACTTTTAATTGTATTCAAGAAACTGAAATGCATTTAAAACTAGGAAGTTGTCTGGTTTCCTAAATCAAGAGTAGAATCTAATTACATTTCTCTAGTAAATTATTTAGCATGTAATGAATTGTGATGATCGCAATGTTTGACTAGGCCCAGCAGTTTATACTTTCATAGAAGAAATTTTGCGTACAAATATTGTAAAATTTGGGGAAGAGTAGTGAAACTGCACTTTTAATCTTAGTAGTGAAACTAAAATTCAACTAAGAGATGTTTTTGCGGTAAAAATTACTGAGCATACTTCGTACACACTTTAGATGCAATATTCTAAGTAAGGAAGTGTCGATGCGCACAATTAATTTTACTATTAAACTATCGCTAAAATTCAAAACAAGTAGAGATGTACATAAAACAGAAAAGTACTAATATTTTCCCGGATTTTGTCGCACGTAATGAAAGTTCTGCATCAAAGTAGTCACCACTAAGGAAACATTAAAACTGAAAATTATGCAAACTTGTAATTCACTTGCAATCGTGCATTGCCTCTTCAGTAAGTGTGGAAAAATTATGTCTATCTTTTGGTTTTGTTTATAGCAAAAGTAGAAATAATTTAGTAATAGAGCGCCACTGTACATTAGCTATTTGTTACAAAATAAGAGCTTAAAGAACTATGAAGTAGGGTAAGTGCTCCACTAGTCGGCCATTTAAGAGATCTTTTGTTGATCTTGGCTAACCTAGAACTTTCAGTTATCAATACAGCAACAAAAACAAGGTAAAACTTTAGAATGAACCTTTCTGATTGTGAATCACCTACTTGTTTCAGAAATTTTTAAAAAAAATATGTTAAAATCCAAGCTGTTGTCAACACTAGTAACTGCTCCAGTACTCAGCCACAGAATCATCTTAGCTGAAAAATAAGCAGAATCGCAATCTTGGATGACGGGCACACCATTCAAAACTAGCTGTCGTGGCCGTCACGAAACTTTCTTCTATATCTATCTTATGAATTCCGGTTACAAAATAAAATACGTACTCGGCCGAGTAATTGGAGACAGCTCCAATTTCCCAATTATCGTAATAACCCTGCAAATGCAGAATCAATGAGCGAAATTGGAAATCATTGCAAAAGCCTTGTTTAGATAAATTGCAAACATTTTATTTGTTAGTAAAAAGAAATTGGCAACAGTTTAAAAATTTCAAATCATTGAAAGGTTTTCAGCTGTTTTGATAATTAAATAGCGTGAAAGCGATTTTTTAATGAATTAATTTTTCGCATTGTTGACTAAGCGCAAAAATCACCCCCACCCTCCCCTGGGCGATTGGCGCCAAAATTTAATCGATGCTTGCTTCCATATTGGGTTAGTGTTATTCCAAATTTCATTCAAATCGCAGCAATATTTCCCGAGATACAGTAGGTGCAATGACAAAATAAGCACTTTTGATTGCTCCACCCCCCTTTGAGATATTGACACACAAATTGAATCAGCACTTGTACTCAGTAGGGTCTACCTATGGACCAATTTTCGTTTGATTCCGCCGGTTACTTCCTGAGATATAGCAGTCACCACCGCGCAGAACACGTGCGATTGCTCCACCCCCTTGGAGATATTGACAAACAAATTGAATCAGCACCTGTACTCAGTAGGGTCTACCTATGGACCAATTTTCGTTTGATTCCGCCGGTCACTTCCTGAGATATAGCACTCACTCCCGCGCAGAACACGTGCGATTGCTCCACCCCCCTTGGAGGAATTCGCTAAACAAAGTCAGGTGCACCAGTTCACATGGTGGTACATATGTGCAAAAATTTTTGTTCGATTTCATGTAGTAGTTTTTGCTCTAGCGCGGCCACAAAAACTGGTCACACACATACAGACTCACACACAGACAGACACACACCACACCACACCACACACACAGACAATTTTCCAAAAATGGTCGAAATGGACTCAGCGCACCTCAAAACGTGCAAATCCGTCAAAATTCGACATTCGAAAATTTTCACGAAACCAATACTTTCTTCTATATATTAGATATAGAAGAAAGTAATGAAATGACTCATTACTCATTCAAAAAAAGTACCCTAAACTTAACTGCCACTGGTTGATGATTGAGGATAGGTACATGAATGTGTGAATGCGTCATATCTGATTTTGAATTAAAAATGTACTATTTAGGAGTTTTATGTCATTGTGGCCGACTGGAGTTTGCGCCATTGTTTTTTTTTTCTTTTTTTCATTTCCTTTTTATGCGTTTAGCTCAAAAAATAAAAAGCCAGTTTAGGTTTCGTTAAATAACTTAAAGCATTTTGTATAGAGCTGCTTAAACTGGCTTTAACCCTTTATATCCCAAATTAGTTTAGCAAATTTTAAAAATCAGTAGGGTCTAGGGCCCCCTACGCCTTTGGGCCCCTAAGAAAACTGTTTCCGATTGCAGGTACCATCTGTCGGCCTCTCAGCTAAGTACAAGGAGTGGCACTTGAAAGCTTCAGCATGATTACAGCCATTTAGGATTCACAAAACTAAATTAATATGGGCGGGACATAAAGGGTCAAAGCATTTTAGATAGATCTGCTTAAACTGGGTAAAACCACATAGATTAAAAGCACTCCAACCCTGTTAAAATAAGATATTCTAAGAAGTTGGAAAATAAAAGAAATAAAACATTCATTAGGTGGAAGATTTTCTTGGCTAATTATGAAAGATCAGAAAGTAAAGTTTGAGAGTTAAAAAAAAATTGTAAAATTAAATCGCTCGTTTCGCCTACGTTAACGTTACTAAAATTGAAAATAAAACGACATTTTATTCAATACTTTATTCAGAATTCAGTAATTATTATATTAATTTTGTGATCATTTAATAGTAAATAAAATGGTGAATTTTGAACTATAATTCGTATTATGTTGCCATAAGTAAGCGAAATTAGGTCGACATTTGATAATGAAGGTCACCATTTACATAAAAAAATAAGACGAAAGACCAAACGTTTTCTGTGAATCATTTTTTAACTTCATAAGTGTTTTGAAGTTTTTGAAATTTTTCTCCTCATCACTTTTAAAATTTCATAAGTTTTTTTGCATCTTTAGCTCTAAGCTGCAACTGACGTTAAGTAGCTTCATAGAGAGTACAGCTTAAACCTTTTTTTAGTAGTTAAGACAAATATTTAATAAAATATTTTTAGTCAAAAATCGTTTCAAACTTTTCTTTTTTATTTTTTAATTTTTTTAAGGAAAATAGGAAAACTTCTCACACGCAAGTTCTGCAGAGTAAACATCTGATATTTTATTCATTTTAAAAAAAAAGGACCTCTCAACATTGTAATATATGTCAGAAGCGCAGTTTAGGCTGCAAACAGTTGGTTTTTCTCGCAAGTTGCTTTCCCATAAAGACACAGAAATTCGCTTTTGGGTAAACTTCTTTGAAATCTTAAACTTTCTTCTGCTGTAGGTAGATTCCAAGGAGTAACGGCATATCCAATTTACATTAAACCCTTTACACAGATTCTACGAACAGCACAGACTAGACCTAAAGATCATTTATCCGCAAAAACCCGCCATTATTGCGATTTATTCTCCACTTTTTATTTCTGTATCGAAGACATGATGAGTTGCGCAACATCGGTACTTATCCAACCTAATTTCTTGGCCAAGAAAACATCCCTACTTTATTCATCTGTCGTAACATTCCCGTAAGAGCCTCTTGTAAATATCCCGGCTGATGTTTGTAATGTCCCCTCCCTTAATGGCGCGGATCGTTTTGTGGGAATACTGCAGAAGCGCCTTTTCTGGACTATTAAAAGGAACCTCTTTCTTAGGCAAATAGGACGTCTTCATTATACGAGGAAGGAGCTTTGTTTGCAATTCTGCTGTGTATGAAAGCTTTCGATGAAAGAGAAATGAGCCAAATTGCATTAAAAGGGTGTCTTTTTTTTCTCTCTTCTCTGGTCAGATTGTTTAGCAATTTGGAACAAAACAATGTTTCCTTTGCAATTGGGCCCGTTTCGAGTAGAAGTAAATAAATAGTCTAACGTGTACGTCCTTTTTCGACAATTTTTCCCTCGAACAACCTTTTGATTCTCTCTTCTTGTTAGATTAGTACTTGGTTAGGCCCGGCATGTGGGGTCCAAATGACTTTTTTTTTGAAGTGAAAACTTCAAAAACGTTGGCATTTTTGAGATGAGAAAAAACAATTGAACTCGCGACACCGTTGCATCTGTACATAAGTATATTCAAATATTGTATATTTACGTCCATAGATACAAATACATGTGGGCCTTTTTTGAGGTTTAGAAAAAACCACTAACGATTCAAAAAATACAGAAATAATTATTCAAGTTCCCATTTCTGTCGGCACTCCGGAATACCAACAGATGTGAGTATGTTTCTTTCTTTTTTTTACTTCCTTTTACGTAGTAAAGGAAGTATCGTGATCGCGAAAAAAAAAAATCACTCAAATTTGAGTCTAAATTTTGATTTTGCTCACCCCCGAATGAATGTTCAGCAGTTTTTTCGACCTGTCAGCACGTGCATATGTACCTACCAACATATAAGCAGCCGAAAAATCCTTTTCAACCACCTCCGAGTTAATTACGACGAGTTTTCTCGTGACGTCTGTATGTACGTATGTGCGGATGTGTGTGCGGATGTATGTGCGTATGTGTGTCGCATAACTCAAAAACTACATGACGTAGAAGCTTCTAGCTTGGTATGTAGGCTCTGAGGATGGTCTAGTTGTGCATCTCCCCTTGTGGTTGCATTTGAATGTTCCCAAGGGGGTGTTTTACCCCTTTTTGGGGGTAAATCAGTGTTAATTTCAATGCAGACTCAAGTAATAGAATTAGCGCGACCACTTGGCGATATGTCGCCAAGGTTTTTGTCGCCAAGTGTTTTACGCCAACTTGGCAAACAAATCACGAAATTGGCGACAAATTTGGCGAAAAAATTATTTTTTGAATTTGGGTTCAACTTGTCGCTATTGGCGATATTTTGCGAAAAATTCACTGAATGATATTAAAATCAGCAATATTTAGAAAATTAACCATTGCAAAATATTTTTTGCATTGTTTCGTGGCAGATTAGGGGAGTAAATATTTGAATTGTTACCTTGCTCCCTCCAAGCACTTTTTTTAACACTGAAGGCAACTATTAACACTTTACCGACCGGGCGTCGATTAATCGACGTTTTGTTCCCAGCGCTTACCGACCGGGCGTCGATTATTCGACGTTTGCTCTCCGGCGCTTACCGACCGGGCGTCGATTAATCGACTTTGAACCGATCTGTGGATTTTATAGTTTAACAATAAAATGTTAAAAGTACAAATTACCCGATCTGCAGCTGAGCGGGCGGTGAAAGGGCATAGGATGTTCGAATCGCTACCGGTCTGTAAAGTGTTAAGAAATTTACACGTAAAAGGAAGTAGTGTGGGGTCCATACCAGATTTTTTTTCCAGTAAAGAGATGTGAAATTAATATTTTATCCCTATTTTAGCGAAGTTTCGTAGAACTTAAATTGACACACCATGAGCGTGAACAATCGATAACGCTGCAATTAAACCATGAAAATCAAGGTAAGTACTTTAGTTCCTCTAAGAGTCCAAGTGGCCCCGAAAGCCTATTATACCGACATATCTTCGGGCTTGTTGTGGTAACCAGGACCACTTCTGAGTTTTTTTTTTTTTTTTTTTTAACTTTTATTCTGAACATTTGATGTATATATTTTTTAAAGATAGTTCAATGTTTTAATAATTTAGGATTTTTTTTAATCTTTAACCACTTCCTTCAATGTTTTGTTTGTACGTCGTACGGGCAATCTGGTTTTTATTTTGCAATTTCTTCTTCACTGTTCCGCCCGAATCTTCTCTATTTTGAATCTGAAATTATTCGTTTAGATGTTCAGTAAAAGGTAGGTTGCATTTTGTTGTGTTTTCTGTTCTGATTGGGTGATGACGTAAACTGCGATAAAAAAACGGTAAAATTTTTCGGTCGCATTTTGGCGAAAAATGGGACAGTTAAAGGGTCAATAATATAGAAAAAAAATATTTAACTTCATTTATTCAAAAAATTAAAGAGGTGGTTATAATAACTAATCTGAAAACAGCGAATTATGAAAATTTGTGTTAGTTCTGGCCACGTGTGTGGGGATCATATACACTTGGTTTTAATCATGAGCACTGTAGTTTGTTTTTTTCCTGTAGCCTATTTTTGCATTGTTATGATTGTTTTCCTGTGTAAGCCTTTTAAATTGACCGAAACACAATATTCACGCTTATTTATCTTTTAGTGTCGGCTCATCAATTTTTTCTGAATCTTCTGATTCCATATCAATTTGTGTTGTCTCGTAAATTTCCGTTTGCCTTTATCCGAAGAGATGGAAAAATGTCACAAATTTTTCTCTCGCTTTTGACTTTATTTGGCAAGCAAAACGTTTTAATAGTTTTGTAAGGTTTTTTAAAAGTTCTATAGGGCAAATTTCTCTTTGAATTATCACCTTATATAGTCTGTATTACCGTATTAAAGTAACTATTTTTATGTTTCATGACCGACAGAAAAAGATACTGCTAAAGGATACGATGAAGATCCAAATAGTGTTCTGTCAACGAGGTCTGGAGCAAAGTCAAACTACACTCTTTGATTCAAAGGAGTGTCACCCATCAACACATTCTGAGGAGTGCCACGTTTTTCACTTCAGGGAAATAACATATTGGCTCTCGAAATTTTCTCTCAAACCGTATTTACACGACAACATTTTCACGTGGGCCTCAAGACAAAATTTGTTTGGAGTAAATGATCGTTTCTTTAATAATGTCACCGAATTAGTCTTAAATGGTGCTTTTCCGATGCAAACTACTAAACTGCAGATACACGAGGGAGGGAGAGGGTAATTTTTCACCAGTGCAGCAGAAAAACCATAAATTTATATCAACTTTTTAACCTCCTTTCCCGTTAAGTTAAATGCATCTTTTAAATATAGCAAAGTAAAAAAGAAATGAAATAAAATAAATATCTACAAATAAAAAATTGGAATAATGTTGGGATGGAAAAAATGTATGTCTGTACGTTTCTCCCCTCTCACTCCAAAGACTTTTGAATGATCAGTCCGATTTGAACAAACTGTTCCTTGATCGAATGATCTCGGCGAGGACACCACATTCCCATATGTGACTTTTCGATTCTAACATATTTTTGTTTAACTGAACCATTAAAACAACCTGTCCCCTTAATAACATTTGTGTGAAAAGTCTCATTTAAACCAAAATTTCTTAATTGAAGTTAAAATCAACGTAAATAAAGCACAAATTAGGTAGAAAGTAGCTAGAAACTTTCTAACTAATTTTTTCTTTTTTTAACTTGATTTTTAACTTCAATTATAGTTTAGCAGGAAGCCTAGTTGATCATTTTTCACCAAACCTTCTTTGGTTTCAAAGGTTTCGGTAAGAAAAAATCATACCGTAGTTGGCTTTTCGATTTCACCAATTTTTCGATCAATTTTGAACCATTCAACCAGACACCCCTACTACCTTCTCTGTGTGAAGATTCTGATTCGAACAAACCGTTGTTAAGAGTAGCATATTTCGTGCTTAAGAATCGTAATTGAATGCTAAAACTATATGCATGACGTACATTTGCAGTCTTAGACAATTAGGATAATATTGGTCATATGCTAGAATGTTGATGGTGGTAAACGGGAAAGTAGGATCATTTAGTTTTTGACGAAACTTCTTTCTGAATAATTGTATTTGTCTTATGATACGTTCGGACAGCTTGGCGTTCTACAGGCGCCTATGGGCTATCTCCGGTAAAGTACCATTGTTTTTTTTTTATTTTTGTCGGTTGTCACACACGCGAAACACGGTTACCAAATTAATGGACGCACAGAATATGTGGCCATATTGAAAAGCCAGGATGTTGGAATTTGATATAATAATTAAAGTAAAACAGTTGTTATGCAAAGAAAATGGGATTAAAATTATTTGATCGATAATTTCCCAAAAATGAACTTGGTAAAGATATGAGCTAAAAACAATCCGATTTTCAGATTTCAAGGCGATTTGAGAAATTGTTTGTACACTGGAAAAAACTGATTTTGCGTCATCGACATTTGTTCATGTTATATTAAAATGTATATGGGTCATTCCGTGTCAACTCAACACAGGGCTCAGACCTCACCCCCTCAGATTTTGATGAAATTTGGTACAGAGGTAGTGTTCATATAGACATGTTAAAATCTAAAATTTTTTATGAAAAATACGAAGGGGTTTTGAAGATACAGCGCTGTAAAAGTAACAAAAAGGGGTCAAAACACGTGAAAGATACAATTTTCGAAATGACCTAAATTTTTTTCTAATTGAGATAGAGACCTGAAACAAGTGCCATTTGACAGCATTTTTAAGGGCCTTTTGAATGATATACAACATGATTCGGTCTAAAAAGAATTTGTTTCAATTAAATTTGAATTAAAATTTAAAATTTAAATTTCTCAAAATGCGCCGCCTCAATTTTTTTCAAATTTTTTTATAAAAATGCTTATACACTACTTAAATGGCTGTAAAAGTTTCAAGATGGGCTTATAATGGGTTCATGTTGAAAAAAATCATTGAATAAAGCAGTAATGTATCTACAGTACAATTTAGCATAATATAGCATGGTTTTAGCACTAAAAAAATGTATATTTAAAGGATGAAATGGATTCAGATTGATTAGCTAGTTACATTTCAAGTAGCTGATTTCAATAGTATTTGCGATTAATTTAATTTTATTTACTACAAACAATGTAAATACACCCAAAACCAGCAAAAATTATACCCACTTAAATGAAAATAGGTTGGTATCCCTATTCCAGGGAGAGCCAAATATCATAATTAATTTATCTGTTTACCTGTTGTCATTTCTTTCATTATGGATTTTCCAGTGGAATGGGGGAGTGCAACGACTACAGACTCAATGACAATTCCACCTCAAAACGGCAAAAACCGTACTCATTTAAATGTAAATAGGTTAATTTCAATATTCCCCACCCCCCCCCTCTTCCCAAATGGCGGGTCTGCATGTTGAAGAGTACTCATAAATGTAGGTAATAGCTTGCAAATCTAGTAATCTTATATTTTCAGTCTATTATTATTTTATTCTTTGAAATAATTAATGGAAAAATTTAGACAGAAAAATCTTTTGTTCTAGGAATTTTTCGTATTTTTAATTTTGTTAATATAAATAAATCTAAGGAAATTCATCTTGATGTATGCTTACTCATCATTTTTAAAAGTGTAACTATAGTAAATCCAGTTATCAATTATTTGAATGGTAACTTGCTATTAAAAAATTAAAATGCTTGTAAGTAATTCAGTAGTCATTAAGATTATCTCATGATATCAAAAGAAGGATGAAAAATGTAATAAAAATTTGTTACCACATCTAGATAATGTTCCATTAGGTAAAACTAAGCAAGAAGGAATAAAACTATATATTAAGATACATCTGGCAGATGTAAGGTGTCAAGATATATTTTGTAAATCGCCATTTTCCTTGTTTCAAGCTCAATGTGAATTCTGATCAGCCCCAAAGTCAGATGTCTGTCTTATTGGAGTAGGTTGAAGAAATAGTGGTGATACTGAGTTTTTGTTAGTGCATAAGTGAATCAAAGGAAGTTGAAATTTTAGTTTCAAATTCTTTTATTTTGTATATACTAAAATTAATGTTAAAAGCTGTCTAAGTATTAAGTGTTTGTAAATCTAGGGTAAAATGTAAATATTATTTAAAATTTAAACTATGGCTGATCAAAGATACTTACCTGGACAGTGCTTTAATCCATTTAAAAAGAATAACCACAGGTAAGAGACAAAAAGAAATTACACAATGTTGCAGACTGGATGACAGAATATTTGAGTGGAGTTCCAGAAAATGCCAAAATCTGCCATACTTGTAGAAAAGAATTGTCTCTTTTAAAGAAAAATGAAGACTCAGACCAGAATATTGAAGAAAGTTATGTTCTGAAAGTTGTGATCCAAATTTTGCTCCTATGTTGGAAGTTGTTGAAACATTAAATGTGTCACTACAAGAATTAGGAGAATCTTCGATCGACAAAAGGAAATCAGAAAAAACAGGTTATTCAGCAAGTAACATGAAAAAGATCAATGCTGCATTGAAATGCAAACTATTTACTAATATTGAAACATTCTGAGAGAGAGCCTCAAACAGCTGAAGAAACCGTTTTCAATAATTTGAAAAACTAAATTTGCTGATTCTTCTAATGTTAACATTCAATGATACTTACCTGCTTGCCAAAGTCATGTTGTATATGAAAAATGCCAGAATTCTCAACGCTCCTAAATACCTGCTAAGAAAATCAAAAAGACTCTTACAAGATAAAGGTATCCTGACTAGACCTAATCAAAAACCAAGAAAAAGTCTTCCTCCTAACATTGCAGAAACCATAAGCGTTCTGTGAAAATGATGAAATTAGCAGAATATTACCAGGAATGAAAGATTGTATATCTGTTCGAACAAAAAAGGGGGATATAAAAATATTCAAACGGTTGATTCTCTAACTTGATGGACGCTTATGAAGATTATAAGATCTATGAGAGAGAGATATAGATCTTATAAAGATAAATATCACAATTTTAAGATACTTTTGTGCAAATTGCTGAACTGAGACCAAAGTATTGTATACTTGCAGGTCAGAGTGGAACTCACACGATTTGTATATGCACCATCCACCAAAACGTAAAGCTAATGATAGAGAATGGGGGGGGGGGGGGATCCCTGGAATAGGTAAATTTTAACCTATTTCCATTTAAATGAGTACGGTTTTTGCTGTTTATGGTTGGAATTTACATTAAGTTAATAGCCGTGGACCCCCCATTTCCCCGAAAAAATTCAAAATAAAAGACATGACAACAAGTAAATAGATAAATAAATGATGAAAAGGGGGGGGGGGCTACCTCTGGAATAGAGAAATCAACCTATTTTCATTTAAATTGGTATAATTTTTGCTATTTTTGGGCGTATTTACATTGTCTGTAGTCATTGCACCCCCCGCCTCCCCCCCCCCATTCCCCTCGAAAAATTCAGAAGAAAAGTCGTGACAACAGAAACTCTAAGAATTAGCTACTTGAAATTTAACTAGCTAATCAAACTGAATCCATTTCATTCCTTAAATATATATATTTTTTTTTAGTGCTAAAACCATGCTATATTATGCTAAATTGTGCTGTAGATCCATTACTGCTTTATTCAATGATTTTTTTCAACATGAACCCATTATAAGCCCATCTTGAAACTTTTACAGCCATTTAAGTAGTGAATAAGCATTTTTATAAAAAAATTTGAAAAAAATTGAGGCGGCGCATTTTGAGAAATTCAAATTTTAAATTTTAATTCAAATTTAATTGAAATAAATTCTTTTTAGACTGAATCATGTTGTATATCATTCAAAAGGCCCTTAAAAATGCTGTCAAATGGCACTTGTTTCAGGTCTCTATCTCAATTAGAAAAAATTTTAGGTCATTTTGAAAATTGTGTCTTTCACGTGTTTTGACCCCTTTTTGTTACTTTTACAGCGCTGTACCTTCAAAACCCCTTCATATTTTTCAAAAAAATTTTTAGATTTTAACATGTCTATATGAACACTAGCTCTGTACCAAATTTCATCAAAATCTGAGGGGGTGAGGTAAAATTTTGTCAAAAATTGTGTTGATTTGACGTGGAATGACCCATATTAAGAGTTGGAAATGAAAACTTATACTATACATTCAGCAATACTCATTTTGTTGAAAATTAATGCTTTCTTCTTCCTCCTTTTGCGTGCAGTTAAATAACACTAAAATAAGCAGAAAAAATGTACGGACTACACATTTCTCACTGTATGTAAAAATGTTCAATTACTCACCAGGCGCAGTTTGCCAGCTCAAGCCACCAATAAACATTTTTCTGTAAAAAAACAAGAAAGAAAATATGAGAATTTCATTTTCACCTGACAAAAAATTAAATAAAAAATTCACATATTCAGTAATGCTGTTTCGATGCTGTGAGAAGAATTTCTCAGAAGTAATAATTTAAAAACACGTTATTCTGTAGTTGAGATAAACCTAATCTGGCCGCGTCGTAATTCTGTGAAACATGGCTGCCAGGTTAGGTTTGACCCAACTACAGTTTGATTGATGTTTCTTAAAATTTATTTTATCATTTCTTAGAGAGCAGAGTAATACTTCAATCATTCAAATTATTATTGAGAACACACATGAATAAAGTATTTAACCGCTTCCCTTACATATTTTTTTGAAAAAAAAAATGCAAAAAATAATCATATTTTTTTATTTGATTTTAAAAAACAAAGAAATGAAACAAACAAAATATGTAGGTTTTAAGTTGAATTCTTAATATTTTATAGGTGTAAAACCATTTAGCTTCACCTGAGTTTTCTCGGGATAATAATTACCTGCAACTTATACGAACCCGAGATAACTCGGGATAATCAGGCAAGCGGTTAAGACTTTCACAGCCGATGTCAATATGAAGAGGCCGGTCTTATTGGCTGTGGTCGAAATGGAAAAGAAAGTCCAGATTTTTCGTCAAGCTCTGCGGCTGACTTCATCAGTGGTTGAGTTCGGTGGGACTGAGGTTTGGTCATTCATACCAAACTCAACCACTAACGATGTCATCCGCAGAGCTTGACGAAACGTCTGGATTTGCTTTTCCATTCCGACCATGGCTAATAAGTCCGGAAATTGTATCTCGTCATGATAAAAGCGTTTTGAAGAAAATTATGAATATAAGCTGCTATTGTAACTTTTCTTATTATCACATTTAATGTACATGTAGTCTATGCAAACTGCAATGAATTGGTTAAGTTCACTGCATAAATGTATAAAACAATTAAACTGTTAACAAATTTGAGAAAGCTACGAAAATAGTCCTAATGTGTTAGAGTACCGAAATAGCACTAAAGCGAGGTAATCATTTAAACTCCAATTTTATATATATAAATGTCTTTACCATAAACATTTAACTTAAATGTAATGCATGAATCTCAATTCTTTGTTCAGTTATATGCATTTGAATTTCACACGATTAAAAAATATAAATCGTAGTGTGAACGACTATACAATACAAACAAACAATACAAACAAACAATACAATACGAACAATACAATACAAACAAACAATACAATACAAACATCATATAAGATACTAGCTTTTACAAGCAGTTGGGATTGTACAATTTGTTGTGGAAACGATACCAATGAAATACAGAATTTTTAACAACTACCGTGTTAACCATTTAAAGAACACCATCCTTATCTTCATAGTTTAAAATCGTGGTTAGATTTATAAAATTCATGCTACAATGTTGTGGTATTGGTAAGAAGAATTAAAAGCAAATTCTTTCAATTTTATATATTTATCTTTTAACTTCAAAACTTTTGTGTTTACTATTTCCTTGATTAGTTTCTTACAAGTTGACGCATCACTTGGAAGAAAAGGGTTATTTTTAATGCATTAATACTCAAAAATAACTTTCACGATTTAAGAAATTTACTAAAAGATATAAAAAAAAAAGTAAATAATGCATTCTTCTGTGCGTTTATGCATATTTCAATCTTGCTTCGCCCCGAAAGCCTTCCGTTGTTGAAGCGGTTCCAGTCGAGCGCCCACAAGCACATACCTCGTCACATAATTCGAAAGCTCCCCGTCCCATGCTCTTCGAACAACAGCGCTGGGTGCACTTAAAAATACACAAAGAATACGCTGCAGCCCCTATTTACGAAGCATGAAAAGAAATTTCGAATCTTCAGCTTGGAACTATTCCAACTTTGCTTTCTCATATTAAGGATTGAAGAATAAGAAGAAAAAAAAAAACAGAATTTTTCCATTTCCAAATAACAGAAGAAAATAAAATTTAGAAGCATTCCAGAGAAAGAGAGGCGCTACATTATCATACCGAGCTAACAAGGAACTTGTTCTAGAAGTTATATTTAGAAGTTAAGAGAGAGAAAAAAAAGATAGGGTCTATGATTGCCTTCTGTCATCTGTTTCCCCCCCCTCTCCTTTTTGCTTATTTCTGGTGGAAGCAGAAGTACTTCAAAGTATTGTCTTCACTCGTGAAAGAGATGGTGTCGTTTTCGTCTCTTCTCGATCTTGTTCATTGCAGTGCATTGATCGCTTTTTAAGCTTCGATTCATAGAGAAGATCTTAAAAGGGAAAGAAATATGCGACTGAATGGTTTAAATGTATTGCTTATAGAAAGAAAACTAAGATTTTTTTATGTTAACGTAGTAAAATTATGTTGTGAAAAATGAAAGATTGTTCTGTAGATGGTAGTGGATGAAAATGTAAGATTTAAATTGCATAACAGTGATTTTTAGGCAATATGTGCAGGATGTCCCAGTTAAGTGTTTCAGAACTTCTAGGAAGAGTTGACTGTATCTTAACTACTTGAAAATATATAGCAATGTAATACCTGTGGGGTAAGACATTTTTACCATTCATGCATAAAAGCAAAAAATACACGAGTCAAAGTTTTCCACTAGTTTCAAAGCAAACTTTCAATCTTCGACCAATTGAACTCTAAATAGTCTGAAATACTTACGGCAAATTTCAAATTTCACCGCGTCGGAAAAGTAGTTCCGACCGCTATATGATTTCGAGTCGTCAGGATGCACCCTACCGCTCCTAGAAGCTCTGAAACACTTAACTGGGAAGCCCTGTATACTTGCTTTAACCCTCGTGGGTCCCTCCCATTTCAGTTACACTCAAGACCCTTGGGGTCATAAACAACCCCAATGCTTCCTTTAATTAATTTGTTATGATTATTGAATGTTACATGCATTATTTAAGTTCACACACTTTTTAATGCTAAAAAAATAAAAACAAAAAGACACAATCAAAGTAAAATTTAGTTTATGCATTAAAAATTAAAATTTTAGAGCATAACTTACAATAACTGTAGATTTATTTACAACTGTTACAGACCTGAAAAAACATGATTTTTGCAAGTGAATTTCAAACACTTATGACATTTTTCGATGCATTTTCTGTCCAGTTCTCTTGGACAAAAGTTGCAACGTCCTCTTTTTTTGGCATTCTGGGGAAGTGACCCCAAGGGTCTTGTGTGCAAAAAATGCAATTCGGGAAAAATAAAACACAATATTAGCATTATTTTGAATAGAAAACTAGAAGAATAAAAACCACAAAATGCCATTAAAAACAAATAGTTGATTAACAAGATATATTAAACAGAAATTGCATTGGGGTCACATATGACCCCAAGGAACCCACGAGGGTTAAGTACGATGATTAACATATTATGAATTATGTAGACGGAGCAAATACATGTGCTAGACTGCGTACTGTTTTATCTGGAATAGAAACCGGATGACAACATAAGGAGAAAAGTACTGCCCAGGGAAAGTAAAGGGCAGTATATGCAGGTATAGGTTTTTAAGATATTTGAAGAAATGGGTTTCTGACTCTACACTAACAAAAAGTAAATATTGGAATCGTGCTTTGTTTTTAAGGAAATCAAATAAGCAAATTTATACTATTTCGCATAAGTACAATAAATGACAAAAAAATGCTTATTTTCCTTCCTACGGCAATAAATTTGCGCCCTTAACGAAAGTTATATCATTCCGTTCGCAAAATAGTAGCAGTCAAAACCAGGGTTTGAAAAAAAATTTTTTTTTTTTTTTTGAAAAATCCCAATCCACCTGTGTTTTTGATAAAAAACCCGGACTTTTTCAAGAATCATTCAAACATTGTACCCCAAACTACTGCTTGCTACTTTTACTTTTTATAGAATTAGGGAAGCCTTGAAGAGAGGTCACTGTGACCTCCTAAAAAAATCTTATTCGGCAAAATTGGAAAAAACATTGCAATATTGAATTTTTAAATTGATACTATATAATAACTTTTTATTGAATTGAAATAATTACTGCTTCTTTGGAACTTCTAATTATTTAAAAATAAATAAATAAGTGAAATTTATGCGCAGTTTTATTTCTAATACCTAATGAATTGTCAGGAAATTAATATTTTAATTTCTGGACCAGGGACTGACCTAGACTACATATTTTAACAAACTAAATTGTATAAGGGGCATTTCACAGTATTTGTGACATAGGGGTGCCCGTAACAAAACTTTTTAAAAGTTTAAAATTTTTATATACAGGGTGTCCACTCCAATCGTGGACCAATAGCTAATTTCTAAACCATTAGAGATAAACATATAGTTTATTTAGGAAAAAATCTCCAAATTACGAAAGGAATTTTGGGTCTATTCAATGTTTTTCAAAAAATCAAATTTTGAAAGAGTTACGAAGTTTAAATTTTTATACAGCCCCCAAGTCCTATCATTCATACTTAGTAAAACATTTTTGACACTGTAACGTTTAAAACTAAAAAAAATCACTGTTCTACCACAAAAACTGACCGAGTTATGACGTTTTGAAAAATCAAGATTTCGAAGGATTTTGTATACGGTCCCTTAAGCGATCTCTCGATGACGTCATGAAATAATGCAAAATCTTAATTTTTCAAAACGTCATAACTCGGTCAATTTTTGTGGTAGAACAGTGATTTTTTTTTAGCTTTAAACGTTACAGTGTCAAGAATGTTTTACTAAGCATGATTGATAGGACTGGGGGCTGTATAAAAATCTAAATTTTGTAACTCTTTCAAAATTTGATTTTTTGAAAAACATTGAATAGACCCAAAATTCCTTTCGTAATTTAGAGACTTTTTTCTAAATGAGCTATATGCTTATCTCTAACGGTTAAGAAATTAGCTATTGGTCCACGATAGAAGTGGACACCCTGTATATTGAAAAAGTACATTCTAAAGTATATGAATATCATATTGTTTTCATAGCTCACATTTTATTATGTTTTTAATTGCACTCGGGACATTGAAAATGCAATTTTCACTGTTAGGGACTCTACATTGAATTTTTCTTTAAATTTGGCTTAAACCGATTTTTAAGCCAAAACTGGTACTTGAGACAGATAAAGTAAAGGCTCACCTCTAATATAGCTAACAATTTTAATCAAAAAGTGCGCTCTATAAAAAATTATGGCTTGTGAAAATGATGACTGTAGAGTCCGTAACAATAATTGGAATATAAGTTTAGTTTTTAAAGAAAAATTCAATGTAGAGTCCGTAACAGTGAAAATTGCATTTTCAATGTTCTCAGGGCAATTACAAACATAATATAAAGATAACTATGAATGTAATATGATATTCATATACTTTAGAATGTACTTTTTCAATATATATATATATAAAAATTTTAAACTTTTAAAAAGTTTTGTTACGGACACCCCTATGTCACAAATACCGTGAAATACCCCATAACTAAATTGATCAATATCAATTTCAAGGTTTAGTATTGATCAAATTATTTGTAATATTTAGTTTGTGTTTATTGAGTAAATGTTTTTAATGTGCAGTAAATTTTAGAAAAACCCACTTTACCGACATACAGTGAACTCTCACTTATACACCGCCTCTTTTATGCGCCCTTTTCACTTATACGACGATTTTCAGTGGTCCCAGCACATTTCATAGAAAAATAATGATAGTATCATTCGTTCGCTCTAATCATAAATATTTCACTTATGCGCTGAATTTTCCCTGAAATGTAAAAAAGTTAATTTATTTTCCTTAAAAAATAATCATTTTTCTTCACTTTCCTCTTTAATCTTTCTCCTTTATTGTTCACGGAAGACATTTTTTCCACATCAACTAGAGTTCGGAGAGGGACAATTATCTATTATGGATCGTTTTAAAAGGACCAGTTTGTACTTAGGTATGCTACAATTTTTGTTTTCTCGTTATCATTGCAATTAGGTTTCAGTAGTTGCCAAACCGTAGTAATATGACCATTTTCTATAGAAACATTCTTATTCATGCTCTCATTAGAACCTATGTTGCGTTTTAGTCCTTTAAATAGGCTTGTTCACTTATGCGTCTCTCTCACTTATGCGCTTTTTTCTGTTGGTCCCTTGGGCCAGCGCATAAGTGAGAGTTCACTGTAGTGTGTTTTCTCATGTGGGTCCACCCGAGAAAAACCAGACGGGCTGGACACGCTGGCGAACCCTGGTCAAAACCACTTTCATATGGACAGATAAAAAAATGACAATTACTGTTGAAGTACCATAAGCTTTGCCATTGAGTATGGAAATTTGTAATGTTAGAAAAAAAAATCAGAACACAATACAGTGAACTCTCACTTATGCGCCGGCCCAAGGGACCAACAGAAAAGGCCGCATAAGTGAGAGAGACGCATAAGTGAACAAGCCTATTTAAAGGACTAAAACGCAACATAGGTTCTAATGAGAGCATGAATAAGAATGTTTCTATAGAAAATGGTCATATTACTACGGTTTGGCAACTACTGAAACCTAATTGCAATGATAACGAGAAAACAAAAATTGTAGCATACCTAATTACAAACTGGTCCCTTTAAAACGATCCATAATAGATAATTGTCCCTCTCCGAATTCTAGTTGATGTGGAAAAAATGCCTTCCGTGAGCAATAAAAGAGAAGGATTAAAGAGGAAAGTGAAGAAACATGCTCATTTTTCAAGAAAATAAATTAAATTGTTTGCATTTTACGAAAAATTCGACGCATAAGTGAAATATGTATCTTTAGAGCGACGCATAAACGAATGAAATTATCATTATTTTCCAATGGAATGTGCTGGGACCATTCAAAATCGTCGTATAAGTGAAAAAGGCGCATAAATGAGGCGGTATATAAGTGAATGTTCACTGTATTTATCATCAAGCTCTTCTCATAAATTTGAAATACGACAACTTATTGAATGCAAATTATCTTTTTCGAAATTACTAATCGCAATAGGACATCACTTGTTGGGTTTGTTGTTGTTCCTATAACTGGATTTTATTGCAAAAGTAATAATTGCGGAAAACATAATTTGAATTCCAGATGTCAAAATTCAAGTGAATTCCACTGGCTGGATGCTGGATATTTTTCGCTGAATACCTAAAGCTGTTCAAGAGCGTCGGGTGCAAATAAAATCCATTCTGATGATCATAGGCAATACCACCGCCCTGAATGCGGACTGACTTATTGACTTCAAAACGAATAGGACGCAATTTAACTGACAAGCAAAAACAGTAAACGATCGTGATTGCTTAAAAAAACCAACAGTATATTCTCTTCAACCTATATTTATTTATTTTACTAAGATTCCTCAATAACATGTAAAAGAAATATTTAAAATTTTTAGTATTCAATAATTACAAAATTAATTTTGAACTTAGAGAACGCATAAGTCCCAAGATTCTTAACCCATTAATGCCTGACATTTTTTTTCCAAAGATATTTTATATACTGGTTACAAATAGCGTCTAATGGACAGGAAAAATAATTAAAAAACTATCATGTCAAAAATAAGTTTTTTATTAAGGAAAGAAAAATCGTCCCTCAAAAGTTACGATAGACCCCAGAGGGTACATACTTTTTTTACTAAATTTTTTTTCTGCCTATACGATGTAATATTTAAAAAGACATTTTATAAAAAGAAATAAAATCAGCAATTAACATAAACTGGAAATCTGGGAATAACTTTGGAAACTTAACTTTTTTTAACCGACGAAAAAACGGAGGAGGTTCTCTATTCGACCGGTATATTTTTTTTTTTAATGTATGACCACGCATAACTTTTTACTGAATAGACCGATTTTGGTATTTTTTTTTTTTGTTGGAAAGGGTACACCTCCCTGGTGGTCCCATGGTCCCCTGATGCGGGGTTTGAGAACGGAACCCTGAAGAAATTGAGGGAAATCTTCAGAATTCCGTTCATGCGCACCCTCTTTGCGCATGAATTGAATTTCAAATTTCACGCGCACACATTTGCGATTTGATGTCCATTAGGTCACAGTAGCTCGCCGATAGAGTGGCCTTGCGGTAAGACGCTGGGCTCTCATTCGCAAGAGCTTAAGTTCGATGCTCGACGGAGTCGGTGGATTTTCAAGCAGCAGAAAAAAAAATGCACCGTCTGCGTCGAACGATTATGCGGCATACAAATCGCAGTTTTACTGATAGAACATATTTAGTCCTGAGTACCCCAATTTTTTAAAAAATATATTTTCAGGCTCCCATCACATAAACTTTTAAATTTTAAAATTAGTGATGCACTAATGAATCGGCGGTAAATGGTTACTTTGTGGATTAACCTGTAGGCCAGTTTTAGCATCATAATCGGGTAAAAAACTAGTAATTTAAAAATGTTTTAATTAAATCAGCATAGAAATAAATCCTAAAAAGAAAAAAAAATGTTGTTAGTGGCAATCGCTTAAAATTTTAGACGCTTTAATAAAGTGAGATGAAGCGTCACGATGGCAACATGACACTATTCCGGGTATACATTTACACTGAAAAGAATGAAATAAAAATAAAATTTTATAAAAAAAAGTAAAACCGACTTCAAAAACGCAGCTGAAAATTGCTCTAAAAAGTAAAAAATAAATTTATTCTTTGAACACCATCGATACTACTTTTAAACATGAGTTTTGAAGTCGGTGCCGAAACAGTTAATAAAATCATTCGTGCCCATTCTTCAGTTACATGTTTCATAATAAAAACAGCCATAAATATTTCATAATCAATTCCAAATGTTGTTTGAGAGGAAAAATCAATCAAATGGTACAATCAATGGGTACGAATGATTTTATTAACTGTTTCGGCACCGACTTCAAAACTCATGTTTAAAAGTAGTATCGATGCTGTTCAAAGAATAAATTTATTTTTTACTTTTTAGAGCAATTTTCAGCTGCGTTTTTGAAGTCGGTTTTACTTTTTTTTATAAAATTTTATTTTTTTTCTTGAACGATGTCATTTTTGATAAAGATCATATTAAAACTGCTAAAGAACATACTTTACAATGGTTTTCTGCTGAAATCTGTTTTTAACGAATTGAAACAATACCAAGGTGCTCAATGAACACTTATTTGGTTGAAATGTTCATTTTTGGGAAATTCAGATCCATTTTTGAACCGTGCCTAAAAAAAGATGCTAGGCATTAATAGGCTAAAGGGTTAAAGCACTCTGTAGTAATATTGTTACACTATGGTTATGCCTAGCATTTCACGTTGCAACCCTGTTGTAACGCATTGTTTAAAATGTGACTTTGCAATAAGATTCCAAAACTCAGCTCCGCGTGCCGTACTTCTTTATTTAACTCCAGGAAGAAAACCATGCCAATGTGTAAAAATGAAAAAGAAAAACAAAAGGGAGAAAAAAAAAGATAAGTAAAACATGTTTTCTAAATCATAAATCATTTTTCCTCGCCTTTACGTTTTTAAGACATAAATTCTTAACGCTTACAACTTCAGGCGAGAGAAATCGATCGAAGCTGTGGTTCTTATTAAAGGTACTTCAATATTCAGGTTAATATAATATACTAGCAAAAATACCCGGCGTTGCCTGGGCCAGTAAAAATATTGAGAATTGAGAAACAATTTATAATCGCTTTTTTTCCCCAAACTAAAAGAACTCAAAACGTACCGCTTTGACGATTTAAAATGTCGCTAAATTTGCGGTAACTGTTTTGGGATACCTAGGATAATTTTTCTCCCCTCCCTACTTTATGCAAATATGCTTAGGTATTATTAAGCCAGTAATTTTTGTCAAAGAAAAATTGTCATTTAATGCTAAGAAAATATTGCTGACCATGAAATGACGCTAAAAGTTTTTGTCCTAAGTGATTTCGAAATTAGTAGGGAGCATTTGACAATTATTTGTGCGAAAAACACAAATTAATGGCAATTTTAGTTTTGGGGTCTGATTAATTTCGTATGCGGATTACTCTCTGCTTTGACGTAAGTTTCAAAAGTTTTTTAATGACAACGTACGGAATCGGCCAAAAAAAAAAAAAAAAAAAAACAACTTTTCTTCAACTGTGGGAGTATTATTTCGATGATTAAGATTTTGGCGCAGTCTACAAATATCAGACAACAATCGTTTTATTTTAGTTATATCGTAAGAAGTAAAGTATTATTACATAGTCCTTGGCGCCAGAACTGGCGTCAGTGGAAAACATTACCCATAATCTTAGTTATTATAATATTTTTGCAACAAATTCGGCAAGATACCTGTTCGATTGTATTCTAAGTGACCAATTGTAAGTACCGCCCAATCAACGCCAACAAATTTTTAAAAATACTGTAAAATTGTATTTAAAGTTCCATTAAAGTGGAAAATACTGAACCTAATCCATTTATTAGTTGCCAATCTCTTCAAGCGATTACATTACCAATACTCTAAAACACTAAAACACATACTGTCGGCCCCGCTCAAACGAATACTGTCGGTTCCAAGAAATATTATTTGATTAAGCGGAGAATTCGATTAAGCGGAATCTTTAGCATTGCGTCTATGGCATGGGAAATATCTAGTTCCAGGATATTTTATTCGTTTATCCGTTAGACGATTAAGCAGGACCGACAAATTCACGAAACTTGTGAAAATAATTGATACAGTCAACAATTTACTAACAAAGGAATACAATTTATTCTAAAAAAATAATATTTTCACGCAGCAATGCACATTAAAAAACACATTGCTTAAGGATAAATATTCTACTTACACAACTAAGACTACAAAACGTTTTAAATACAAATCATGGTAAAAGCCTGGATATTCCCCATGAAGCTGGAAAAAAAACCTTCATGATTTGACTTGAGAAAAGCCTTGGACATTAAATACGGAAAGAAGAAATGATGCCCGCAATTTTAGCTTTCGACAGGGAGTTGAGATGATACACTAAATACTGAGTTAGTTTGGTCAATGCCTTTTGATTTATGAGAAATATGTACCTTAAATTGGAATGAAAAAGACGCTACCGATCGAACTTTTTTGAATATCGTTATAAATTATAGCCTATGTGTTATTCTGATGTATATGCTACATTATGGTAAAAGTTTCATCAAAATCCATTCAGTAGTTTTTGCGTGAAAGAGGAACAAACATACATCCATCCATACATCCATCCATACATCCATCCATCCATCCATACAAACTTTCGCATATATAATAGTAGTAAGATGTACTTACAATTAAAGCAAGTACTCATACTATGTAGCGACAATAAAATGTGAGTATTCACACTGTGTACTGATAATAAAATAATTCGAGCGGGTCACTTTGGTGTTCGGATATGTACCGAACGCGGTCTCGCAAATAGAAAGTACATCATCACTTCTGCATAATCAAAAAAGTCCTGGTGAACGATGAGGGGGAGGTAAAGAAGATAAATGTTACTGACACAGTATCAAAAGCAGATATTTATTTACTCCGTATTGCCACACACAAGTGCAAAAAAACTTTACTTCGGTATAGGCATTTTTAATGCGAAAATTGAATGATGTTAATATTCTAAATAGGGTAAGTGCTCCAGTAGTCGGCCAGTCTCCAATAGTCGGCCACAATGACATAAAACTCCTCATAAATAGTACATTTTTAATTCAAAATCAGATATGACGCATTCACACATTCATGTACCTATCCTCAATCAACCAGTGGCAGTTAAGTTTTGGGTACTTTCTTTGAATTAGTAATGAGTCATTTCATTTTGAATGGTGTGCCCGTCATCCAAGATTGCGATTATGCTTATTTTTCAGCTAAGATGATTCTGTGGCCGACTACTGGAGCATTTACTAGTGTTGAAAACAGCTTGGAATTTAACAAAATTTTTTTTTTAATTTCTGAAACAAGTAAGTGATTCACTATCAGAAAGATTCATTCTAAAGTTTTACCTTGTTTTTGTTGCTGTATTGATAGCTGAAAGTTCTAGGTTAGCCAAGATCCACAAAAGATCTCTTAAATGGCCGACTACTGGAGCACTTACCCTAGATGTTATTTTAATACTTTAATGTGTTAAATTTATTACCATCTTGCTAAATTTTTCGTTTATTCCTGAAATTTGCATTCAAAATTACCTTCGTTTTTGAAGCTTTCTAGAATGTTGCTTTGCTCACTCAGCAGCATTTAACAAATGAGTCCATGAGTTTTGTCAAGTTCGTAATATTCAGGTAACTTAGTGTTAGCATCAGATTTTGCGAAAAATCAACTAGTGTAACCAACTTGGGTGACATTTGGAAACTTTTTAAATCTAATACAGTCGAGCCTGCTTAATGGAATAGCCATTTTGCCGCGAAAAAATATTCTAATAAGCGGGATATTCCATTATCCGGGATCAAAATAACGCATTATAGTGGTTTGATACATTAAAAATATATTATATTGAGCGGGATATTCTTTTAACCGATATTCTAATAAGCGGGCTCTACTGTAGATAATTGGATATTTTGCAAAAATATCTAGCGTTTCTTATTCAAGAGTATTACTATAACTCGGGGCTTCCCAAACGTTTTATTCAGCGGACCCCTTTCAAGTACGAATATTTAGTGTGGCCCCTTTTAAAAAATCACTCTGGGTATGTGCATAAATGCCGTCGAAATTGTTTTCAACGTACTTAATTCCCCCCCCTTGTCACAAAGTGTCACATATCACCTTACCCCTATTGTCTAAGGTCACGTTTTTTTCCACAAGTATATCATTGCAAAACATTTGTGATGTCACACTTCTTGTTAACTTCTCCATTTCCTTTGTTACAAACTTACAATTTCACGAACCCTCCAGTTTTAAAGTTTTTCATCATTTGAAAGCGGTTACTTGGTGGGTAGTTTACAATGCTTAACTTTATTTTCAAATTCTAAGGTACAAAAATCAAATTTATCAGACATATATATTGGTAAAAACGCAATTAAAATTCGAAATTGAGCAACGAATTATTGGAAGCGTGTGATTTTTTTTAACCGTCGCAATTTTAATGTGATGGATTTCATTTTTGACTGCTAGAGTTGTGTGTGCATACCAGGTTTAGAATCTGGACAGTTTCGGTATTTAGTTTTACAGCGTAATCTTCGGACACTTTTTGAGCACGTTTGAACACTTTTTTAAACAGGTGCAATTGCTCCCTCTTCTTAGAATACTTTGCACCACACTTTTTCACCAGCAAACCACTTATGAAAAAACGTTTCAGAATACTTATTTGGTTTAACTCAATTTTTAAACATTTCAAGAAACGCATTTGAGAACATTTTTTTTAACATGGACAGATGTGACTTCTTTGTAACATTTTGGAACATTTTTTACAACACTAATGGACCACCCCTCTGATTATACCAGTAGTTTTTGCTGATAATTTTGCAGCAATATCGTTCGGCAGCAGTTAATTTCAACCGGCAAAGGACGGTTTTCGACTTTAAGTCATACTTTTTGTTGGCATTCTCGACACCAACCGACAGTCATTCATTGCAACAAAATTTCTAGTAATATCGCACTGAGAGATTCTATTGATTGGATGCAAAGAAAAGCTCCTGAAATTATATTTGTATGAAAGAAAGCAATGACTTTACAAGTGTGTCCAAATGTGTTCCAAATCTATTCTCATACTTGACCCCAAGCTGCTGTCAATTGCGTTTCCATGAGTAAGTTTAAAATATCCCCGAGTAGGATGCATTCTAAACGGGTTTGGAGCACATTTTAGAGCACTATCTTTTTAACAGAACACATTCGGAACACATTTTAGAGCATAAACTGGAGCATTTTTCTGAATTAAAAGGTGTTTCTAAGTTATACAGGGAACCTCCAGTACGGTGACTGCATAATCTACCAGTACTGTATCTCGTAGCGCCTGAAAATAGGGCTAAAAGGACAATTCCACTCGTTCTCAGTCAATGAGCTGTGAGTTAAAGAGCGCTATAGCTTATTTCTACGGGAATGCTTTCGTGATGTGATTTTGATGTAGTGCTTGATTTGCATTTTTAAAGTAAATACTTTTCCACCATAATTTTACATAATCGATGGTAAAACAATAAATACAAGGTAGTAAATTAAAGTAATCACATTAATGAGGAAAAAAATACACTACACTTCAAAAAATACATTTACAGTGAAGCACTGTTCATATGTTTTTTAAAAACTGTATGGAAAAACGTAAAAAAAACGTATAAAAAGCGCACTTTAATATGTATTGGGCTGTACCGGGATCAATTTTAAAAACGTATAAATGATTAAAGCGTATAAAGGAGAAACGTATAAACGGTGCTTCGCTGTGTTCCTTTTTTCTGCACGTTGACAGTTCTTGTCCAGCATTCCGCCAGTTTACTTAATTTATTAATACGATGCCGGCTTTTTTCAGTTAAAAGACCTCATATTTAAAGACATATTAGCATTGCGTCTGCTAGAGGAATAACTCATTCCAAAACATATTTTTAAATATTTACACAGCACGTTTTGTTTAGCAGTCACCAAGAACAGCTGCATCAAGAATCGGTATGAATTATGAAATTAACTTTTGCCTAACGAAAATAAACGCCTCAATTTTTGAAGAATACTTAATGCATCCTAATCAGTTTTTCAAAATCTGCTGATGGTATTGCATTTTTTTTGCGGTCTTAACAAGTTCATGTGGAAAAAAAAGTGAAAAAAATTATGACAGTTGGCACGGAAACGCGGAACGCAAGTTTAGCAGATTAAATTTGGCAGCAGAACAAAAACTTCTTTCCTACGCTGATCAACGTCACCGCTTCAAGATGGAGGGAAGAAGAAAAAAACGAATGTCTCGAGACGTCAGATCCAAGCATCAAGACAGATGGATTTCTTAAATTTAGAAAGAGTTTTGCTCGATCCATTCTCGAGTAAATTTTGTGGGACGGAAAAATGATGGAATTGGGAGAGGAATGTGTTACCAGAAAATATTGTAAATATCGTAGGAGGCAAAAATGCGAGGGGAAAAACAAAACTACACTGGAGTCTTTTAAGTGTGAAATGTAAATAAGTTGCATTTTTAGGATAATTTTTCAGAGATCTGCATTTAGTTGTTTATATTGGGAAGGCGTTGAAGTGAGCGCACGGACAAAAACAGGAGAACAGAGTGGTTTTCATTAAAAGTATGCAGGTGTCTGCATTTTCTGTCTTAAACGCTTACTGAGAAATACTTTTCAAAAGCTGAAACTCTGATTTCTTTTAATTCATAACATACCTTGCATGTACTTGGCATTCTTTTAGTGAACCCTTCGCAAAAATGGAATGACATTAATATAAGTCAGTTCAAATTGCTTTAAAAACGAATTGCAAGTAAATTTTGATAAAAGTTGAAGTTTTTTTTTTTTTTTTTTCGACTTTTCAAGTATACCCATATTTAACTAACAAATGTTTCTCTAAAATTGAGAAGGTGCGCAAAAATGATTTGTTTTCAGAGTTTTTTCACGAAATCTTCAATGAATCGAAGTGAAGTTATTATAAATTACTGGACTCTCATTGAACCCTCTATCGCTCCGGCGTAGAAGCTTCCCTTCAAGTGTCGTATGTCGTGGGTTCGATTCTCTCCGGAGCCCTGAGTGTTATTTCCTCACTTTGAGGTGCAAATCTTCTTTTGTGTTGCCTAAAATGAGTATAAAAATTGAAGGGCTTGCTGCAAAAAGGAGGTAGCTTCAAATTTCAATAGTTCGCATTAAACGTTGGAAAATCTAATCAAATTTTTACATATTTTTTTATGACTCCTCATGTATAACTGTACTGATAATCATACAAGGGAAGTTATTAAACCATAAAAAGAAATAAATAAATGTTTTTACTTCTAATGCAAACCTTCTGAAAAGTTTGAAATTTTAGCTATTGTCTAAAATTTTTTCGTGCGACCTCCGTGGCATCTGCGCACGCGCGAAGTCTCTTCGGAATTTCTCGAAATAGGGGGGGGGGAAGCAACGAGGAAGTAGAAAGCGAACAAAAGCTGAAGGCATCGGGTAGTGCGCATCCTAAACCTATCTCCCCTTTTTCAGATGGAAGCGTCCGTGGCTCCCAGGCGCACAATACGCAAACAGACAGTCCCTCCATTTTTCCGCAAGCCCTTCAATAGGGTAGTTGTGACCTATTGAATATTCGTTTTTTAACTAATAGATATTGTTAAGAGGCTTACAAAACACAAAAATTCACCATTGCCGAATTTTAAAACACAACGGTTGATTCTCAATGATTTTTTTAAAAACCCACGCGCAAAAAAAGCGCGCCTTGAAACCGAAACCCGTGACGTCGGATGGCAGTAACTTTCAGCCTTTCATCCATAAAAATTGAATTTTTGCTATATTATCGTTTCATTGCGGGATTTTCTCCTTCCGTAATCAATACCTTAAAGTCTACTAATTCACTATTTAAAACTGGATTTATCAAAGAGCAATCCAATACCCTGCTAGGGGTGATTGTTTTGATATTTTTTGGCGAAATCCGTATTCAAATTTTTAGAACGCATCACTTGGCGAGGAAAAAAAATTATGCAGTGCAGAGCGAACAACAGTGCGGAAGCCGGAGAAACCGGTTTCTCGAGCTCCTCGCATCTAAAGCTTCTCGCTCTTTCTTCGCCTTAGTAGAAAGTTCAAAAGCGCCAACAAGTGCCAAATGACGTCACAGCCGCTTGAAATTTAAAAATTATTTAAAAAAAAACTACTTGTCGCAGCGCAAAAATTTTTTCGCCGTTGATGTTCATGTATGTTGCTCTATCATATAAAAATAAAATTGAAAAATCGAAAACTTCCCTATTGTGGATTTGTTTTATAAAGAACAAAAAAGCAAAATATTTCTTATTATAGAACTTTTTTTTCATTTCCAGGCAAAACGTAAAATGCAGGGAATTCCGTAAATGACAACTTTACAATTTGAGTTAAATAAACAATAATTATACTCGGTTACTTTAAAATAGGCGTATCAAATTTAGCAATTTTGCAACGTCTCCATGGAAACCGCAAGAAAAAAAACAGCCCCACTCTTTTTTTTATGCACTGCCGTTGAGGCATTTCATTTATTTTTTGGTTATCGAATGAGGCTTACGCGTTTATTTATATCCTCATGTCTCAGTTATTTCTCAACGTTTTCTGACAAATCTAGTCATACATTAAAACAGCAAAAATTTCTAAGAAAATGTTGTGCTTTATAAACGTTGATCTTTCAATAGAATAATAGTTCACGCACAGAGCCATTTTAACAGCGTGCATTTAACCATTGTTGCAAAAGCTAAGTGGGGGAAAAGTCCATAGCGCCGTAACTATGACAACCATCCGGGGAAAAGGGCGGAGAGTGGGAAATTTTACTTTGAGCTGCCTCCTATCGTTACACAGTTTATAGTACAGTAACCCCTCGTTATATCGCGCTTTTCGGGGGACAAGAAAAAAGCGCGATATATCCGAAAGCGCGATATAACCGAGGTCATTAAAAATAGTTTTCTATCCAGCATACAAGTAAATTATACGTGCACATACATAAAAATTTATTTATTCGAACATTGGATTTTAGGGCGTGTGTTTTCTCGACACTTACCAGATGCGTTTCACTCATTGTATCAATACAAAAGAAAGTGTTCAGTATTTCCAAACTGTCTCTGCAGTATGCAAGTTTGGGTGACAGGAATTTGCTGCTTCTTTTCAGCGAATTCAGAAGAATAGAAGAACCTTCGTTTTGTTCATTGATGACAAAATAAATGAGAAAGAGACCTTTTCTGAGCACCTTACATATTTTCTCAAAAATGGTTTCGAACTAAAGTTTTTTTTTTTTTGGGGGGGGGGGAGACAAAAGAAAAGAGCGATATATCCGAATGAGCGATATAACGAGGCGCGATATAACGAGGGGCTACTGTATAAGGAAAAACTGGGACCCGACGAAAGACAAGTAAAATGCGGTAAAAACGTAAATTTGGATGACGCAAATTCGGCGTTTTACTGTGCTTCATACGTATCGTGTCTCTAAACTTTAGATTTTCATCAGTCTTATCGCATGCAATCCAACTTGCTTTTCCAATAATTTTTGGAAGTGGTTTCAAATTCAAAAGCAAGTATTGTAGTTTTAACCTATACACACGTGGAGCATAGAAAAGAAATAAAATTAACCTAAAATACTACGTCTCACAGTGGTTCGAAAGGGGGAAAAGGCGGAAAAAATCCCTTGAGTGTAGATCGCTCTCTATGAGAAATACCGTAAAATGGGGTGTATAGAAAAGCGGGGTCAATCGGAACAAAACTTCCAGACCGTACAAAGAAATTCTTCATAAATATACTATTGGGTATTTTTCGCCATTGATTTTTTTAGAAAGGTAAGATTATAGGAAGTAGGAAAAAATTACTTTTGTCAATCTGGCAACGCTACTGGCTTCTAAGGAGGATCATGTGTTCCGATTGACCCCTATCAGCGGGGTGATTCGGAACACCCATATTTTTCAATATATTTTAATAATAACTGTTCAAAATGTTTTGTGTTTGCTTGGAATATCAAAAGTAAACCAAGACCGAAGTTTTTACCCAGAAAATCAAATTGAAAAAAAATCTTTTAACTGCTTTTTTTACAATCAAAGCTGAAAAGTGTTCCGATTCACCCCATTTTACGGTAGTGAAAATGTGACTTACGTTAGTTTGGCTTTGAGGTGCAGATTTTTTTTTGGAATACGTCAAATTTGATGGCCAATCTCTTTGATAAAAATCAATTTGTCCCCCTTATACCACGACATGTTATTTTTTAGTTTTTTTTTTTTTTTTAAGTTTACTATATTGGTGTTTGTAAATAGTGAGATTCAAATGAAAACATCTGTCACGCCCACAGTCGCAGGTGGTCGCAGCTAAAATGTTTTTGTTTAGTTACAGGAAGGTTCAAACTATTTGCCAATATAGCTTTAAGCTCACCGGAAGCCGCCGATAAAAGTATATGCCTCAATATATTTCATAATATTTTTTCGCAATTACTTTTTTTTTCACTTCAGATAATTTTAAATTTTTATTAATTTTAATTATTATTTCTGGTGTAATATGCATCCTATAGGTGTGAAAGACCAATGTGAAATGAATTTTTATAAATTCAAGTTCGGATTACTGAACGTATGAATTAAAACTGCAATATAGGGTCACGTCCAAAATTAATTAAAAACGTAATTTTTCAAACTTCTTGGCTTATTTTCGGTAATATGCAATTTTTTTTCCAAATAAATTTTATGGAGTGTGTTACTACAACTCAGGGGTGCCCACAAGGGGGGATAATGGCGCAAGTTGCGCCATCAAATTTTTTTTTTTGGAGGGGGGGGGGGGGGGAGTTTTTTAAAATTAATTAGTTAATTTATTTAAATTATTTATTTATTTTTTTTTTTAATTTCAATTATTTTTTTTCTTTATTATTTATTTATTTATTTTGTGTGCGTGTGTGTGGGCTTGGAATGTCTGGAAAAGAAAAAAGCGATTCTATTCTGCGCATAATTCGAACTTAAAAAAAAATTAATAATATATAAAGAAAATAATAGTTATAATTGAAAAATATAAATAAATAATATTAAAATAAAATAAATAAATAATATTTAAAAAAAATAAACAATATTTAAAAAAAATAAACAATATTTAAAAAAAAAAAAATATTTAAAAAATTAATTAATTAAAAAAAGGGGTAAAATTAAAAATAAAAAGCTCAAGAGGGTTGTGAAAAATTGAGGGGGGGGGGGAATTTGCGACATTGAGCTTGGGGGGGATGGGCACCCCATGCTACAACTCAATGGCTAAGTAATTATGGCATTAAAATTTTTCTATGTTCGAACTTTGAAATGCCTATTTTTTCCGCCCTCGAACCACTGTGCGTCGCTTGCAACGCAAAAAAATATATTTTTTTTTTTTAACTGATCAATCACTCAAAGTAATTTATTCCTTTTGAATAAATTAAACTCATTAACATTACATTCTACCAGCAATTAAATGTCTAAGTATTAAGAAGTTGCACTGTTTCATATGAATCATGCGATAATTCAATTCATAATATGTTTGCCATTTCTTGCTTAATTACACTAATTAACTAAAATTAGTGCGTAATTTTGCGGGTCGTTGTACTAATGAGAGAAGTACATTTTGCTTTCCAATTAATTAATATGTCGTTCAATAATTAAATTAACTTCTGCTTCATAACTTGATTGAATTTCAACTGATTTAGTACTCAAATAAATCGATTATTCAATTTAAATGAATCAACCACGGATTTCAATTTAGTGCATTATAACTGATTACCATTTGGAATTCTCGAACATCTGCTTGTAGCAGACAATCGATTATTGAAATAATTTTGCTGAGCATTTCAATTTATTTTTAGACTTCTATTGATTTCTAGAGAAAAAATAACTGTAAGTGTCATTGCTTATTTTTATCAATAGATTAAAAAGATTTTGATACAAAAAAAAAAATCAACCCAATGGCGTTCTGTTTCGAATCTTTTTAATTGTTCTTATCTTTTCCCGCGTTCATTTATTTATAGTTTCTTTTCTCTTTTCTGTACATTCTTTTCCTTACGCGTAGAAAAAAAATGCTGATAAACACATTAAAGCCTTTCAGGGGTGCCCACAGCGGGGGATTATGGCGCAAGTTGCGCCATCAAAATTTTTGGGGGGGATTTTTTTTAACTAATTTATTTATTAATTTATTTTCTTATTTAAATTATTTATTAATTTATTTTTTAATTTAAATTATTTACGGATTTTTTTAATAAAAATTATTCATTAATTCATTTTTTAAATTTAAATTATTTCTTTTATTTCTCTATTATTATTTATTTATTTATTTATTTTTTTTGTGGGTGCTTGTGTGCTTGGAATGTCTGAAAGAGAAAAAAAAGCGATTCTATTCTGAGTGCATAATTCGAACTTTTAAAAAATTAATAATGTATTAAAAAATAATAGTTATAATTAAAATAAAAAAATAATTCAAAAATAAATAAATAAATAATATTTAAAAATAAATAAATGAATAATATTTTAAAAATAAATAAAATAAAAAAGAGGGGTAAAAATAAAAATAAAAAGCACAAGAGGGTTGTGAAAGAATTTTGGGGGGGAATTTGCGCCATTGAGCTTGGGGGTGGGGGGGATGGGCACCCCTGAAGCCTTTTATGCTCGGTTCATTTTGTTCATTATTCATAATAGTTAAAGTACGTTTTAATGAGGAAAAATTTTTACAGCACAAATAGCTTGTTACCGTTACATAAATAACAAATAAATACAGTGAACTCTGCCTCATTTATGCGCCCTTTTCACTTATACGACGATTTTCAGTGGTCCCGGCACATTCCATAGTAACATAATGATAAGTTCATTCGTTTATGCGTCGCTCTAAAGATAAATATTTCACTTATGCGCCGAATTTGTCGAAAAAATGTAAACAATTTAAGGTATTTTCTTAAAAAATAAACATGTTTCTTCACTTTCCTCTTTAATCGTTCGCTTTTATTGCTCACGGAAGGCATTTTTTCCACATGAACTAGATTTCGGAGAGGGACAATTATCTATTAAGGATCGTTTTAAAAGGACCATATTGTGATTAGGTATGCTACAATTTTTGTTTTCTCCTTATCATTGTAGTTAGGTTACAGTAGTTGCCAACCCGTAGTAATATGACCAATTTCTATAGAAGCATTCTTATTCATGTTCTCATTAGAACTTATGTTGCATTTCAGACTTTTAAATAGGCTTGTTCACTTATGCGTCTCTCTCACTTATGCTCCTTTTTCTGTTGGTCCATTGAGCCGGCGCATAAGTGAGAGTTCACTGTAAATAAATAAATTCTTAGTTGCCAGATAAACGATTATACATGAACATAAACGCAATAATGTATAAAATGCAGGGTTTGAAAAATACCTGTTTTTTTTTTTTTTTTTGAAAAAGCCCAGCCCCGTCTGGAATTTTGATCAAAAACCCGGACTTTTTCGGGTTTTTTCAAGAATGATTTTAGTATCCTCTATTCGAACATTATCACCTACTATTACATTTCATAGAATCAGGGGAGCCCAGAAAAGAAGTCACTGTGTTCTCTTAGCCCATTCATGCCTGACATTTTTTTTCCAAAGATATTTTGTATACTGGTTACAAAGTGTTTAATGGAGAGGAAAAATAATTAAAAAAATATCATGTTTTTTTTTTTTTTATTAAGGAAAGAAGAATCGTCCTTCAAAAGTTACGATAGACCCCAGAGGGTACATACTTTTTTTAATAAAAATTTTTTCTGCTTACGATATAATATTTTTAAAAACATTTTATAAGAAGAAATAAAATCAGCAATTGACTTAAACTGGGAAGCTGGGAATAACTTTGAAAACTTGGCTTTTTTTCTTGAGATTATGAACGATGTCATTTTTGATTAAGATCCTAGTAAAACTGCTACAGGAACACATTTTACAATGGTTGTGTGCTGCATTTCTATGAATAACGAATTGAAAGAATACCAAGGTACTCATTGAGCACTATTATTTGTTTGAAATGTTCATTTAGGGGAAATTCAGACCCTTTTTGGACCGTTCCTAAAAAGGGACGCTAGGCATTAATGGGTTAAAAAACTTCAACAAATTTGGAAAAAGCATCGTAATTGAATGTATAGGTTGAAATATTTATTGTATATATATTTTTTTTATCTTTCAAGCATGTAAAAAAAAGTGAAATTCACGAGCAGTTTTATTTTTAATATGTACGTAATAAACTGTCAGGAAAGGATGATGGCAATTTCTGGACCATGTACTGACCAAGACTAAATATTATGACTAAATTATTCAATACCAATTTCTAGGCTTAGTATGGATTAAAATATTCGTAATCTTTAGTTTATTTCTGAAATAAATGTTTTCAACATACAATAAAGTTTGAAAAAAACCACTTTACAGGCATAGTGGCTTTTTTTTCGGACTGGGCCCGCTTTAGCCAACCCTGATGAAATGCAGTACCAACTTAAGCACTAGGAATGAACCAAACAAGATATTTAGAAAGTCAAGGCACACGAACATTAGAAATTGACCCGAACGAGGTACTGAAGTAAGCCAGACTTTATCCCATTTATGCCCAAGTTTTTTTAACAATTTTTTTCAATTTTTATCTGTTTAAAACTCTTACTTGGAATGGTTTACATACATTTTAGGCTTAAAATAGTTCGCCGTTGCCATATTTATTAAGTTATTTAACGTCCTGTTTATGGGATATTTTAGATACGTGAGCAAAATACGTCCTTACTTGACTTTACTTATGCAAAGTAACATTACAGAAGCCATCTGTGGTCAATTGTAAGCAAATCATTTTAAAATAGTTTAATTTTATGAAGAATAAGTTCGCAAAAAAAACTTACTTTCTGTGGCTACCCATGTTGGATCGTTGATTGATTGATTTGTCTGAAAATAGCTGTCAATAAATAAACTCTGATGTCCAACTAGTGACTCTAACTGGTTTTCTCAAGAAGAAGGACTATTTAACTTGTGAAAAACAGTTTTAGTAAAATGATATATCCAGTACAGGTTTTTGTATGCTCTAACTAACAAGCGTCCCATTTTTAGGCTACTGGGCATAAATGGGTTAAAACACAATAGTAATTGACCCGAACGAGATTGATATATTAGGATCCGAATGAGGTTTTCCATGAAGGTTAGGCTGTTGTTGCTTCTAATTGACCCAAAGAGATATTTAGGTAGGCTATTCTCTAGAGCAGCGAGAATTGACCTAAGCGAGATATTTATGTCGATTAGGCTAAGCTACCAAAATTGAAAAGTGAATAATCTTCCCACCGAAAGTGTAAAATTCGGTATTTAAGGCAACCTGAAATCATACAAAAATTTTATAAGTGGCGAAATCTGGATACTGGAGGTAATCTCCAATTTACTTGTACCAACCGAACCATGGGTGGCAAGCTTTCACCCTCAGATAAAACTGCTCTAAATAAATCATACCGGATTGCGACACTGCATAACTGAGACGTAGCAGGCCGCTTAAAAGCATTGTGCATGAACAAGCTCTAATTATATTCTGAAAAATATTCTAACGCATAAACCGAAAGATCTTTTTGCTATGAGGGTCTGTGGCGATGGTCAGACATGTAAGTTAAGAGTGTTAGGAAGGGGCAATTGCCTCACCCTTTCCTTGAAAAATACAATTATTTTCCCATATGTGGGCGTAATTTGTTGTTTTTTGATATATGCATTGAGTATGTATTATGTACCCCCATGCTTGCCCCTAGCAGCTACTGGTGAGAACCTCCAACTGGTGCGGACTGGGGGAAGCAAAATTTCTACATTCTTCCTTCCGTGGATTTTAGCTACATATGTCTTGACTGTGACTTGGTGGTAGTAAATTAAGCACACAATGGAACTGTAGGTATAGAACCTGATTAGGTCCTATACCTCATTCGACTGATTCCACATCACCTAGAACCGTAAGTGTAATTGTTTCTTTAGGGTTGGTAGGCATGTCTGCATTTTGTACCGCCTTATAGCAATGCCTTCATAAAATGATTATCGTTTTTTTTTTTTTTTTTGGTTTTAACATAAAGCAAAATTTCCCCCAAAAATTTGGAACGCATTGCTATCTGTTGGAGTTCATCGGCACGAAAAAGAAGATAAATTAACGATTGGTCGATTTTTAAATTTAAATTCAGAAATTAACCAATCAAAATTTCAATTTGAATCCATCGCCAATAGCTGCTGGCCGCAGGGTAGCGCTTTTTCCTGAACGGTTGGCTAATGTTTTGAGGAGTACTTCGGGGGCGTTGCTTATAGTTCGGAGAAACCCAAATTGGAAGCATGATGAAGGCTATGCAGATCTCAATCGCAGCATTACGACTCTACCAGGTTAGGTTTGCCCCAACTATAGTTCCGTACATTTTGACCCTGAAAATTATTAAATGATAGGCTTAGTAATTGATATTATGATGATGATGTCGTGTCTGCGGATTGTGCTAAATATTGTCGAAGGTCAGCACGACCGTAACCGCTAACTTCGGTGCCTCAGGACTGTAGAGGGTCTCTTGCAGGAGATCTCTATCTGGTAGCAAACCGAGTTTCAAGATCGCTGCAGTAATGCTTGGGCATTCGAAGATGTGTCTCGGTGTGAGTTGGGTGTCTGGGCAGTTCCTGCAGCAAGGATAAGTCCTTGTCCCGTCAGGAAACATTTTCATTCCTTTATAATGTTCTGTTCTGAGACGGGCGATAGGAACGTCGAAGTCGGTTACCAATGGTTTCTTTAAGGCCTGGTTTAAAATTCTGCGTCTTGCCACTGCACTCGCATCTGCAAGTGTGATGGTGGAGAGAGGTTGGTTAAGACTACGTGCCTCTTTGGCCAGGGCGTCCGCGCACTCATTTCCCTCGATACCCACATGTGCGGGTATCCACTGCAACACGCAAGATTTAATTGATATTATATCACTAGATATTCAGCTGCAATCGCTATCCCTGGTAAAAAAAGTAATTCCGGATTAAACGATCCGGCAATCTTTTCTAATCGGCCAAAAGAAAAAAAGAAATACCGCCACGTTTTGAAATTTCACCAAAATCCCTTGTAACCGAAAACAACCCGTAATTTAGAGAAAATAGATAAAATAATTTGCATGATAATCCAGAAGTACCTCTTCCGCTGAAAACAAATCAGTTTTTCCCTCCACAAAAGCCCCATTTTTATGAGTCGATTTTTACCCTCAAACCAAATCGATTCCAAAACTAACCGGAATGACTAATGCTATTACACCTAAACATAAACAAAACTACTCTCCAAGGAGAGCATTCGAAGTGCTTAGTTACATACTTAGTCTAAGAATTCAAGACTTTGGAATTACATTTCCAGCATCCTTTTATCCGGGCTATTTAGAGGCATCAACCACCATTACGGTTACGATTACAGAGCTGAAATAACCTTGCATTAGTATGATTACATTGACTGCTGTGGGAAAGCAATGGCGCGTGCCTGGAATTCTTTCTCCTTCCCGAACCTCGGACATAAATTTGCATTATCACTGGTGGCGCTGAGATGCTTTATTCTAGCTGAGTGAATAGAAACTAAATGTTGAGAGATGTAAATTTTAAAGTACTACACGATTTTTTGGCGACTAAGTCATTATGTTTTGCTGTCGCTTGGTATTGTGCATGCGCTATAGTGTCATTTAGTTAAGAGGGGATATTGGAATAGAAGAAAAGAAGTTTTTTAATGCCTTAATGAAAGCCTTAAAATTTAAGCCTTAAATGAACTTTTTTGAACACATACAGCTGAAAATATTTTTTTTTACAATACCCCGGAGTTAATTTATTTATTTAGTCATGCTAATCAGTGTGAGAGTCTGAGAAAATTCTCTACAGTCTAAAAATTAACTGATCAACAAGACACAATAAATAAGTACAAAAATATGCAGAAAACAGGTTCTTTTGCGACTTGTTTGGTGATAAAACTTCACTTCACTTAACTCTCCAGGGTCCCCGGTACCTACCACAACTCGTGGTTTAACCGGGATGGGCCCCGAAGAGCGCTCTGTTCTTTCTGTTCTTTTGACCTAGACCAAGGGCCGAGCAAAACCCCTGGTTTACTACCCCCAGAGGTAACGTTTCACTTGGAGGACTTTGTGATCACGACCCTTATTTTACTCGCCCAGCCACCATTAGTAACGACGGTGGATTTTTGATCGACTAGAATCGAGCCGGGACCCTCCGGTTACGAGTCCGACGCCTTACCGATCGGGCTACCACTGCCTATTTGTGATATAACTAGATTTATGTTTATTTCTAGTAGGTGGATTTGAATGGATTTAAAGATGGACATTAATTCATTCAATGAATGAAATTTTCTTTTGTTGCAAAACAAAGTGCATGTAGACCTTAAAATTTCTATAGGGAAAGTTTTGTTCTGTTACCGAAGTTACACGAGTGCAATTAGTATCTCATTCTTGGATGAAACCGACCTTGATTTATTTTAAAATAGCAAAGAAATTATCTTAAAGCTGTTCTTTATGTTGGTTAAGCGCCGAGTACGTGCAAGACAAGAAATCAGAACATGGCTCCTTAAAATCTAATAACACACGTAATGATACAGTTCTATGTACTTATTAGTATTTTTGTCTAAAATTAAAAAGGAACACATTTATTTCACGTTGAAACAGGCAAAAAAAGGTAAAACCCTTTATTTGTAGACTACATTTTCTTCTTTCATTTCATACGATCTTAAACATTAACATGCCCTAAATGATATAGTTTTGTGTACTTGTATGCATTTTAATTAAAAACTGAGAAGAAATATTTGTTTTCTGTTGAAATGATACAAAAAAGTTGAAAACTTTTATTTAATAAATATATTTTCCCTGTTGCATTGATAGCAGAAATACGTTTAAAATTGGAGCAACCTTTCTGCTAAAGTTATTTCTCCGAAGAGTCAAATTCTGCATAGTTTTCCATCGATAAACATTCTAGTTAAGTAACATGAATTGGCTCTATCGAAAATTTTGAAATCAGGCCAAAAATGTCGAAACACCGTTATGTTTTCTAAAAGTGATAATCATAAAATATTATTAATGCACCAAGCCTGCTATTTTGGTTTAACTATTAAGTAAAAAAAATGAATAGCTGTTTTAATCATTATTCATTATTTAGAAATAATCAATTTACATTCATGTTGAGAGAAAGAACTTTCAAATTTGAGAGTTTTTAAGTTTTCTAGCACTTTCAGAGTAAAGTCTTGTAGGGTTCTATGCTCAGCTTTTTAAATATCATTTATTCCTATTTAAGATCGCGTTTACTAATTGAAATGCAAAATCTACTATCGAGAAATAGTTGGGAGAAACTAAATAACAAAGTTCTCACGAAATCTCAAAAAAACTTCGATTTAAAACAAAAACCGGTTCCATAATTGGTGCTCACCTTAGATTTCTCTACGAGTTGATATTTTGTTCTTTGATGTAGGATTAGAATTTTAATTGTTTTCCATTAAAATCCTCTTGGGTTTTTTTTTCGAACATCACTATCATTAAGTATGCTGTTAAGTCAAGTATCTTATGCATTCTGTACCAAGGAAAGTACTAGATTTCATAGCTCATTAAATGCATAACTTTATTAAGAATCCCATCGCATAAAGAGGTTGATCAAAGTTTCCTGCAATCTTGTAATGAAAGGAATATCAAGCACCTAATCTCAGACAGGTGTTCCCGTCATTTAGGGTTCATAATTACTCGAATTATTAAGACTCTAATTTTAGAAAATAACGATAGTTTATAAGTTCTCATTTGCGCTAGCGGCTAGAGATTACTAATTGAGTGCATAAGCACATGATTCGCCAAGCACGAAGCAAAGACTGTGGACTTGAAAATATTTTAGAATCCGGGTAGAAATCCATTTTAGTTGACATTTTAAATGTGAAGCGATGGAAATTTTCACTGGAATTATTAATTTCATTCGCGTTAAAAGCATCGTGCGGACTGATTTTAACTATATGAACATGCATATAGAGTAGAATGACCAGCAAATGAAAAAAACCCCAAAAATACTAGTTAATAAATACTAGTCATTCTTACATCCCCCAAAAAATTAGCAATTAGACAATTCTGTAAAAAGATAAGATTTTAAACCGTTTTTCTTAAATAAATTGGCAGTCGTCCCTTTTTGAAATACATTTCCTGTAACAAAAGATTTAGAAAAAACCGTGCTTGTCCACTAGTTGAGTATTCATTCACTGGGCCTAGACACTTTGTTTTTCATTTTAACCCATTAATGCCTGGCATTTTTTTTCCCAAAGATATTTTGTATACTGGTTACAAACAGTGTTTAATGGACAAGAAAAATAATAAAAAATATCATTTAAAAATATTTTTTTTTATTAAGAAAAGAAAAATCGTCCTTTAAAAGTAACGATAGAACCCAGAGGGTACATAATTTTTTACTAATTTTTTTTTCTGCCTACGATATAGTATTTAAAAAGTCATTTTATAAGAAGAAAAAAAATCAGCAATTAACATGAACTGGGAAGCTGGGAATAATTTTGAAATATTAGCTTTTTTTCTTGAGATTGTGAACGATGTGATTTTTGATAAAGATCATATTAAAACTGCTACAGAACACACTTTACAATGGTTATGTGCTGCAATCTGTAAATAACGAATTAAAACAATACCAAGGTACTAATTGAACACTATTATTTGGTTGAAATGTTCATTTTTGGAAATTCAGGCCCTTTTTTGGACCGTCCCTAAAAAGAGACGATTGGCATTAATGCGTTAACGCTTCAAAAAACCTGATGTAGAACTATTAAAGTTCACTCAAATTTTTAAACACAATATCATCTAAAATATTTTTACTGCTATATGGAAATGCTGTAATTTTTAATGGTACTATGAATATTTGAAAACGAACTTACTCTTAAAGGTTCATTCACTGGTTGATCCCTACCCTATACCATGGATTCAGAAAGCGTTCAAAAGCTAAAAGATTTTTTAAGAAGTAGGGCTTATTCATTAAGCAAATATTTCAGGATATGTATCTAATAATAAAAACTATAATTTACTTGTAATGAAAATATATGAAATTATTGTAAAACCTTCTTACTAGTGTGCTAAATTGACTTCAGCTATTAGTTTGTTAGTACTTTCAGCTTCACTGACATTCAGCTCGATTATTTTCTGTCAGGGTCAAAGTGGGCCCAGCCCGAAAAAACCCGTCCAGGTTTATCGGGCGGGTATACTTTAAAAAAAAAAAAAAAAACTCACTATAACGGTAAAGTTTTTTCTTTTTTTTAGCCTACTTTCCCGTTAAAAATAAAAGAAAGACGAAAAAAGTAGTAAAAGTGGCTTAATGCATCTAAAAAATATCGCCAAGTCCAAAAAATATCGCCAAGTGAAAAAAAATATCGCCAATGTAAAAAAAATAAAAAGGTAAAATGAATATCGAAAAATTAAAAATTTGAAAGTAGAGTATTGAGATGGGGAATTTGTGTGTCTGTCTGTCGGTCGGTCGGTCTGTCTGTCTGTCTGTCCCCCCCTAATAACTTTTGAATGAACATTCCGATTTGGACAAACTTTTTTTTTGTTGGAAAGATCTCGGCGAGTACAGCTCATTCCCATATTTGATTTATCGATTTGAACAATTTTTGGTGCAACTTTAAACCGTTCAAACAACCTGGCCCGCGATATTAACTTTTTAGTTAACAGTCCGATTTGAACAAACTTTTTTTTTGTTCGAAAGATCTTTTCAAGGGTACTTCATTCCCGTATCTACATTTTCGATTTGAACAATTTTTCGTTCAACATTGAACCGTTCAAACAAGCTGTCACCCCTAATAACTTTTGAGTGAACAGTCTGATTTAAACATTTTTTTTTTGTTCGAAGCATTTCAGCAAGGACACTTAATTACCGTATTTAAATTTTAAATTTGAACATTTTTGGTTCAACATTGAACCGTTCAAGCAACCTTTTCCCACCTAATAACTTTTAAGTGAACCGTCCAAATTGAATAAACTTTTTTTTGTTCGAAAGATCTTATCAAGAATACTTCATTCCCTTTTTTAAATTTTCGATTTGAACAATTTTTCGTTCAACATTGAACCGTTCAAATAAGCTCTCACCCCTAATAACTTTTGAGTGAACAGTCCGATTTAAACAAACTTTTTTTTGTTCGAAAGATCTCGGCAAGGATACTTCATTACCGTATTTAAATTTTCAATTTGAACATTTTTTCGTTCAACATTGAACCGTTCAAGCAACCTTTCTCCGCCTAATAACTTTTAAATGAACCGTCAGAATTGAATAAACTTTTTTTGTTCGAAAGATCTCGTAGAGACTCATTCCCGTATTTCACTTTTCAATTTGAACCATTTTTCGTTCAATGATGAACAGTTCAGAAAAAAATTTAACATGAGCGCCTACTGGAAAATTTAAATTGAATGCTGATTCTGAACTTAAAGGCAGATTTCCTTCAAACTAATTTTGTAAGAAAATGATTTTGATAAATAATGTATTGTAAAGTACTTTTCTGAATGATCTTCTGTGAGGACTCTGATTCCGACTCCGACTCCGCAAACATGGCGGAAATGCAGGCTCAGAAAAAAATGACTGACTGGGCAGACGATTTTTTGTTTATTTATTTATTTGTTTTGTTTAATTTATTATTATTATAATTTTTTTTTGGCAGACGATATTTTTTTTTTTTTTTTGCTAACAAAAATTTTTCATTCACTAGAGCATTTTATTCTTTATTTATATTTAACAACTGGCAACGGATTAAAAATGAAATTCAAGACATTTTATTAACTAACGAGTTTTTTTTTTTCTTTCTTTGATGAAATGTGTTTTGAAGTTCTTTGTACTTTTATTTTATTTATTTTTTTTTTCTTTTGAAAACGATTGTGGAATTTTTCTACGGAAGAACTATAACAGTTACATTCTTTAAAAGGTGCGACAAAACTTAATTAACTCGTTTATTTAATTTTTACGTGTTTATTTCATCTGATGAGAGGGGTATATTTTGCTTTTAGAAATCAGCTTTAAGTGCTATAGAGGTATGTTTGACATAATTTTCAGTTTCAGATAATCAAGAGAATATTGATCAGATGCTACAATGCTGATGTCGGTGTACGGGAAAGTAGGCTCGTTTAGTTCTTGACAGAACTTCTTGTTTTCCTTCAAATGGGGTTGCAGTATAGGCACAACCTTTTGCAGACCCAGTGAGATCCCCCAACTAAGCATCCATTCTTTCACGTAGCAGCAGAATCGGCGGAATGCCATTACCACGAGAATTTTGACGCCCAGTTGCCGCCAGATGGATGCACCTGGGCTCTTTTTGAGAGAAGAAAGAGCACTAGGATTTAATTTTGCCTATGGATATTCAAAGCCAAACGAATACCCCAAGGGATCTTTTACATGCCGAGGATTTTCCGCATGTCGGTAAAGTGGGTTTTTCAAAGTTTTTTGCACACTAGCTGCCAGGGCAGCTAGATTAGCTTCCTGCGGCATGTCGATGCATAACGTCCCCCTTCCCCCTAAATTTTACCTCATTCTAATGCTACATTATTTCATATAATTTAATTTTCATAAGATTTCAAGACATACTACGCACGTGGCCTGCTGATGCCCCAAGCAGCTACCTGCGTGGCCCGGCGTTGCACGGTCGCTTCGCGCCTGTAAAGTAGTGAGGAAAGTTTCAACAAACTAGTCGCCGCCAAGGCGGCTCGCTAAGGGGCGCTTCGAGCCTTTACTTTTTTCCTGCATCAAAAAATCATTCAAATTATTGAGTTGTTGCACGGTCGCTTCGTGCATTCTAGATGGTGGGGAAGGTTTCAGCAAGTTTTGTTCGCGCAAGAGAAAGAAGCAGACATAGATAGATAGATACTCAGTTTTTGATATAAGTAGATGCCTTATTCAACTAATTTATATTCAAAAAAATTACAAGTAGCTAGCGATAAAAATACTACGTACCTGGCCTGCTAATGAGTTTCATGTTTGATTTAGTAAAGCCTTCAATCTAAATTCTCATTCTCATTATTATTACTGTTTAATAGCAGCCACGTTTTGCAACAATAGATCTCATATTTAATCATTTATTTGGCTTAATCGCTTTAAATTTGACTACTTATTAATTGATACCTTCGTTAATTAAAATCGTTTAATTATATAAATTAAAACTAAGGAAGATTGAAAAATTACCGATCTACCGCAGGGACGTCATTTCAAGTTTTTTCAGGGGGGGGGGGGCAAAGGGTCCAAGCACAATGCAATTTAATAGGAAAACATCAAAAGCCACACCCACCACTTGTAGGTAAATACATTAATTTCTCAAAGTCAGGGGGGGGGGCAATTGACCCCCCCCCCCTGCCCCCTCAATGACGGGCCTGATCTATCGGTACCTGGTTCGACTTTCAGCTCATTGGCGTTCAGGAGAAAGAAGCATGACATAGATAGAAACAAATAAAGAAAGACACTCAGTTCTTAATATAAGTAGACTAGCTGACCCGGCGAACTTTGTTCCGCCTTAAAGGCAATAAATAAGAAAATTTTTGAATTTATTAAGTTTTTTTATTATTAGAAAATACAAAAAAAAAATAAGTACCTACATTAATCATTCATTATTGTTTCTGTATTTTAGTACATAGGTTGCTCTTCACTAAAGTACCTTGTGATGCACAACATTTTTTGTTTTATTATCAGGTGCAAAAAGAAACAACGCAGATGGTCTTCCAATCCGTAAACATGCCACATATAATTGACCATGGGAAAAACAGTGATGTTCTAGATTCAAACCACAAAATTTTAAGGATTGGCCTTGTGATTTATTAAAGGTCATGACAAATGCAAGACGGATCGGAAATTGAAGTCTTTTAAATTCAAACGGCATATCGGTTGGGATCATCGAGATCCCAGGAATGAGCAATCGTTTCTGACAGCTTATCTATATATATAAAAATGAATGTTGGTGTGTGTGTGTGTTCCCTAAGATCTCAGAAACTACCTGGGAGATTTGGCAGAAACTTTCACAGTTTGTTCCTTTTGGTACTGGGAAGGTTTAGAGACCAGTTTCAACAAAATCCGATGGGTAGTTATTTTTTTATTTCAATTTTGGACCTGATTCTGTCTTTATAATTTCAATTTAAGACTCCATTTTCGAAGGCTTTCATCAATCCAATCGAGTATTTAGTGTATCAACTCAACTCTCGGGCATATAGTTGGAGTTGCTTGCTACCGTAAATTTGGCGATCTTTTAAATCGCGCCGAGATCCCTCAATAATGGAAGTTTTCCCAATAACTATCTCAAGTATAAAGGATAAAAAAGGTATTTGATTAACAGATTAATCTTTTTTTAAATTTTCCCAATAACTATCTCAAGTATAAAGGATAAAAAAGTTATTTGATTAACAGATTAATCTTTTTTTAAAAACAAATGAGATTCAGTTTCATATTTTGGAACTCCTTTAGATTTGTAGAGACTTAGATGTCATGCATTATTTTCCAGACGAACACTATTTTGTTCTTTATACCTATTGCTGCTTTCAATCAAAGTATGTTACTATATTTTCTCGCCAAACATCCAATCAATGGTTCGTTTTCATGTCCATACTATTTGCTATGATATACCGCAATGTTGGAAATTATTTTAACGCCTTACGGAATGGTGTACATTTAGCGCCAAATATAATATTCAAATTGATTTCAGATTGCCAAAAAGTAATCAGCTTCATAGAGAATACCTCAACATTTGGCGACAATTTCTCTTTCACAAAAGTGATAATACGTAAGTTTCTTTATTTATAGAAGGGATAGGGGTTCAGAATTTTCCAAGGTATCCCAAATTAGCTACCAAATTGTCGACTTTTTAAATAGCGCCAAGAACCTTCAATAATTGAAATTTTCCAAGGCGCGTTGCTACGCAACTATTTTTGTTTTCGAGAGTAGAAAAAATTATTTGTGAATGATAAATACATGATTAAATATTTTTCCTTCTCAGACAAACATATTATTGCATGACAGTACTCAAATGCTACCATATTTTTTAAGGTGTTTGCTTTTTCATGTCCGTAATATTTGTCATTAACCGCAATGTTAAAAATTATTAACGATGTACGGAATGGTGGGTATTGAGCACCAAACAGGTCATTAAAATTGTTTTCAGCCTTGCGAATAATATATTCATACTTTCTCAAATTGTGCCACACGTGCAAAATTTATGGAACTCATTTCTTCGCATTAGATATGTTGTTACTTAATTTTCAAACGGTTGTGCGTCGTTATTATGTTTACTATAATAATGATGATATGGAAGAATTAAATTTATGTGCTGTATGTTAATAGCTCTTATTTTTTATTCGTAAACAAATACCCTTTCTATCCCATGTAACTATTGACATCTTAACTGGCATTCTAAAATAATAAATTATTCGAAATGCCGCGTAAGAAAGCAAGCATAGGTAGATCTACTAGAAAAGCATCTCAAGTCTCTGCGAGCAGAGCCACTGAAACATCTGACAAGAGAGATGCAAGGCTTGAAGACAAGCGAATGCGAGCCTCTACTTCAAGAGCCACTGAAACATCTGAAGAGAGAGACGCAAGGCTTGAAGACAAGCGAATGCGAGCCTCTACTTCAAGAGCCACTGAAACATCTGAAGAGAGAGACGCAAGACTTGAAGACAAGCGAATGCGAGCCTCTACTTCAAGAGCTGCTGCATCACCAGCAGAGCGGTACTCACGACGTGAAACTGAACGCTCACGGCAGACGCGATCAAGAACGAGAAAAGATCTCAACAAAGCGGCATTCAATTATGAAAATGACTTTGATTATAAAATGCATAGCGATGTTGTTATTGGCTCAATGTCCACACAATGCATGCATTGTAATGCTTTGAAATTTCCAAAAGAAGCTCCTGGCATGTGTTGCTCCAACGGTAAAGTAAATTTATCACCTCTTGCTGAACCACCAGAACCACTTTTAACCTACGTGACTGGTATTACACGAGAGTCCAAACATTTTCTACAACACATTCGGAAGTACAACTCAAGCTTTCAAATGACGTCATTTGGAGCAACAAATATTGTCAGATATAATAATTTTGTACCCACATTCAAGGTACAGGGACAAGTATATCATCAGATCGGTTCACTTCTTCCAGTACCAGAGGAGAGTCCGAAATTCTTACAAATTTATTTTATGGACAATGTGGAGACTGAAATTGATCAACGCTGTGCATTAAGTGTAGCAACAGATCGCAATATTATTGCTGATTTGCGATCATTACTCCATGAGCACAACCGCTTGATCAGAGACTTCAAATCTGCATTGGATGATGCACCATCTGACAACTTCAAAGTCATCATTAGAGCAGACAAAGCGCCGCCCAGCGAGCATGAAAGACGGTTTAATGCTCCAATGGCACCTGAAGTGGCGGCTGTAATTGTCGGAACGGAGATTTCACGCCGAGATATTGTTATTTGCAAGCGAGATCAAACGAAGCAGCGAGTCTCTGAAACGCACCGATCGTACGATGCACTTCAATATCCGATATTGTTTCCACGAGGAGAAGACGGATACCACTTTGAAGTGTATCAAACCAGTCCCACCACAGGTGCTACCACAACGAAAAAAGTTAGTTGCATGGATTTTTATGCGTACCGCATCATGATTCGTGCCCAGCAGTCCAATCATCTCCTGAAATGCCGTCAACTGTTTCAACAATTCATCGTTGATATGTACGCTAAAGTTGAAAGTGAACGGCTGGACTACATTCGCTTCAACCAATCGAAGCTTCGAGCCGAAGAATATATTCATTTGCGAGATACAATCGTGAATGAAAAAAATGCTGCTGATATTGGACAACCTGTTATACTTCCGGCATCGTATACTGGAAGTCCAAGACACATGCACGAATATGCTCAGGATGCTCTGACATATGTTCGCAAATATGGACGCCCAGATCTGTTCGTAACGTTCACATGCAACCCGTCTTGGGAGGAGATCAAGGACTTGCTTCTGCCTGGCCAGCAACCGTGTCATCGGCATGATATCATTGCGAGAGTATTCAAGCAAAAATTGATCCGATTTATGAATCTCATCACAAAAAATCATATATACGGAGAAACTCGCTGCTGGATGTATTCGGTTGAGTGGCAGAAGAGAGGCTTGCCACATGCGCATGTCTTGGTTTGGTTGGTTGAAAAAATTGTGCCAACTCAAATCGACGATTTTATTAGTGCTGAACTACCAAACCCAGAAGAAGATCCTGAGCTATTTGAAATCGTCAAGAAAAATATGATCCATGGGCCATGTGGGCTACACAACCCGCATTCGCCATGCATGAAAGACGGCATATGTACAAAGAATTATCCACGTCAGCTGTTGAAAGAAACACAAACTGGTGGTGATGGTTATCCGCTGTACAGACGACGAAAACCAGGTGACGGAGGATATACAACAACTATCAAAGTCAATAAGGTTGAGACTGAAATTGATAACAGATGGATTGTGCCTTACTCCCCTCTGCTTTCAAAAGCATTCAATGCGCATATCAACCTAGAATCCTGCAATTCAGTGAAGTCAATTAAATACATATGTAAATACGTGAATAAAGGTAGTGATATGGCAGTTTTCGGGCTTGCAAATCCAAATGCACCAGTCAATGAAGTTGACCAATTTCAAATGGGACGTTACATCAGCAGCAACGAAGCTGTTTGGAGAATGCTTGGTTTCGACATTCATGAAAGGTTTCCTGCTGTTATGCATCTCAGTGTTCACTTAGAAAACGGCCAACGAGTCTATTTTACGAAAGAGAATGCCGTCCAGAGAGCAATAGATCCACCAAATACAACATTGACAGCTTTTTTCAAACTATGTTCAACTGACGAATTCGCTAAAACATTGCTTTATCACGAAGTCCCGCAGTATTACACTTGGAACCAATCAACTAAAACGTTTTGTAGAAGAAAACGAGGCTCCAGACATACTTCGGTGCCAGGAATATTTTGTACTGACACGTTGGGCCGAGTGTACACCGTTCATCCGAATCAAGGTGAATGTTACTATTTAAGAATGCTGCTCCACGTAATCAAAGGACCAACATCGTTCCAAGAAATCAAAACGATCGACGGTCAAGAACACCTAACATACAGAGAAGTTTGTTTGAAACTCGGAATGCTTGAAAATGATCACCATTGGGACAATGCGTTGGCAGAAGCTTCTGAAACAAGGCGTGCGTACCAAATTCGAAATCTCTTTGCCATTATCTTGACCACCTGTGCCCCTTCTGATCCGAAAGATCTGTGGGATAAACACAAAGAGAGTATGAGTGAAGATATACTGCTTCTAGCGCGAAGAGCCAACCCCAGCCTGGATATTCAATATACGGAAGACATTTTCAATGAAGCACTTATATCACTTGAAGATATGTGCGTGTCCATTAGCAAGAAACACCTAAACCAACTTGGACTAATTTCACCAAGACGTACCAGAACCGATGTTATGGATATTGACGTATTGCGAGAAAAGCAGTACGACGTTAATGCGTTAAAAATTTATGTAGAGACCCAAAAGAAGCTTCTGACAAATGATCAGCGACTCGCGTACCTCTCAATTATGGAGCATGTGCAAGATGGAAACGGTGGACTTCTCTTTCTTGATGCACCAGGAGGAACAGGGAAGACATTTTTACTCAATTTGATACTCGCTGAGATCCGAATGAGAAATGATATTGCTCTGGCTTTGGCGTCATCAGGGATCGCTGCAACTCTTCTCGACGGAGGTCGAACGGCGCATTCGGCCCTTAAGCTGCCGTTGAATTTAAATTTAGCTGAACATCCCCTTTGCAATATTGGGAAAACATCTGGAATGGCAACTGTGCTGAAAACGTGCAAACTTATCATCTGGGATGAATGCACCATGGCGCATAAAAAAGGACTTGAAGCTCTTGACCGTACATTGCAAGATTTCCGAAACAATCAGCGTCCGATGGGTGGAACTGTGATACTTCTCGCCGGCGATTTCCGTCAAACTTTGCCCGTTATGCCAAAAGCAACACCAGCAGACGAACTGGCGGCATGCCTAAAAAATTCAGCTCTCTGGAGACACGTGAAGAAAATCACACTGTCGACCAATATGCGTGTCCATTTACTTAAAGATGATTTTGCAGCAACATTTGCGAAACAACTTTTGGACATGGGCGATGGCAAACTTCCGGTAGATCCTACAACTCATGAGATATCCTTCCCGCTCAACTTCTGTCAACTTCAATCATCAATAGAAGATCTTGAGAAGAACGTCTTCCCGAACATTGTAAACAATTTCAGGAATCACGATTGGCTTTGCGAACGCGCAATCTTAGCGCCAAAGAATGATGACGTCAATCGAATCAATAGTATTATTCTGTTGAAAATTCCTGGTGCGGTTACAGAGTACAAATCCATCGATACAGTCATCGAAGAGGATCAAGCTGTAAATTATCCAGTGGAATTTCTCAACTCCTTAGAACCTGCTGGAGTTCCACCGCACAAACTCAAACTGAAAATTGGTTCACCGATATTGCTCCTACGGAATCTCAACACACCAAAGTTGTGCAACGGAACCAGGCTTTCCGTAAAAAAACTGATGCCAAACGTGATTGAAGCAACGATAATCAATGGAAAATGTAAGGGAGAAGATGTGCTGATTCCGCGCATTCCTATGGTTCCTCCTGATTTGCCCTTCACCTTCAAAAGACTGCAATTTCCTGTGCGCCTAGCTTTCGCGATGACTATCAACAAAGCTCAAGGGCAGTCGTTGAGCGTTGCCGGAATACATTTGGAAAAGCCATGTTTTTCACATGGTCAGCTGTACGTGGCTTGCTCCAGGGTAGGAACTCCAAAAACTCTGCACATCTATACGCCAAATCAAAAAACCAAAAATATTGTCTATCCACTTGCGTTAATCTAAATGCAAAAATTAGAGTGAAGTATTTTGAACATGATTAATTTTCATAATTTATTGAAAATATGTAAATCAGTGCATTTTTACGACGTAATTGTTCACATGTAAATTTTTCTTTATAATTGTTCACCGTGCTTTTTTTTTTCTAATTTAAGGGAGCAATTGATGGTCTACTTTTTTGGATTGATCAGTGCATTTTTGCAACTTAATTGTACATATGTAAATTTTTCTTTATTATTGTTCACCGTGCTTCTTTTTTCTTATCTAAGGGAGCAATTGACTGCCTACTTTTTTGGATTGATCAGTGCATTTTTACCACGTAATTGTACATATGTAAATTTTTCTTTATTATTGTGCACCGTGCTTCTTTTTTCTTATCTAAGGGAGCAATTGACTGCCTACTTTTTTGGATTGATCAGTGCATTTTTACCACGTAATTGTACATATGTAAATTTTTCTTTATTATTGTGCACCGTGCTTCTTTTTTCTTATCTAAGGGAGCAATTGACTGCCTACTTTTTTGGATTGATCAGTGCATTTTTACCACGTAATTGTACATATGTAAATTTTTCTTTATTATTGTGCACCGTGATTTTTTGTTCTTATTTAAGGGAGCAATTCATGGGTACTTTTTTGGATTGATCAGTGCATTTTTACAACGTAATTGCATAAATGTAAATTTTTCTTTATAATTGTTCACCGTGATTTATTTTCTAATTTAAGGGAGCAATTGATGGTCTCCTTTTTTGGATTGATCAGTGCATTTTTACGCCGTAATTGTTCATATGAAATTTTTTCTTTATTGTTGTTCACCGTGTTTTTTTTCTAATTTAAGAGAGCAATTGATGATCTACTTTTTTGGATTGATCAGTGCATTTTTACAACGTAATTTTCCATATGTAAATGTTTCTTTTTTGTTGTTCACCGTGCTTTTTTTTCTAATTTAAGGGAGCAATTGATGATCTACTTTTTTGGATTGATCAGTGCATTTTTACAACGTAATTGTACATATGTAAATTTTTCTTTTTAATTATTCACCGTTCTTTTTTTTTTCTACTTTAAGGGAGCAATTGATGGTCAACTTTTTTGGATTGATCAGTGCATTTTTGCAACTTAATTGTACATATGTAAATTTTTCTTTATAATTGTTCACCGTGCTTTTTTTTTTTTTTCTAATTTAAGAGAACAATTGATGGTCTACTTTTTTGGATTGATCAGTGCATTTTTACGACGTAATTGTTCATAGGTAATATTTTTTTTATAGTTGTTCACCGTGCTTTTTTTTTTTTTCTAATTTAAGGGAGCAATTGATGGTCTACTTTTTTGGATTGATCAGTGCATTTTTGTAACTTAATTTTACATATGTAAATTTTTCTTTCTTATTGTTCACCGTGCTTCTTTTTTCTAATTTAAGGGAGCAATTGACGGCCTACTTTTTTGGATTGATCAGTGCATTTTTACCACGTAATTGTACATATGTAAATTTTTCTTTATTATTGTGCACCGTGGTTTTTTGTTCTAATTTAAGGGAGCATTGATGGGGTACTTTTTTGGATTGATCAGTGCATTTTTACAACGTAATTGTATATACGTAAATTTTTCTTTATAATTGTTCACCGTGCTTTTTTTTCTAATTTAAGGGAGCAATTGATGGTCTCCTTTTTTGGATTGATCAGTGCATTTTTGCAACGTAATTTTCCATACTTAAATTTTTCTTTATAATTGTTCACCGTGCTTTTTTTACTAATTTAAGGGAGCAATTGACGGTCAACTTTTTTGGAATGATCAGTGCATTTTTGCAACTTAATTGTACATATGTAATTTTTTTTAATAATTCTGTACCTCAGAACCAGAGTAACGTAAGTCCATTTTCGTCATTTTTCGGTAGAGGGGAAAAACAATTGTCGAATACATCGTTTTTCCTCTCTACTGAAAAATGACGAAAATGGACTTACGTTAGTCTGGTTCTGAGGTACAGAATTGTTCACCGTGTTTTTTTTTTTCTAAATTAAGGGAGCAATTGACGGTCTACTTTTTTGGATTGATCAGTGCATTTTTACAACGTAATTGTACATATGTAAATTTTTCTTTATAATTGTTCACCGTGCTTTTTTTTTTCTAATTTAAGGGAGCAATTGACGGTCTACTTTTTTGGGCTGATCAGTGCATTTTTACAACGTAATTGCACATATGTAGATTTTTCTTTATTCGTTTCACCGTGCTTTTTTTTCTAATTTAAGGGAGCAATTGACAGTCAACTTTTTTGGATTGATCAGTGCATTTTTGCAACTTAATTGTACATATGTAATTTTTTCCTTATAATTGTTCACCGAGCCTTTTTTTTTTTTTTTAATTTAAGGGAGCAATTGATGGTCTACTTTTTTGGATTGATCAGTGCATTTTTACAGCGCAATTGTACATATGTAAATTTTTCTTTATAATTGTTCACCGTGCTTTTTTTTTCTAATTTAAGGGAGCAATTGACGGTCTACTTTTTCGGATTGATCAGTGCATTTTCACAACTTAATTGTACATATGTAAATTTTTCTTTATTCGTTTCACCGTGCTTTTTTTTGTTTTTTGAATTTAAGGAGAGCAATTGATGATCTACTTTTTTAGGCTGATCAGTGCATTTTTACAACGTAATTGTACATATGTAGATTTTTCTTTATTATTGTTCACCGTGCCTTTTTTTTTTTAAATTTAAGGGAGCAATTGATAGTCTGCTGTTTTGTATTGATCAGTGCATTTTTACAAAGTAATTGTACATATGTAAATTTTTCTTTATTGTTGATCAGCGTGCCTTTTTTTTTTTTTGAATTTAAAGGAACAGTTGACGGTCTACTTTTGTAAATAACTATATTTCTCTTTATTACTGTTCACCGGGTTTTTTTTCTCTTTTTTCTTTTTTTGAAGGAGCAATTGATGGTCTACTTTTTTGGTATGTCCAGTGCAATTTTAGAACGTAATTGTAAATGTGTACATTTCTCATTGTTATTGTTCAACGTGCTTTTTTTTTTTTTTTTTTGAATTTAGAAGAGCGATTGATGATTTGCCTTTTGGATTGTACAGTGCATTTTTGCAACGTAATTGTAAAAGTGTACATTTCTCTTTATTTTTGTTCACCGTGCTTTTTTTATAACTTTAAAGTAGCTATTTGTGGTCCAGTCACATTCTATTGTAAATATATCAATTTCATTTTATTACTATTCACTGCTCTCTCTCTCTCTCTCCTTTTTAATTAATTTAAAAGAGCTATTCATGGTCCAGTCACATTATACATTTTATGTGTCTCTACATTTTATTTTCAAAACGAAGATTTCTTTTCACGATTTGTGGAGAGCTTCTTCGCCTTGATGTGTAAATAAAATTCCTATCCAAAATCAAATTATGTGTATAGTTTTTCATTGTTCAGTATTTTTCAATTTTTATAAAAATAATTGGTGGCCTATTTGTAGATTGTTCAATGCGTAACTTCAACTTTGCTTGATTTAGAATTTTGAAAATCTTTCATGCCTATTTTCAACAACGCTTTATAGATTTTTACATCCAAAACACCATGTGGAGACGAAATATACATCTAGGCAGAACAACGTCTGCCGGGTTCTGCTAGTCACATATAAATTTCAAGGGAAGTAACGCGTTTGTTTATAATTTATTTCACGAAAAGGTCAAATAACACTCAACGCACCGCTAACTTACAACCTGTTTACTGCGCACCGGAAGCTGCCAGAACGTGTGCTTTATGTCGCTCAGCCATGGAGGTGTCAAAAAAGGTTTAGTAAACAGGCTTAGTCAATAAGACAGTTTTTCTATTTATGTAACTGACACACATAAATTATAGCCTATGTCCGTCTCCTGGCTCTAAGCTACCTACCCACCAATTTTTAGCCATATCGGTACAGCCGTTCTTGAGTTATAAATAGTGTAACTAACACGACTTTCTTTTATATATATAGAAGATAGAATAGTAGTGAGAAGAACAACCTCTTTAACTGCAGTGCAGGAGCTATCCCACCAAGCGCTTTCTACCTCTCAGCCTCAGAGGCGTAAAAACTCTTAAGTGACAATCGTTTCTGACAGCTTATCACATATAATTTTAAAGGAAATAACGCGCTTGTTTATAATTTACTTCACAAAAAAGTCAAATAACACTCAATGCACCGCTAACTTACAACCTGTTTGCTGCGCACCGGAAGCTGCCAGAACGTGTGCTTTATGTCGCTCAGCCATGGAGGTGTCAAAAAAGGCTTAGTAAACAGGCTTAGTCAATAAGACAGTTTTTCTATTTATGTAACTGACACACATAAATTATAGCCTATGTCCGTCTCCTGGCTCTAAGCTACCTACCCACCAATTTTTAGCCATATCGGTACAGCCGTTCTTGAGTTATAAGTAGTGTAACTAACACGACTTTCTTTTATATACAGGGTGTCCTCTCCAATCGTGGACCAATAGCTAATTTCTAAACCGTTAGAGATAAGCATATAGTTTATTTAGGAAAAAATCTCCAAATTACGAAAGGAATTTTGGGTCTATTCAATGTTTTTCAAAAAATCAAATTTTGAAAAAGTTACGAAATTTAAATTTTTATACAGACCCCCAGTCCTATCAATCATATTTAGTAAAACATTCTTGACACTGTAACGTTTAAAACTAAAAAAAATCACTCTTCTACCACAAAAATTGACCGAGTTATGACGTTTTGAAAAATCAAGATTTTGAAGGATTTCGCATACGGTCCCTTAAGCGATCTCTCGATGACGTCATGAAATAATGCAAAATCTTGATTTTTCAAAACGTCATATCTCGGTCAATTTTTGTGGTAGAGGAGTGATTTTTTTTTAGTTTTAAACGTTACAGTGTCAAGAATGTTTTACTAAATATGATTGATAGGACTGGGGGGCTGTATAAAAATTTAAATTTCGTAACTCTTTCAAAATTTGATTTTTTGAAAAACATTGAATAGACCCAAAATTCCTTTCGTAATTTGGAGATTTTTTCCTAAATAAACTATATGCGTATCTCTAACGGTTTAGAAATTAGCTATTGGTCCACGATTGGAGTGGACACCCTGTATATAGATTAAAACATTAATTTCAGAAACAAACTAAATGTTACGAATATTTTGAACCATACTTAGCCTGGAAATTGGAATTGATCAATTTAATTATAATATTTAGTTTATTACAATATTTAGTCTCTGTCAGTACCTGGTCAAGAAATTGCTATCATCCTTTCCTGTCAGTTTATTAGGTAGTAAAAATAAAACTGCACGAGAATTTCCCTTGGTTTTTTTTTTTTTTTTTTCAAATAATTAAATGATCAAAAAAAATTAATTATTTCATCTATAAATTCAGTTTCGTATCAATTTAAAATATAATATCAATTTAAAAAAATTCAAAATTACAAAGCTTTTTCCAAGTTTGTCGATGCAGAAGTTTTTTAGGAGGTCACAGTGACCTCTCTTGAGGACTCCCCTGATTCTATGAAATAGTAGTAGGTATGCAATGCTCGAATAGAGAATGATATTAAAATGATTCTTGAAAAAAATCCGAAAAAGCCCGGGGTTTTCATAAAAACCAGGGTTTTCAATCAAAAACCCGGGTTTTCAAACCCTGCTTTCTGTAATGATTAAACTTGATTTTGAAAAAATTAACAGTGAAAATCTGCACAAAAAGCTTGATATAATTAAAATATATCTCTAGATATTAGTAAATATTTTAATTTTTCGTCAAATTAGTATTCATAAGGATACAATTACAACGTTAAGGAGGCACAAATGAGCCGGGATACTGCAGACACGTGTTTCGACGTTACAAGGAATGCCTTTTTCAATGCAAAAAATTTTTGAGCTTATGGATGCACAGACATCCGACAAAAACTCTGTGCATCCATATTAAAAGTCTGTGCCGAAAGCACAAAAAAAAAAGAAAAATTGCATTGAAAAAAGCGTTCCTTGTAACGCCGAAACACGTGTCTGGAGTATCCCGGCTTATTTGTGCCTCCTTAACGTTGTAATTTTCTCTACATCAATAGCACTAAGGTACTGTCTAAAATTTTTTCGTGCGACCTCCGCTTCATCTGCGCACGCGCGAAGTCTCTTCGGACTTTCTCGAAATAGGGGGGAAAAGCAATGAGGACGTAGAAAGCGAGCAAAAACTGAAGGCATCGGGAAGTGCGCATCCTAAACCTATCTCTCCTTTTTCAGATGGAAGCGTCCGTGGCTCCCAGGCGCACAATACGCAAACAGACAGTATTTGTAAACTTTATTCAGTAGGATATCTCATAACATCTACAACAGACTCCAAACACACACACACAAACACATCTGGGAATCGATTTTGCAAGAATTCTTTCTTTGCAATTTCTGCATCTATGTCCATCCGTTCTTCAATCGAATAGGCCTTTAGTAATATGATGAGCAATAAATTAAAATCTTAAATTTGTTTTCAGAGAAAAAAAACTTCTAAATATTCATAAAATATTTGAAGCTTTAATCATAGTAAGATGATAAATGTTTGGCGTGCAATAAAAAGGCAAGTGAGGCTATCTTCTCCGCAATACACACAAACGAGTTTTTATTTTACTCTTCAATACGAATTCATAGGCGGTTTCTTCTTTTTTTTAAGGAATTAACTGCAAAAGAGTATGAATAAAGTAAATAATATACAGCTTTTTATACATGTCGTTTAATTTCAAAGAATTTTTTTTCTCAAATTTATTATAAACACTCAAATTTAGGCCTGTATTTTGTACTTTTTTTTAAAACTTTGGATCAAAGTGAGTCACTTTTTATTTCTCTTTTTAGCAGCTTCTGTAAGTATAATTTGTTATATTCTACTTCGGTGTATGGTGTTTCAAATATTTCCCGAGTAACTTTCTGTTTTTGAGTTTTTTTTTTTTTTTTTTTTTCAATAATATCTAAGTTTTTTGAAAAAAAAACCACTTTAAGACATTTAAATAGGTACATCAAATCAACCAGACCGAAGTGTGATGTATCAAATTGATCCAAACAACGGCGCTGCGTTCCGTTAATTAGAAAACGATGAAAAAAATAAATGCGACTATAATTTATTTCTGTTGTATAAAATTTTTTATCCTCTTCAAAGAGAACTATAGCATCTTGATTTATCTGATATGATCACTTAAACACTCTATAGCGCAGTTGAAATTAAACCATAAAGCATTACTTGTGTGCACAAATAACCAATTACTTACGAATAACGCTCGAGCAAATAAGACGGATTCTGCCCCGTAACTACAACGTAGTGAATAAGTACCAAGTCGACTACAGTGAGCTCACTTATGCGCTGGCCCCAGGGACTAACAGAAAAAGGCGCATAAGTGAGAGAGGCGCATAAGTGAACAAGCCTATTTAAAATTATAAAATGCAACACAAGTTCTGGTGAGAGCATTAATAAGAATGTTTCTATAGAAAAGGGTCATATTACTACGGTTTGGCAACTACTGTGCAAAAGAGAACAAAAATCGTAGCATACCTAATCACAAACTAGTCGTTTAAAAACGATACATAATAGATAATTGTCCCTCTCCGAATTCTAGCTCATGTGGACAAAATGTCTACCGTGAGCAATGAAAGCGAAAGATTAAAGTGGAAAGTGAAGAAACATGCTCATTTTTTAGGAAAATAAGTTTAATTGTTTGCATTTTACGAAAAATTCGGCGCATAAGTGAAATATTTATCTTTAGAGCGACGCATAAACGAATGATACTATCGTTGTTTTACTATGGAATGTGCCGGGACCACTGAAAATTGCCGTATAAGTGAAAAAGGCGCATAAGTGAGGCGGTGTATAAGTGAGAGTTCACTGTATTTCTTCAACTCTTTATGTCCTAAATTAATTTAACAATGAATTTTTATATATTTTTTTGTTTTTTTTTGGTTGAAAATACATCAAACATATACAGTGAAATCTCACTTATGCGCTGGCCCAAGGGACCAACAGAAAAAGGCGCATAAGTGAGAGAGACGTATAAGTGAACAAGCGTATTTAAAGGATTAAAACGCAACATAGATTCTAATGAGAGAATGAATAAGAATGTTTCAATAGAAAAGGGACATATACTACGGTTTGGCAATTACTGTAATGTAACTACAATGATAAAGAGAAAACAAAAATTGCTGCATTCCTAATTGCAAACTGTTCGCTTTAAAACGATGCATAATAGATAATTGTACTCTCTGAATTCTAGTTCATGCGGAAAAAATTCTTTCCGTGAGTAATAAAGGCGAAAGATTAAACAGAAAAGTGAAGAAAAATGCTTATTTTTTAAAGAAAATAGATTACATTTTTTACATTTTAGGGAAAATTCGGCGCATAAGTGCATTTATCTTTAGAGCGTCGCATAAACGAATGATACTATCATTATTTTTCTATGGAAGGTGCTGGGACCATTTAAAATCGGCGTATAAGTCAAAAAGGCACATAAATGAGGCGGCGTATAAGTGAGAGTTCACTGTATACAGAGTATGAAATTTTTGCAAGAATCTAAAAGCCCTCTACGCCTCAGGACCCTAAGAAAACTGTTTCCGATTACAGGTACCATTGTTAGAATCTTAGCAAACTACAAGGAGTGGTACTTAAAAACTTCAGCATGATTCCAGCCATTTAGGATTCATAGTACTAAATTAATGGAAGCGGGACTTATGAGTCCCGTCGGGGAATAAAGGGTTAAAAGATGCTAGTGAACTCTCACTTATACGCCGCCTCATTTATGCGCCTTTTTCACTTATACAACGATTTTGAATGGACCTAACGCATTCCATAGCAAAATAATGATAGTATCATTCGTTTATGCGTCGCTCTAAGGATAAATATTTCACTTATGCGCCGAATTTTCCTTAAAACGTGAAAAAAAAACATTTATTTACTTTAAAAAATAAGCATTTTTCTTCACTTTCCTTTTAAGTCTTTCTCCTTTATTGCTCACGGAAGGCATTTTTTCGCATAAACTGGAGTTCAGAGTGGGACAATTGACTATTATGGATCGTTTTAAAGGGAACAGTTTGTAGTTAGGTATGCTACAATTTTTTTTTCTTTTTATCATTATATTTATGTTACAGTCATTGCAAAACCGTAGTAATATGTCCCTTGTCTATAAAAGTATTATTATTCATTCTCTCATTAGAACCTATGTTGCGTTTTAGTTCTTTAAATAGGCTTGTTCACTTATACGTCTCTCTCACTTATGCACCTTTTTCTGTTGGTCCCTTGGGCCAGCGCATAAGTGAGAGTTCACTGTATTTTCTCGGCATACACTCACGGAAATTGAAGCCGCTGTATGAACTTAACCTAGTATCAACGCTATCCGGTCTCCTTAACTTCCACCGCCATGCTGACCTGTGTCGAGGAGGCCCCGGTGGCCTGATCGGTAAGCCGTCAAACTTGCAACCGGGGGGTTACGGGCTCGATCCTAGTCGTTCAAAAATCCACCGTGCTCACTAATGGTGACAGGGGCACGTTAAATGTGGTTCAAGGTCACAAAGTCTTCCAAATGAATCAGGACTTCTGGGGATACTTGGACCAGAGGCTTGCTCGGCTTCTCATCTGAAGGAAAAACTGATCTGAAGGCTCTTCACGGCCCCATCCAGCTGGTGAAATCACGTGTTGGGGTAGGTACGGGGGACTCTGAAGTAAAATGAAACAATCTGTGTCAACTAAACACTTCGGACTAAATTTTTCGTCCTTTTTCTCCATACAATTATGCTTCCAATTTAATCAAAAATGAAACATGCTTTCATCTACAAATTCATATTTCTTCGATGCGTTTCTTGTGTATTTATGATTTATTTTGAAATGAAATCTAAAGCATTCTATACTTCACAACAGCAAAAACTTGTCTATTGGCAAAACCCCCCATATAAACCAGCAAATTTGTAAAATTAAGTGTCTGTATTATTTGTGCAATAAAACGTTGGACAAACTTGATTTTACTTTTCAAGCAATAAAGTATTAATTCAACATTCAGCAGATTTGTTTTACATATTGTTTCTGAAGTGGCTCAAAGTCACAGTAAATGCCAGGATAGCTTTAATACAGGCTAATCAGTCATTTAAAATGGATTTTTAAACTATCCGCCTTGAATGTTGAATGACTGCACAATACTTCAAGAGTTTTCAATCCGTTTTCTAACAATAAAAACAATGAAAAAAGCAAACTGTAAGTGGGGCACTTAAAAGAGAGAAATTGTGGCTCAAAGTTAACTTGAATAACTATACTTCTTGCAATAGAGGTAATAAAAGAAAACTTTTACAATTTCTTCCCTTTTAAAATCTCAAAAAAGACCAAGCTACTATCCGTCTGTGAGAGCCTGGCCTAGCACTCGCTAACCGAATGGTTAGCGAGTGCTAGGCGCTAGGCACTTAAAAAAGAGGTAATGGGTTGTGAGTGGGAACTTTCCGAGGTTTTTAGTTTAAAACTTGCATTTGCTATATCCTTTTCGCATATTCAACTAAACTAGGGGTGCACAACCTGCGGCCCGCGGGCCAAATGCGGCCCGCCGCATGGCGATGTGCGGCCCGCGAGTGCATTTGATTTTTGTGGTGAAAAACGAAAAAAAATTTTTTGAAAAAAAAAAAACTTTTTTTTTAACTTAGAGGGGAAAGAAAAAGCAAAAAAGTTTCGCTGATTGTATTTTAAACTACACACACTGAATAAAAACGCTCTTAAATTCATTTGAAGAAAGATTTTAGAACTTAGTAGGGCATTTAATCTGGCATTGATTCAGCAAACCTAATAATTGTTTTTGTAACAATCACGACAAAAAATAAAAAAAAGAAAGAAGGAAAAAAAACGCCCCATTTTGAAAAATATTACATATTTTTTGAAATATTTCATTGCTCAAGTTCTGTTTCCAACTTGAATGACAAAATCCCACTAATTTGACTTTTATATGCCAAATGCTCAGCAATTTGGGCATATTTTCATGTGGTTTTTCTATGCCACGTGCAAAGTGCACTTTAAATGTTTACATGTAATTTTTCAGCAGTCTTTTAGCATCGGCTTCCATGTTACGATATTTTTTCTTATTTTTGGAGCAATGCACGAAACAAATCATACTGAGAAAGAATACAAACGTATTTTTCGAAACAAATGTGAGCATTTTTTTAATCACCATTGTTTAATTTTTGCACTCACCGCGTGGCGAATGGATATTTTTCGATCTAAAACACGTAAAAATTAAATTATTTGGTGCTCTTGTTAATGAAGCTCTTGAAAGAGATGGAGTTAGTTACCTTGCTGGCCTCTGATATATGCAAATGAAGTTTCTAATAGTTGGGACTTTTGGAGTTCTAAATATCTTTACATCCATGATTAATCAATATTAAAAAATGCAAGCATGTTGAGAATCTAAACTATCAACAATAAACCCACATATAAAAATTGATAGATAAATTTCAATCTCAGCCATCCAATTGCTGATTTTGATTTCATGGCATTTTACCGAATTTTTAGAAAAATAATGTTTGTAAGCTTTTTTATCAAGATTCCTTTTTTGTTAAGTCATCATTTTGTTTGATATTTATATTGTATCCAGCTAGTGGCAGAATTTTGTGTTTGCACTGTGGCCTAGTTCTTTTGGAACTGTTAGCAGTTTTGCCAAAAGTCCTTTTTGAATCTTATTGTGCTCGAATTACATATTGATTATAAATTTGAATAAAATGTTTGATTTGTTTAGTTTTAATAAGTGATATAGTTCAACATTATTAAAGAACAAAGTTGCAAAAATATTGCAGACATATAACACCTTTTTCAAAACATGTAAAGTTTTAAGCCTCTGATGGCTAAGCAACTTTAATGATAAAATCTGCTTAGTATCCATAAGATCAAAACCTTTCTTCACTAAAAAAGGTTTAACTTTTCACTGTGAGTCATGTAATATGAAATATTTTGTAGTTTCATGTTTTAATAAAGTTAAAATATTTTCCCAACAAGTCATTTAGTGAAAATAATCAAATTTCAATTACAACTTTTCTCGCATTATTAACATCAGCAAAGTACTGGTGCCTGCTGCCAGGCCCATCAGTTTTCTTAATTTTCCATGTGGCAAAGGATATGTACTCATTGCAAATAATATAGCAAAATATATTCAAAATTAAAAAACAAAAACAAAAAACATGACTTTCTCAGAGCCTGTGGGGGGGGGGGGGTAATTACTTTTTACGAGCCCTCCAAATGATGGGCTGGCGTGCGGCCCTCAAATGGAGCTCCTGCTACGTATGTGGCCCTTCATTGAAAAAGGTTGTACAGTCCTAAACTAAACTATGTATAGTGAACTCTCACTTATGCGCCTGCCTTAGGGACCAACAGAAAAAGGAGCATAAGTGAGAGAGACGTACAAGTGAACAAGCCTATTTGAAAGTCTAAAATGCTATATAAGTTCTAATGAGAGCATGAATAAGAATGTTTCTATAGAAAATGGTCATATTACTACGGTTTGGCAATTACTGGAACGTAACTACAATGATAAAGAGAAAACAAAAATTTATAGCATACCTAATTACAAACTGGTTCGCTTTAAAACGATCCATAACAGGTAATTGTCCCTCTCTGAACTCTAGTTCATGTGGAAAGAATGCCTTTTGTGAGCAATAAAAGCGAAAGATTAAAGAGGAAAGTAAAGAAAAATGCTTTTTTTTTAAAGAAAATAAATAAATTTTCATACATTTTAAGGAAAATTCGGCGCATAAGTGAAATATTTATCTTTAGAGCGACGTATAAACGAACGACACTATTATTATTTTGTTATTATGGAATGTGCTGGGATCATTTAAAATCGTCGTATGAGTGAAAGAGGCGCATAAATGAAGCCTGCGTATAAGTGAGAGTTCACTGTATTTGAAATTAGCATCGGTTTACGTTGTTTGATACGGCTCAAACTGCTTCTTATTATTCTTCCCCTTCTTGTTATCTTACTTGTCACCCCTATTTTAGTAAGATTAGAAAAGACCTGACGCATGCGTAAATACGCGGAAGGTTTTACGTAAGAAAATCAGACAGTAACTGGAATTCCGAGCTTAACCCATTAATGCCTAGCGTCCCTTTTTAGAAGCGGTCCAAAAGAGGGTCTGAATTTCCCCAAAATGAACATTTCAACCAAATAATAGTGTTCAATGAGTACCTTGGTATTCTTTCAATTCGTTGTTAACAGATTGCAGCACATAACCATAGTAAAGTATGTTCTGTAGCAGTTTTAAGATGATCTTTATCAAAAATGACATCGTTCACAATCTCAAGAAAAAGTTTTCAAAATTACTCCCAGCTTCCCAGTTTATGTTAATGGCTGATTTTATTTCTTCTTATAAAATGTCTTTTTAAATATTATATCGTAGGCAGAAAAAAAATTAGTCAAAAAAGTATGTACCCTCTGGGGTCTATCGTAACTTTTAAGGGACGATTTTTCTTTCCTTAATAAAAAATTATTTTTTACATAATATTTTTTAATTATTTTTCCTGTCCATTAAACACTGTTTGTAACCAGTATACAAAATATCTTTGGAAAAAGAAATGTCAGGCATTAATGAGTTAATGTACATGTCAAGAAAAGAAAACTATTATTGAACATCCAAAAGAGCAACTTGAAATAATTTAAAGTTTTCACCGGTATTCGAAAAACAAATACAATCCATTACGACTTCAATCTACCCTCCGCACTTTCTCATTCCGTTCAATATCGCATTTTGCGAGCAAAAATCGATCCCTTTTCCCATAGATTTATGACAAACCTGCCCCATGGTATTTCTCAAAGATAAAAATTCTTAGACATTTTCGCAGAATATTTCATTCACGTTGCTGCCTTCTTCTTTAAGCTCTAGAGGGGAAAAAATCTTTGCGTATTTTAAGTCCAGATAAAAGATCTCCCAAATAAACGGTGGGATTTAGTCATGGCGTTTGCTTGAAAATATCATCAAACCTTATTATATTAGACGATTTGTACATAAATGATTATTTGAACTTCAGAGAGTAGTTTTGATTAATGGTTACAGTACAACTTCGGTAACTCGAAAATCTCTAAGTCGACATATCATACATTACTTTTTGTTTTTAGTGGATTTTTTTAAAACTAAAATTTCCATTAAAGGGAAAATTATTCCATCAAATTATTACACTAAGTCGTAAAAAGTAAAATAATTCGCAGAATTATAAACAAGATATTGAATAACATAAAATTATATCACAGAAATAGTTCGCCAAACGCATAAAACTTTAAATGCTCCGTTGAACAATAAAATGATCAGCCAAATATCCTGTTACAAAATTAATTATTAATAGATCGATTAAAGTGTTCATTTAGAAAACGGAGAGCAATTTTGGCGACATAACGTAATTTTCGGCAACGTAATTTGTGGGTTATCGCCAAGGTAAAAAGTAAGCAAGTACATATGACGGAAAAGTATCCAAACCCTAGGTACGTTTTTTTTTCATAGAAAGAAACCATGCTCTCATAATTTACTACCATTTCATTTTTTTCCCTCCTTGTTTCCCAAGAAAACAGAGACCATAAAAGATTTATGCACTTGTTTAACAGTAAAGCACTTTCTTTGCAAATCCACCATTATCAACAGCTGCCGAAAAGCACTCCCAGCAATAATATCATATCTGAACGACTAAGCCTAACAATGCCACATAATCATCTTAAAAGCCCCTGGAAGAAAGATGGCGGATACAGGAAAGATTACTGCACGGGCAAACAACATCCCATAGACTGCCTCCAAAGAATTTATCAATTACGTATACGGGATGAGGATTATGAATGAGTTAAGATCAGCGAAAGATCCGCAATCCACTTATATCGAGCCCAGCTTATGTTTTAACCAAAAGCATTTTCTTGGAGACGCCCGATGGATGTGCTGAATGAGAATGAGTAGTTATTCAAGTCGATGGTCTGGCATTATTGAACGTTAACTCAGGTAATCACTTATTTGAAGTGTTTTTGCCTTGAAAAGGTGATGAGAAACTCGAAAGTCTTGAGGAAATTACTATGACTTTAAAAATAATAAGTGAGACTTTTCCTGACTATTGAGTAGTGTTGAGAACTAGGAGAAGATGTAATAAGAATCATTTTTTACTTATTGATTTTTCAAGTGATAGAAAATTATACAATCAAGAATATTTATTGACTAACTCATCACCCGGCGTTGCCCGGGTGCTTATTATTAAAACATAGCAATAAAAATTATTTAAATGACTAAAATGCTCGCAAAAATTGGAATTAAATATTTGTTGGAAGCTCTAATTTTTTGGAATCATACAATTTTTGTGCCAATGTTCTAAGGTAATAAGAACATGAATTATAATTGTTTTTAACTTATTTCAAGCTAAAATGAAATAGGTGAGCCTGAAATTGATAATTCATTGTTGATCGTAATCTTTGTTGGAAAATACTCATATTTAAATGTGTTAAATTTTATCAATGTGTATGCTTAAAGCCTTATCCCCATTACTGAATCTATTCAAAATTGAAAGAAAATGGCCATTTCGAGACAAAAAAAATTGAATTTTGAGCTTTTTGGATTTTTTTTTAAATTTCAAAAGCCCACCTATGTGAATTCTAGTGCATCAAGGAACCTCTGTGCCAAGTTTGATGAATATCCGACGAAAATAATGGATTTGTATAAGAAACAAATATACTTATTCTTATACATACATCTTTTTTTTTATATATAGAGTAATTTTAAGTTGATATTCTGACACTCCACAGATTTTCCATTCGTGATTTAAAGATGAGTGAAATCCTTTTTTTCTGTGACTGATGTCGGAAAATGAATCATCTGGAGTTGAATTTTCAACTTTTGGTGTGTAATTTTGTATATTAATGTAACTTTTAACTGCGGTTAACGGTTCTTTTGTCAGATTATTTTACATTATAATGGCTTGATTTACTTGGGGAATATTTTATATTTACTAGACCTTTTAATACTGTTAAATTAAGTGAGCGGTATATTTCATCTTTTAATTGAACTTTTAATTTCATTTAGCGGCTTGTTATATTCTTTCTGCAGATTATTTTACTTTTTAATGGCCCTATTTAATTAATTCGCACATTACTTCGCATTTAACGGAACTTCTGATCTATATCACTGGGTTACTTCAGTCAAAAGCGATCGTAAAAAAATAAATAATAAGTGATATCGACATATCAAAATTTATCTGACTGATTTTGACCAAACATGGTGGAAAATAGTATGAACATTTAACTTCTCATAGTGATGAATACATTGTATTTTTCAAGTAACCCTATCAAGCATTTCAGCGTCAAGTGTTGCTGGAATTGTGAAAATGCGAATGGCGTTGATTTACATTGACTACATACCCTTTGCCCCCTCCTTCCCCCGGAAAAATGTCGAAATAACGTGCCTGATGTTATTGCAACGACAAATAAATCATAGCATGAAACATTAACTTAAATTTTAATTAGTCATGACAAAAAGTCGCTTATTTTTTTTAAACAGAACAAATTCCGTTTTTGAATTAATGGAAAAATTTCAAAAAACACACTTAAAAACTTTCCAAGATTTCCCATGTTTTAACCTCGGTGAAGTCACACTGGTTTTTACTTTTATTTCTGGAATTTTGTGAAGAAAACCAGTTTAAGTAAATTTATCTATATTTCTTCAATATTTTATGTAGCAATATACGTTCGGCACATGAGTGAATCTTGGAAATTTCATTCACATTTGAAAGATTTAACTTAAAAATTTGATTGAAATGGAATGCTTTTGTATGGAATTTATTCTTGTACATTATATTCCCGTAAAAAATGAAATGTGCAGAAGATGTAAGAATAATTTCTTATATGACGTAAAACAATGTTTTTACCTCTTTTATTTCAAAACTTTTTTCAAGGTAGAATAGACCAGGCTCGTCATTTAGGGGGTGGGGGTGTCAGTTGCCCCTCCTTGACTTTGGGAAATCAATGAATTAGCATATAAGAGGGGGTTGGTGTCGCTACTTTTTGGAAATTTTTACATTGTGTGTGCACCCTTTGCCCCCCCCCCCCCCGGAATAATTCGAAATGACGGGCCTGGGATAGACATACATAGCTGCAAGCAAAAAGCAGTTCAAGCGCGCTAAACCTCAAAATTGCAAAGATTTACATTTCTTAAGGAATCGTTTTATCTACATACTCTCAAATGCTAATTTCGCCGTGTTGATAAATTACGACTTTGTCTACTGTCTAGCAATGCAATTTGCACTAAACTTGAGAATTTTAAAGAATCTTCAGTTACCAAGTCGTTTAAATGCTTCTTTGCCATAGCTTCTGTCGAAGGATACAAGCATGCTGAAACGACTATTTTTCAGAAATTTTTTCATTTGTAGAATCTCCATGCTAAAACGCAAGATCAAAGCTTCGAAAAATAAAAAGTTTTCTAAAGGCTTATGTTAAAATAACATAATAATCTATTTTTCTTTTTTTTTTTTAAAGTTTTATGCGTTTCAAAGAATATCTATTCTGAACAATGTTGACCCCTAACGACATTCCAGAGTTTCAATTCATATGATGCAAAGAGAGAAATTCAAGAAACTCATCAATGCATATAAATTGCTCGCTTGACATAACTTGCTTATATTACGAAAAGTAACTATCACAAACGTATTGTATGTCTAAAAGTATTTTGTTCATTAAATCTTCATACTCAACAGTGCAAAATATTTCAAAACGTGAAAGCTTCCAATAAGATAAAAACATAATTTTCTTAATTTTAAACTATTCATATAAGAATTGCTTTAAACATTAGTTATACTCATTGGCATTTAAAATTTGCAGTTTGTTTCATACAGTATCACAAATGGAACAAAATATTAGTGTTTTTAAAATTTATTCTTATATAATTTACTGTAGTTAAATAAAACCCTCAGATAAAACGTGTAGCTGAGAACATTTTAGTATACACTGCTCGACATTGAAAATGCAACACCAAGAAGGAGTGGTCAGAAATTGATGAAATTTGGTAAGAAGACAGAGACAGCATGGAACAATAAGTGATATTTATTTCAAAATAAATAAGCAAAATTTAGAGCGAGGACGGCGTCGGCTCAGTAAGAAGTAGGACCACCGCGGACAGCGATGCACGCAGAAACACGTCTAGGCATGGAGTCAATAAGCCTGTGAATGGTGTCCCGAGGGATGGCACTCCATTCCCTTTCAACCATTTGCCACAGTTCGTCCTCTGAACGAGGCAGTGACAGGTTCTGCAAACGGCGTCCAATCACGTCCCACACATGTTCGATTGGTGACAAGTCAGGAGAGTATGGTGGCCAGGAAAGCATCTGTACACCTCGTAGAGCATGTTGGCTGATTCGAGCACTGTAAGGCCGGGCGTTATCCTGTTGAAAAATTGCATTTGGCAGACCCTGAAGGTAGGGTATTGCCACCGGCCGCAGTACATTATCTACATATCGTTGGGTCGTCACAGTGCCCCGAATACGAACTAGAGGTGATACGGAATTGTATGCAATAGCGCCCCAAACCATTATGCCACGTTGTCGCGCTGTGGGGCGTTCCACAGTTACTGCCGGATTCGATCTTTCTCCACGTCGACGCCACACGTATGCGATGACTATCGCTGGACAAACAGTAGCGGGATTCATCTGAGAACACTACGGTTTGCCATTCTGCCATCCACGTCGCTCTGGTCCGGCACCATTCCAAACGTTGGAGTCTGTGCTGTGAGGTCAATGGCAGTCTTCTTAGCGGGCGCCGTGATTGCAGGCCACGTGCAAACAGTCGACGGGAAATGGTTCTGGTCGACACGGGAACATCCAGGGTACCTTCCACGTGCTGCAGAATCGACGTACAAGTGACTTGCGGGTCCGCCACAGCTTGTCGGTGAATCCGTCGATCCAAGCGGTCTGACGTCACTCTGGCTGCACCTGCACCCCTCAATGTGGCTACATTTCCTCTTTCCAACCATCTCCGACACAGCCGATGCACAGTGCTTGCATCCATGTGGGTATCAGCTGCAATTTGACGTATGGACCAACCTTCCCTTCTCAGTCCGATCACCATACCCCTTGTAAAGTCGTCTATATGCTGGAAGTGTCTTCGTTGAGGACGGCGTGGCATTTCCTCCTATCACACGTATCCTTCGAGACAAAAACCAAATTTCTCCGATAATTAGTCTGGCAGAAAAACCAACATAAACATAGCCCACTTTTCAACTTCATTCTCTTATATCTTACTTCACGTGCGTCGGAGAGCTGCGCATTTCATATCATTTGAATAACTCAGTGACGTGCGTCTACGGTAAAATTTGCATGAATTTCTGACCACTCCTTCTTGGTGTTGCATTTTCAATGTCGAGCAGTGTATTAATACGCTTTTATTAGTTTCACATGTGGGTTTATTTGTCAGTATGTATGTAACTCTGAATAAAAGAAAATCCAATTAGCACACTTCGTTTTTTAAAGGTTGTAAAATGTTTATTAACGCTGTGACAACGGATTAAAAACGTTTATAAAACGTTTAAACGTTTTTTGTGCTATTATTATATTAATACGCTTTTATTAGTTTCACATGTGGGTTTATTTGTCAGTATGTATGTAATTCTGAATAAAAGATAACCCAAGTAGCACACTTCGTTTTTTAAAGGCTGTAAAATGGTTATTAACGTTGTGACAACGGATTCAAAACGTTTATAAAACGTTTAAACGTTTTTTGTGCTATTATTACATTAATACGCTTTTATTAGTTTCACATGTGGTCAGTATGTATGTAGCTCTGAATAAATGATAAAATTCACGTTCTTTGCAAATATATAAAAGTAATATATTTAATACTATTATTCACACTAAAGGCAAAAATATGTTTTGTTTTGATGTATTATAAGTGCATGTTAGTTTGATTAATTCTAAAAGCGGTTTTTTTTAAATTTTTTGAACTATAATTAATTATTTTGATAATTTGCATATCCAAACGTTTTATTTTTAAATTCGGAAGTTTCTGAATGCTAAAAAGACTTCCCGTTCATATCAATTTAAATACTTCCTAGAACATTCGATTAAAAAATATGAATATTTATCGACATGACAATATGCCGATTCGTATTGTGAAGTATAACAAGCTAGAGAAAATCGCCAGCTTCCAGTTATTAATATTATTAATGACGTTTTTGCAACTGGTTTTCGACATCATTTTCAGAAGCACTTAAATTTTGAAAAATCTAAGAATTTTTTGCAGTGTTCAGCAAATATAATAAAATTTACATAATATCACAGAAAAATGTGTGGAACAGTATTAGTGTGTTAAAAATATATTTGAAAAATGTAACGTATTGTTATAATTCTAATGCATCCAATAGATCCGACTCCCGCGTGTGACTTAAACTGACCGATTGTTTCGTAATTGTTTTTTAATTTAAACTTTGAGATGTGGATTTGTTTTTACAGTATAATACTAGCAGCCGAGGTTCAAATATAAAACTGTAAAATGCACAGTAATAAACTGTAAAACTAGCAATTTTACAGTTTTTTACTGTAGAGTTAGAAATTTTACAGTTTATTGCCGTAAAATTTAACTATAAAAACAAGAGTATAATACTGGCAGCAGAGGTTCCAGTTTTAAACTGTTTAATGCACTGTAATAAATTGTTAAATTAGCAATTTTACAGTTTATTACTGTAAAATTAGCTGTATTATACTGTAAAAACAACCTTCATTTTTTACAGTGTATTAATAGGTGACCGTTTTCGACATTTATTTCATTTCACACTCCAGGGTCCCCCGTACCAACCACAGCTTCGTGGTTTAATCGGGATAGGGCCCTGAAGAGCGCTCTGTTCTTAATTTTGAACCAGAACCTAGGGTCGAGCAAACCCTAGGCCCAGGGCCTCCAGAGGTATCATTTCACTTGGAGGACTTTGTGACCACGACATTTTTAACGCCTCCCAGCCACCATTAATCAAGACGGTGGATCTTTGATCGGCTGGGAATCGAACCCGGGTCCCTCCGGACACGAGGCCGATGCCTTACCGATCGGGCCACCACGGCCCGACCCTTATCGACAGCAAAAGATTTTTTTTTTCTTTTTTTTTTTTCTTTTCTCCCCACTTTACCCTCCTATACAATTTGTTCAGACGGAATCTAAATTTACTTGACACGTGTGGCTGTTAGCATGCGCCACACGTGTAAAGTTAGATTCCGCCGTGGCTTTACATTACTTCTTGTATTTGTCATTTCAGCAAAAACATAAAGAAATAAAGGTTAGGAAATTGATTTTTCCGAGCAAAACAATAAATGCACTAAAAATGCATTAAAAAGATGAAAAACTAGGTTTCAAGTTCAATAAATCCTTGCTTCAAATCGATAGTACTACCAATGTTATAAAAAGGGCATGAAATATTCTCAGGTAAAAAAGCTTCATATATCGATTTCGATGCCCCCAGATTTTTTGCGCAGTGCTTATTGCCAGCTTTTTAGCTTTGAGGACCCAATATAATGAAAAATACTTGCTTTTCATAAGTGTTTTCAAAGAGTGAAGTATTTTAAGAATGATCCATGCAATTAACATTTTAATTTTGCAGTCTTGATAACAAGATGATTGAAAAAAGAAAAGAAGTCATCAATGGTATTTTTTTATGTATCTTTATAATAGCTAACCCATTATTATTTATTTCAAGGAATGTTGAAGATGCGTAAAACGTAATATACATCGATTAGTTTCGAAGTTAAGAAATCTTAAAATGAGTCATTCATTTTTGACACTGCACAGAATCTCTAGTTGAAATTATATTTCTAAATAACTTTTTTTGAAAAAAAAAATAATAAGAACCGGAGTCAAACTTCGTTAACGTGAAATTCACAGGATGAAGATGCAATCCAACCTTGTAAACGCGAAATCGCTTAAGTTGTGATAGGGCTTTACATGAAAAACCTGTTTGGTATCGTGAGCTAACAATCACTGAACGCTCTAGCCCGTAGAGGGAATGTAACCCACGACCTATTAGCAAGACTCTTTAACCAACTACTAATGAAGAAAATAAATACCTTTGTGCGAAAGATGTAGAGTTTAAATCCAACGTTAAAAGTGCACAAATATACAGGTATACTGCAGACTATTTCATGCAGGTTTTTCATGTAAGTCTGCAGTATACCTGTATATTTGTGCATTTTTAACGTTGGATTTGAACTCTACAACTACTAATGGTTACCCGTCTCGAAATGCTATTCATTAAAGCAATGCTAAATACTTTTTTTTTTTAAACAAGAGCAGATGTTTTTTTTTTCTTTTTTTCTTTCTTTCTTTTTTTTTGTGAGAAAACTGCCTCACTGTGAGTTGTCTGCTTATTTTGCGCCGGAATTTGTAAAAAAAAAATCTTCAAAATGCTGCATTACTTCTGAAATTAGACAACATATTGAGCAAGTTCTGACACTCCTACAGAGAAATATCTTTGAAAAATAAAATGTATGATTTATGGACACTATTAACTTGGTAGGATAAATACAATTTTTAAAATCAAATGAATATTGTATCTACTGCAATTAACGGAATAAAAAAGTCTTTCATTAACTGATTATTATTTATATATGTCATGCATAAATTATTCTATGTGCCAGCATGTCCTATCAGCTGATATACAATGATTATTAGAGTAAAAATCAATCGTAAATATTGTTCGGACAAAAAGTTGTCATTACGAAAAAAGAAATATTTACAGAAATTTAATATTATAACGGCATAACTCCTATTAAAATGGAGGTATCTCATAAAGTAAAATTAATACATCATCTAATGGTAGATCCTTGTCTACAAAACCTCAGAATTAAAAAATTTTTACTAGCGGCCAAGGCAGCTATATTAGCTTCCTGCGGCATGTTAATGTATAACGTCCTCTCCCTCCCATAGTTTTACCTATAGTATTTGATATTATTTAATGTTCGTAAGATTTTAAGACATACCACTTACGTGGCCCACTAATGAGTTTCATATTAGATTTAGCTAAACCTTCATTCAAAATTATCATTATCAAATCAATTAGGACGAATCGTTTTAAATGTGACTACTTATTAATTGATCTTCGTTAATTAAAATCGTACAATTGTATAAATTAAAACTAATGAAGCCTGAAAAATGACCAATATATCGGTACCTGGTTCGACTTTCAGTTCATTAGCGTTCAGGAGAAAGAAGCAGGACATAAAAAGAAAGATACTCAGTTTTTAATATAAGTAGATTATTTTTAATCTATTAGTTATTATTATTTTTAACACGTTGACTGCCGACTACGAGATAACTCGTAGGTAGCGATCTTTTCAAGGACGCCAACTACGAGTTATCTCGTACTGTATTCACTTGCCATTCTTGTGTTGCTACGATTAAACTTGTAATATATCAGTGCTAATATCGATAGATGGCTTCTTGGGAAAGAACAAAAAATCAATGTTGGCTTGCATGAAAAGACAATTTTTATTATACTTTTACTCTTTTATTTTACTTTTAAATTTATTTTTTTATTTTTTATTTTTATGATTTTACTTTACTTATTACTCTTTTGTTTTATAACTATGCTCTAGATTTAGACTTTTTAATAATATTATGTAATAAAATCAAAATTTCATTTTTGGCCAGAAATCTGAAAATTACTGTGGCAGTCAACGTGTTAAGCTAATAACATGTTCAATTAATGATGGTTATTGCCAATAGTACAGCCTAAAATTAATGTTCCATTCGTACAGTCTAATATTAATGCCATAAATTTTAAATGACGCGTCAGTCCAAATGCATTAAGAATTCAATTTGGATTCCACATTTTGCTCTAGCAGAATAACATTAAGATTAATTTCCCGCAACCTTCAAATTAAAAAGATAAATACCACATTAAAAGAGCACAAACGCGCAGGGAAACTGCAGACACTTCTCTCGGCTTCTTCAATGCAAAAAATTGTGAGATTATGGATGCACAGACCCCCCCCCCCCCATCCGGCAAAAGCACGTGTCTACAGTTTCCTTGCGCATTTGTGCTTTCTTAACGTTGTATTTATCTTTTACATTTATAGACAAAGGTATTCATATCTTTCTTCAAATTAAAATTCATAGGTATTTTTTGCACGAATTTCCAACTTTAAATCATTAGTTTTATTCGACAAACTCCACAATATAACTATAATTCCGATTTGAACTATCGCAAAAATTAAAGCACAAAAAGAAACTTCAAGAATTTTGGTACAACCCTCCATTAGAATCGGAGATCAAGGTTTTATTTTCTCAATCTCATGAATAAAAATTAAACTTTTAAATTCGCGCTTTCTCAGAAAGCAATATCTCATTCGAACAACTTCATGAAATAAATTAGAAAGCATCAACGTACATTTAGAAAAAAAAGTAAATAAATTACTGATTTCAACAATATGAAATGGTGTGGTTTGGCAAAAAAGAATCAAATACCAGTAAAATAGATTTTTTTTTTACCAACTTGCCTTAACTTTTTTTCAAAATATGTGCATCGTTAATACGTAACTGCTCTTATTTTTTTAACGAACATAAGTAATCAAAAACGTTTTTATGAATTACAAATCATTTCATTTCGATTGCCAGAAACATTTTTTTAAATAAAAGTATCGCATCCTCTTCATAAACATTTTTCTGTTTTGTACACCTTTTCCATTAAAAAAAATGTTGCGACAAGTAGTATCGCAAATAATACCTAAACCTTTTTTTAAATATCATACATATTGGATAGCTAGTAATATTTTTATAACATTTTGTCAAATTAGCCATTTATTTCTTTCAGTAAAAATTTATCATCAGGAAATATACAAATTTGCAATTTATAAATTATCAACATGGAAAATTGTCACTGGAGTTTTAAAATTTTTAAAAATAAGATTCTCAAAGAAAATTCTTATAAAATTCTAAAATAAAATTTATCATTTTTCATACATAATGCATGGATGAAATTTTTGTTTCAATAAGAGCAAGATTCATTATGTTTGTGCAACTGATAAAACGTGTTTCTCATCGCAGGTGTGTCTGCTGACCCTTTGACCATCTCCTGAATCTATTCTTGCTAACTCTCTACATTTTCTTATGAAGAATCGTACCATGTGTTACCGCATATTACTAGCGAAGTGGTCACCTAAAAAAAAAAGGTTGGAATCCTACCAAAGGAACAGTGGACATACGTACTAATAAGGAAAATCGACGTGATTCACTCATTGAACGCAAAACATTCTTGCATCTAAAGAGCTGTTCATTATATATCTTCCCTGCTCTAAGCATTCTTACACATTTTTTTAAAGTCTGTGCAGATAACTAAAGACCAAAATTAAATGCATCATTAATTGATATTATCTTAGATACAAGGTGCTCAATAAAACTACATTAAAATGTTACATTCATTTCAAAGGAAAATCAGTCGTTAACCTCAAAAACGTGTTGAATGACGCACTAAATAGAAAAAGCCCGTTTTGAGTATATATTTCATAAATTTTAAAACTATATCTAAAAATAAGCTATCAAATCTCCAAAGAATTCCGAGCTGGTTAACATCATAAATTGAAACAAAAAGTTAAATAAACTACAAATCTGCACTTTATCTCAACTCCGCCCAATCAATTATCCTCTCACGGAAAATAACACCCTTTTATTTTATACATCTTGTTTTCATATATTGTTTTAAGTGCCTTTGTAAGAGTTAAAACAATCTCGTAAAACATATATCCTCTAAAGTTAATTGGATCGAATGAGTGGCAAGGGTTATGATGTAAAACAATTTTGAAAAAAAAAAACTAAATAAATAGGAAGGCTTCAGTTAAAAATTCCAAATAATCGATTAAAATGTAAGGTTAAGTAGTTAGGTGGATTTCTAGAATAAATATTTACAAACAGAATAATAGACTAGTTCACCTTCACTGGATATTTTGAAAATTAGTGATGTGCAATTAAATATTTCTCCCCCCTCGATCGACGACCTCTAAGTCAATTTTTCTACACACTGTTAAAACGATGCTCAATTTTTTAAGAATAATAATCATAATTTTAAATGCACCCTCTTAAAGTGTTATTTAAACCTTGCAAGCAGATTGTTTCACAACGCATCTTAAATATTCTGATACAAAGGAATGGACAAACTGTGTTACTTTATGATAAATCGCTGAAAGTTTAAAAACATTTTTGAAATATTTTAGATAAAAAGCCGAAATTCTGCTACAGTGTAACGAGTAAATGCTATAATTTACAAAGCTCTGATAAAAAATCCCTTTTACTTTATAACGCACTTGACTATACTGCAACAAAGATTTTATTGACTTCAACGCCTCTATTTCTGTTTCGTGCTTCCAAAAACTTACCTAAAAAGGAGATTTTTTTTAATGTGAAGGCTCAATATTATGTCGCAGTAGAGAAATCAATTTGCATCATATTTCTAAAACGCTTCTAAAACCTCGCAAACTGATAATTAATGGCCGAAATTCTTCTCAAATCGTATTTAAAAAAAATATTTGCTAAAGTGAAATGTTGTACAGTCGAACCTGTTTACCTCGAAAACCTCTCCATGTCGAAATTTTTCAATTTCCCTGCTTTTACAGCACAATTTTAATGCTTTTTCTCGTGCTTATCTCGAATGATTTTTCCCGAAAACCACTATATCTCGAATTGAATCGGCAGTTTGAAGAAGGGAACGAAGACCAAAATTTCAAAATTGGGTTTGTTCGTGATTGTATATCTCCTACTGTGGACACACAATGTTAGTGAGAATAAAAGAACAAAAATCAACCTGTTTTTTTTTTTTTCTTATTCGCACAAACATGTGTATCCACTCCACAGTAGGAGATATACAATCACGAAAAAACCCAATTTTAAAATTTTGGTCTTCGTTCCCTTCTTCAAACTGCCGATTCAATTATGACGACTCTCATTTTTGAATGGCATCTCCAGCCATCTTATATAGCTTGGAGACTAAAATAATCTTCTGCTCAATCATTCAAAGACTATGTTCGTACGTAAAGGTATGCATTCACTCGCTACCGATATAGTCATCAAAATTAGTAAAACGTGGACGCACCTGTCGTACAGTAAAATATTCAACGATATCAATGCAAAACAAGATGTTAAGTATTTGACTTTGCTCCAATTGCTTATTTTTGTAAATTTTATCACAAAATCTGTATCTTGATACCTCCGTATCTCGAATTTTTCTTCTGCCCCGTAAAATTCTAGATAGACAGGTTTGACTTTAATAAGCTTAAAAATAAAATGGACCAACTTTAGAGAAAAATTTGTTTCAACAAAATTAAAAAAACCACATTAATTTTGAATTAAAATAGCAAACCCCATGAATTTAGGGTTAAAAATTCGGTTGAAATCTTACGAGAAAGCCGAATTGCATTATAATAAGGGATTTAGATTAGAACTCCACTATCGACTTCTGAGAAAACTGTGTGATAGTAGAAAACAATCAGTTAAAATCTTTCGAGCAAACCGCATTGATTTCGAATAAAATTTCTCCAAAATTCTTAGCAGAAAACCGTACTATTTACATGAACAACTCTGCTATTTAATAAATATAGTGTATTATTTTACATAACTCTCTTCACTGTTAAAGTCACACAAATTAATCATTTTTTACAATAAATTAATAAAACACCGAAATTCTAGCAAATGAGTCCTCTTTTAATGAAATATACGAATCATAAAAACTAAAAAGGGAGCCTAATTTTTCGCACAAAAGCACTTTTTTTATTTATTTAGTATTCTAATCATGATGTCGGTGACCTTAGAAATAGTACAAAATTGTGTACTTCAGCTAAAAATGCTTCTCACGTCGCATCTATACCTCGCCAGAGCAGTGGACTGAAAATTCATCTCAAAACTCGGAGGTACAAATAATCGTACTCCACGACAATCCCTAACAGAACACCCAAATGATCGTTCCAATTCTCCAACACCGATAATTACTATCGGAACGCAGAGGAGCCAAAGCAAGAGAACGAGCATCGGAACGCCAGGACTTACCCCGGGTCGTGGGAGACGTCGGTGGGACTCGCAGCGCTGCTCTGATCTTCCGAATCCATATCTCCGGAGAATCTTAGAAATCCGTCTTCAGCTGCAGCGTCTTCGCACACACACATAAAAAAGGAGATGCTCTCGCGACTCTGACTTTTTAACTCTCTCTCTCTCTCAGAAGAGGACAGAGCACAGCGGCCAAGCGTTCAGGGGCCAGGGATTCCCAACTTCCCAGTCCATGCTACAAGGAAATTCCTCTGCGCTCGGACCGCGGCTTGATTGATAGAGAGCTCGCCTTCCCGGCTGCCATTGGACCTCCCGACTGACGCAAGCGCCCAAAGGATCGTCTTTCGAGGCCCGTGACGTCATTCCCGCGCTGCCACGCCCTCGCGATCGTTGGCAGGCGCCGCACCCTCGTGCTGCCATCTGGAGGGGCAGCCCTCTACCACCCCCGGCATTACGTAAAGGGCCGTATTAATATGTATATATTTAACATTTACACAATCCCCGTACCTTACAATTCGATTGAATTTACCAGTTTGGAATGAGACTATGAGGTATTTATTCGAAATCAAAAATACACGTATTTTAGAACAATATTTTGAGTACATTCAAACACGAACACATATCTGAAATATATTGTACATGATACATGACATGTACGCATACAGTCGAGCCCGCTTATTAGAATATCGGTTAAAAAAATATCCCGCTTAATATAATATATTTTCAATGTACCAAACCGATGCAATGCATCATTTTGATCCCGGACTATGGAATGTCCCGCTGATTAGAATATTTTTCTGTGGCAAAACGGCTAATGCATAAAGCGGGCTCGATTGAACTTGCACATAAATGACAAATATGTAACGAAAATCACACACAAACATAATACAACACTTAGATAAATGATAACTGAAAAAGGAAGGATCGGATGAAAAGTTACATTTTAAATTTTACAAATAAATCAAATCCTGTTCGTTTTAAAATAATTTATCAAAGGGTTTTATCCGGTATGCATGGCACCAAACATGAGTTGTATCTTTATTCACACCGGTATCAATTCGCGTTTTGCCAGCCGAAAAGCCACTTCAAACTCTGTACATGTTGTTCTCTGATCGGCAGCCAGTCATTACGGTGAAAACAATCTACAGTGAATATTCGAATGGCGCACTTCGATTTACACGGCGCAAAAGTCGAATCTCGTTAATTCGAACTCGCTTACAATGGATTATTATTAAAACGAACTGCATTTCCAGTCTGTGTGTTCCTGTTTGTTGTTTACCACGCCTTTGGATAACACGAACAACGATTAAGACGAATTAATTTTAATGATCTATTTTAATCCGGTTTACCGAAAATCGAATACATCAAGAAATTTACGCTTCATGACAGTAATTCAAAAATTAGGAAGAACCAATAATTTATCTAACCCTTTAAAATTTAATGCCTCAGAGTTTGCTCTACGTTATTCTATGATTTTTTTTTTAAATAAATAACTTAATAGCCTTATTTCTGAAATTGAAACAGCATTAAAGGAAATACAGTTTCTGAGGTTTAAAATTACAAATTTGAATTTTAAAATTCAATTTTACTGTACAGATAAAAAGGAAAAAATAAATAAATAAAATAAGTTCAAAAATTAGTAGTTAACAGTTTCAAATCAACTATTGTAGATGAATTAGAAAAGAATAAAATAAGGAAAATGAAAAATTCAACTTATACTTGAAAAAGTCCATATTTGTAATTACAGTTCATGGCTTAAATACTGCATGATGACAAAAATTTCTTTTAAATGCTAATTCCATAGTTTACAGTTTATATTTTTACCTTGATAATGTCTTAAAATTTTTTTTTAATATTTTCTTTTGTATAAATGTTTTTGTGGTGTATTTCGGGCAAAAAGGGCAACTTTTTATCAACTTGAACTTTAGGATTTCATTCTAAGGCCGAAATTTATAGGCCGAAAAAGTTTTCTTTGATTCGGCCCGGTGGTGGTTAACTTTTAGATAGAAGTGAACACAGGTTACCGTTGTTCAAATTAAATGAAACTTTTTTTTTTACAATGGTTTCCATGTAAAAAGGAAAAAAAATAAGAAGGTTTGTGACAAAAAAATTTGACTTTCATATTTTTTGTGACACCCTAACCCACACAGTAATAAAAAATATAAACAATTTCAAGGTTTTTTTTTTTCATTTTAAATATACTATTCTTTTACTATTTACCTGCAATAGTTGATTCTACAGTAGTGGGTAATAATTTTTGTACTTGATTTTTTTTTCTTTTTTTTTGCATTTATCTGTATAGAGTAATTCTACAGAAATGTCAACCTCAGCCGAAGAAAAAAAAATACCAAAGTGAAAAACTATCAAAAAATAAATAAATAAATAAATAAAATTATACAACATAAGAAGTTAAAAAGAATTGAAGAAGTATTGTATATATGACTGAGATTAGCCATAATTAAATAGTTTGTAGCGTGTTTACTGCTTGTTTTTCGATGGTTACGTTAGTCACATTCTATTTTTAGTAAAAGTGACACTTAAGACTTAAAAAAATTAAGATTTAAGAGCAAGAATCTGAGAGAGTGTCACGCCTGTGATTCATGACGTCTCAGTTTTTTCCAAAAAATTACCAAATGCTTATTACCTTATTGAAAGACCGAATCCAGAATGTTTTGTTCTAAAGTTGAGTTGTTAAATTTTTATGAATCCCTAAAGGTGAAGGTGCGGCATCAAAAAGTAAGCGGATTTTCAAGACATGGAAGTTGCTGTGAGCCAAACTCTTACCAGGAACTGTTTAACTCCAATTTTCTTTTTGTATATGGAATATAGAAGGTTGAAACTTTACAAAATGAGTGTAAAGTTTGAGGTAAGTTGTTGCCATAAACTCAGTGAAGGCCCTCAAAACAAGGCATTTTTGACGTTTTTCAGCGTTTTTGAGTTCTAAAAACAGCTTTTACATTTCGGTTGCCACGGCAAAAGTAGTGTCGTTTGAAAGACCAGCACTAATAGTTTATTATATTTATTTGTTTATTATTTTTAATGCATTCAATTTTGTAAAAGTATCAGGGCCGTATTTAAGGGGTGGGTTTTTAGGGTTCAAACCCCCCCCCCCTCCAGAACCCTTTCAAAGCCATTCCAAAAAATGCTTTTTTATGCCCTTTTTTTTCTGAAAAATAATAGTATTACTATTTTATTTTTTATTTTCGCAGTTACTTTTTAATTGTATTTGAAAAATGAAATTATTGCATGATAGTACAAATAATTTAATTTATCTGCAATATTTATCTTTATTGTAGGTTTTGCAAACATAATTTCATACACAACAATGCACCTTTTTAACTGGGGCGAAGTTGCTTTGTATACGCATCAGAATTTTTTCCTTTATTTGAAAAATATGTTATTACAGTGAACTCTCACTTATACGCCGCCTCATTTATGCGCCTTTTTCACTTATACGACGATTTTGAATAGCCCCAGCACATTTCATAGCAAAATAATGATAGTATCAATCGTTTATGCGTCACTCTAAAGATAAATATTTCACGTATGCGCCGAATTTTCCGTAAAATGTACACAAACAAAATTATTTTATTTAAAAAATAAGCATTTTTCTTCGCTTTCCTCTTTAATCTTTCGCCTTTATTGCTCACGGAAGGCATTTTTTCCGCATGAACTAGAATTCGGAGAGGGACAATTACCTATTATGGATCGTTTTAAAAGGAGCAGTTTGTAATTAGGTATGCAACAACTTTTTTCTCTTTATTATTGTAGTTACGTTCCAGTCATTGCCAAACCGTAGTAATATATCCCTTGGCTATAGAAACATTCTTATTCATTCTCTTATTAGAACCTATGTTGTGTTTTCGTCCTTTAAATAGGCTTGTGCACTTATACGTCTCTCTCACTTATGCGCCTTTCTCTGTTGGTCCCTTGGGCCGGCGCATAAGTGAGAGTTCATTGTATTTTATTTTTCATATTAATGCTCCTTAAGCATCAACTGCAACAAAAACAAGATAATATAGATCATGAATTCAAATTTTATTTACCGTATGGATTTCACACAAGAAATTTATTGGTAAAAAACCCTTCCCGAAACTAGTCTAGTTGGTAATGGTGGTACCTGAAAAGTATGGTATTTTTATTCCCATTTATAGAAAAAGAAAAAGGGGAACTCATAAATAAATTAAACTGTATGTAAGCAGAGCACTCGAAGTCTTAGCAGTCATTTTTACGATTCATTCAATGATTCGACAGCTAAGTCATAACAAGATTCTAAGCTGAGAAATCACATTATACACGTCGCCAGTCGGCCCGCGAACTTCCTCTGTGTAAAGTACAGTTTCGGTTTCAATTCAAGAAAAGTGAAAACACTTGCACTTTTAAGAATAATAAAAATGCACGGGAAAAATCAGGAAATGAAGTAAATTAGAAAGATTTTAAAATATTTTTTCAATACTTATTTTAGGCATTCTAAGAATTCTTACTTCTTGATATTACTTTTTTGCTGTCATTGCATGTCATAACCTTTTTAGTTCCCTCGACAGGTCTATAAAAAACTGTAAATTGCATCTTCATTCAATGCATCCTTTTCTTTTGTTTCAAGGAAGTTGTAGGTTCGCCAGTGTCTGATTCACTTGTCGTGGCCACAAAGTCCTCCAAGTGAAACGATACCTCTGGGGGTGCTGGGCCTATGGTTTGCTCGACCCTAGGTTCTGGTTCAAAATTAAGAACAGAGCGCTCTTCAGGGCCCTATCCCGGTTAAACCACGAAGCTGTGGTAGGTACGGGGGACCCTGGAGTGTGAAATGAAAAGTGTCTGATTCACTGCTTTTAGGGACATACGTTTTTAGGCAGTTTTTTTTTTTATCTCTTTTTATTTTTGTGTGTGTGGGGGGGGGGGGTGCTCCGTAGCATTTGAAGAGGATGTGCCATCGCCTTTTGGGGAGAGGGGGCATGTGGGCAAGCTTATGCATACACATAAATACTTGTTAGTTTGTTGCTTCATGGTCAAGAATATCAGGATAAGTCAACGGAAAAGTTTTTTTTTTTCTTTTGTTTTGAACACAAGGTTACATCCGCCCCCAAGAGCAAAGTCGGAGCACAAATCCAAATAGCACGGAGACCAAAATTAAAGCTAAATAAAGGCAGAGAGCCCCTCCCTCAACTGTCAGATAATTAGATGGGTAAGTATAGACCATGACCCTCCTGCTGAAACGAATATGACTTTAAAAAAAAAGTCGTAACAGCTTCAATTTTAAATTCAAGACTGGATAATTTAGAATTGAGTAACACAATATTAGATTTCAGGAAAGACAACGGATGAAACAATGATCTTATCACATAACAGAGAAACCAGAGGTGGGCACCTCCTCGAAGTTTTACAGCACAGATCCCTTCTTCTCTTAAAATAAATGTGTTTGCCAAATTCATCTGGCTAACATCTTTTTAAAATTAAAAAGAACAAAAAAGGCTTTCATTCACATACACATAAAAGAAAAGCGCAAAAATTAATTCGAGGTTTGACTGTAATTCTAAAAACTCTCACCAAAGAGATTGCTCGGAAGATGTCTGCTGTGTGGTGAATATTTCGGTGTCTGCATGATTCGGAAAATTCCAAAACCTAGAACTGTGTTGGTCCTGTTGCTGCCCGATTTCAAGTCACATGGTGAACGTACTTTTAACTGTGAAGTAAAAAATAGAGAAGATAGAATTCCCTCTTAACCGCTTGCCTGATTATCCCGAGTTATCTCGGGCTCGTACGAGTTGCAGGTAATTATTATCCCGAGAAAACTCGGGTGAAGCTAAATAGTTTTACACCTACAAAATATTAAAAATTCAACTTAAAAGCTACATATTTTGTTTGTTATATTTCTTTGTTTTTTAAAATCAAATAAAAAACACATGATTCTTTTTTTGCAATTTTTTTTCAAAAAAATATGTAAGGGAAGCGGTTAAGAAAACTTTTTTTTAAACATCGGCCATACATCGGCATTTAGATGTTTTAGAAGCCGATTGGCCGATGTTTTTCCCAAGTTAGCATCGGCGGTCGATGCTGATGGCCGATGGAAAAAATTTCAACCATCGGGGCCGATGCATTGGTCGAGCCTTAATGTTTACTAACTTTTGGGGTAATAGGAAAGGATAAATTGCCACAAATTGGACTTTGAATACTCTTGCAAAACAGCTATGAAAATCAACCAACTCAATTCACACCAATTACCCTTCCTTATTACCAGAAAAAGAGGTAAACATTTCAATGTCGGAGGTCGACTTACCAGAGGAGCACTATACAGGCGGTAGAAGAACACTCGTAGTAATTAATAGGACGCAGCCGAAATGGGTATTTTTGATGTTCATACATTCGTAGATGCACATGCATATTGTACGTGCTTCTCCTCCGCACATACGTATTCTTTTGGGGCTAGTAGACGAGAAATTTAAGCATAAATTTAAGTGGCAAAAAAATCCCAAATGCATTAATTCGGTCTACGGGAGTTACAACTTTGCTATGTATCTGAGAGACGTGGACTTTCAGTGGCAAATATAGAAGCATAACTCAGGCAGCTTGCGATCTGTAGTGCTGTCTTCCGTGCTGGCGATCTCTAAAAAGAGAATTTGTTGATTTTATATGGAATGACCCTGCAGCCAAATTTCACGAATCCTGTAGCCAGACATCTAAAGCAAATTTCAAACAACAAAAAATGAAACAAAAATGGTTCTTATTGGCATAACTCGATGTAAAAAGTTTAAACTTAAAAGAACTTTGAGTTTGTCTCTTTCACAAAGGAGGTTAATGCAATCTGGATGCAATTCCATTCCATGTACAATCAGCAAATTTCCGTGTGGTACTATTTTTGATTTGATCGTGTTTAGTAGGCAATCTGTATCAAAATTCTGTTCTGCCGAACAATTTCATTTTTTCTGTAAAACATTTTGTTCCTGATACATAGCTTTTTTTTTTTTTTGCCCCACTGATTTAGCACTTTTAATCCTTTTTTTTTAAATTTAAATCAATGAAAAGTCATTTATTGCTGAAAGACCAATGTGAATCATTAGAATAAGTGACGCAAATTAAAAGAAAAAGCACTGTTGTCAGATACTGCATGTAAAATTAGTCGAAATAATTATTTTGCAAGCAAAACTAAATAAAAAATAAAACTAAATTTGACAAAAAATCCTGACGTGACGGGAAAAAAATGAAAGTCGTTTTCGATATCAAATAACATAAGAATAAGCGAAAAGTGTTTTCGTATTTTTCCAAAACTTAAATTTTGCAGGGTTGTGCTATGAGAAAACACGGGTCTTCATAATATTTAGGTTTAAAACGCTTCTCACTAATAATGTATTATGAAGAAAAAAAACTGTGGAATGTCAAAAAAATGCAGTTTGTTTTTTCATTTGTTTAATATTTATTTCGTTATGTTGATGAAAATATATGACAAAAGTTTAACATAAAACCCCAGGTTGTGAAAATTCGACTTTCAAACTTTATCCCTTTGCCCCTTCTCCGCATCAGACGTAAGGGTCATTTACAATTTTGTAAAGACCGCTTGAATCCCCACACTGCAAAAAATGAACTGTTGTTTTTACAGTATAATACTGGCAGTGGAGGTTCCAATTTAAAACTGTAAAATGCACAGTAATAAACTGTAAAACTAGCAATTTTACAGTTTCTTACTGTAAAATTAGAAATTTCACAGTTTATTGCCGTAAAAATCAGCTGCATTATATTGTGAGTTGAGTTGAGACTAATCCTCCAAATGTCTGACAAAGTCAGACAAGGTCCATCAGACCATTGACCCGGAGGAAATCGAGAACAAGAAGAGGTGAATCAAAGATATCTTCTTTACTAAGCCCTAGACAGTCCAGGATGTGCTCTGGAGAAGCCTACTAGGTTTTGCATTTAGAGCAGACGTCGAAGACTTTCCTGCCCTCAATGAATGAGAGACTCTTCGTGTGGCCGCTTGCTAATCTAGAAATTGCAGTTTTCGATGATCTGTCACAATTGAGGGCGAATGAAGATCCAGGCTCTTTGCCAGCGTACCACTCATGGTAGGGAGGGATCTTGAACTCCTTCAAAATCTCAGAATTTACAATAGATTGGTGTTTTGAAAAGGTAAGTTCTGAAGAGGAAGGATTTTCGGAGTAACAGCCCTTCTTGGCCAGTTCATCCGCCTGGTCGTTGCCGAAAATGTCTACATGGGATGGAATCCATTGAAAGTAGACTTCATGTAGCTTGGAGATGAGCTTTAGTTTAAGGAGAAGTACCAGGGGACCGAGCCCACTCGGTTAAAAAAAAAAGAGGTTTGTAAACTCTGTGTTTTTTTTTTCTAAAATGCGAAGTACTTATTTAGATAAACTTGAAAAACATTTTTAAGATTTTGGTTGCAATTACGCATTTTAAACAGCCGTAATTTGTTTTAAAAAACACAACCTTATTTAATCCATGCTCACCGTAAAATCACACCCAATTTCATTTCATTTGGCGCCGAAGACGGGGGAGAGGTTGATGAGAATGGATGCAGAGTCCCTGTTCTCCAGTACGCATTTGGTTCCAGTTGGTTTTGACTTTCACTTCACTTCACACTTCAAGGTTCCCTCCGTACATACCACAACTCGTGGTTTAACCGGGATGGGGCCCTGAAGAGCGCACTGTTCATTTTTGAACCAGGCCCTAGGGCCGAGCAAACCCTTGGCCCAGCATCCCCCAGAGGTATCGTTTCACTTGGAGGATTTTATGTCCACGAACATTTTTAACGTCCCCCAGCCATCATTAATGAAGACGGTGGATCTTTGATCGGCTGGGCTTTCTCTATATGATCGGCCCGGGACCCTCCGGTTACGAGTCCGACGACTAACCGATCGGACTACCGCGGCCCACACCCAATTCTAACTTTATTTTGATCGATCTCTTTAAATTTCAAAAACAATCAATTCTAACGTGTTGCCAAAACTCGTTTGCCAAATACCATAAAAATTTTAATTTACGCTGATGTGATTAAATATGAAATCCATTGTTATAATGAAACGTGGTTGCTATGAAACAGTAACAATAAGAGTAATCATAAAGAAAATGGCGAAAGAAAGCTCGTCAAACTTTTAATGAAGGCACAAAAAACGGGTTTTACGTGAAAACTCGCGTTTTTGCAGAAAAAACGCCGATGTAGATGAACTCAAAAACCAAAACTTTATCTAAATACAAAATTTTATCAAAATCGTTAGAGCCGTTTTCGAGATCCGAAATATATATATACAAGAATTGCTCGTCTAAATATATTAGATAGATGTAATTTTGTTTCGAAACTTAATATTTTAAGAAAATTGAATTTCATATTTATTGATTTTTTACCTGAAATATCTTACTAAACACTCTTGAGGAGGAAAAAAAGTATTTTAAAACGAACTATCACACTTTTATACTCAATTTTGAAATCGTACTTGAAAAGTAAAAAGTAATCTGATTTTTATATAATGTAAGTTACCATAAAATTGAACAGATGTCGGTGGACAATCATCACTGCTTTTATTCCATGGCTTTTGAATAAATGAAACAGCCTGTATAAGACACTTATCTAGTGAAGCCTTGCTTTAACGTTTCAACAACAATAACAATTTAACGTTGCCAAATACCATAAAATTTAAACTCGCGCTGATGTGATTAAATATGAAATCGATTGTTATAATTAAACGTCGTTGCTAAGAAACAGTAACAATGAAAGTAATCATAAAGAAAATGGTGAAATAAAAGCTTCTCAAACTTTCAATGAAGGCACAAAAAAAACGCGTTTTTTGTGAAAACTCGCGTTTTTACAGAAAAAACGCCGACGTAGATGAACTCAGAAACTAAAACTCTATCTAAATACAAACTTTTATCGAAATCGTTAGAGCCGTTTTCGAGATCCGAAAAATAAATATATATATATATATATACAAGAATTGCTCGTTTAAAGATATTAGATAGATAGAAGTGCTGGTTTTATCACCAATTGCAGTCAGGTTGTGGAGGTGCTGTATAGAGCTACGACTATCTGAAAGGATTCAGAGATCTCCATAATTATTGCATTATACTGTAAAAACAGCAGTATAATACTGGCAGCAGAGGTTCCACTTTAAAACTAAAATGCACGGTAATAAACTGTAAAATTAGCAATTTTACAGGATATTATTATAAAATCAGCTGTATTATACTGTTTAAACAACATTCATTTTTAATGCACTTTTATTAGTTTCACTTGTGAGTTTGTCAGTATGTATGTAACTCAGAGTAAAAGATTGCAAATATTAAAGCAATATATTTAGTACTATTATTAATACTAAAAGCTAAAATATATTATATAAACTATATTACATGTTGATGCCTTATAAGTGCATCTAAAAGCACATTTTTTAGTTTTTTAAAACTAATTTAAAGATTATTTACAGTGCACATCTTTGTTTTGGCTCTTTTATAAAAGTTACGCTGATCCAGGACCATAGATATACGATCAATGTCATAGGGTCCTGCGCTGATCGAACCTTTCTTTCAAAGCGTACCATTACTGTAAACTTTGTTTGCGGCTGCCTACTCGAGACGTTCTCAGCAAAAGAGAGAGAGCGAGAACGAGCTCAGACGAATAACAGGTGAGTCTGACGGAGAGAAGCTGTCAACGACATCTTGTCGGCAATCGTTAAGAAGGAAATCGTTGCTTTGGACGATGCCCAACTCCTCATCTGAGGCAGAGAGGCTGAATTGAAATCATTCGTTTGATGTGAAATTGTGAGCGAGAGATATTTTTAGGGTGCGCAAATAATGCAATCCGGATTATGCTCTGTCGGCCTCGAGTGACACTTGTGCTGATTCGTGCATTTTGCGGAGGCAGTGAAAACTAGTGCTCATGGTGTGAAGCGTACACAAATTGTGTGGATGCTTGGGAAAATATTTTTAGTGCTTTTGGGCTATTAATATTGCGTATTGTTTTTACTTCGCCCGGTGCCTGACTTTTATACAGGGCCCGATTAAACTATCAGGAGGCCCTAGGCCAAACATTATTTCCGGGCCCCGTGCAGTCAAAACCTTTCAATTTTAGCCAATGACAAGCACCGTCATCTCGATTTTTTTCCAGGGGGGGGGGGGGCAAAGGGTACATACACAATGTAAAGTTGCCAAAAAAGACCAAAAAACGCACCTACTTACATGTAAATACATTGACTTCCCAAAGTCAATGTATTTACATGTAAGGTTGGGGGGGGGGTCAATTGACCCTCCCCCCAACCTCGAAATGACGGGCCTGCCAATGACTCTATAAGGTTGTGATGCTGATGTCTTGTCCAAATAAGGTTGTGTTTTTTAAAATAAATTATGTCTGTTTCAAATGCATAATTGCGACCAAGGACTTAAAAATGCTTTTCAAGTTTATCTAAATAAGTAAATCAAAGCAGTAAGTACACGCCCCTAAACCAGGGCTAAAGCGGAAGGTATTGCATGTATTACAAGTACTTCGAAATTTTAGAAAAAATCACGTTTTACAAAACTCTTTTTTTCTTTTAACCGAGCGGGACTCGGTCGCCAGGTACTGTATAACTTATGAGAAAACGCGATGAGGGTAAAACTGCTACAAAAGAATTGACGAAGTAGGAGAAAAAAGCGTTTTTTCTGAATTCACTGCCCCCAACTCTTTATTATCTTTGATTTTTTTATGTAGTATGCTAATGCTGCCCAAATTTTCCTGGAATACATATGTATTCAATAATTGTCTATTTGCAATTCAAATAAACTCTGAAAGATGCTGCAGTATCTGGTAATTGCTTTGGAGGTTAAACCAAGGAGTTAAAACCAAGACGACACCCTTTATTTGGGGGATGACTTGATCAATAAGACATCTGTCTTGTAATAATTGAAAACTTTTACCTTTTTGACTAATTTCTTTTATCACCACACAGTGGCATATTCAAGCTCTAGAATTGGGAACTTTTATTTTAACAGTATTAGAAAGCGCAGACGATTCCTACACATAAATTCTTTTTTATTTACAATTTATTTCTGCTAGAATGGCAATAGGTGATGGATGGTGTGGACGATACGAAAAATGATTGAAAGTTTTTTGTCAAAGGTAAAATTCGATAGTGCGTCTTGTAGAATTCTCCGTAAATATTTTTTTAACTCTGCAAACATCTAAATAAATAAATATTAAGTCTCTTTTTTGATGGCCGAAAGTTTTCTCGAAACTAAACAAACCACACTATAAAAATAGTTTATATCAATCGCTTAGAGCATTATCTCCTTATTTTTTGCGAACAACATCTAGCACTAAATAAGTTTTCCCCTAATGCTCCAAACATTACAACATGTCAATCCTCATTTACTCCTAATGTCCTAAACTCATCCATTCAAGATTTTAGTGAAAAAAGACTTCCCAGAGAGACGATCTAAAGTGACTACCTTAAAAAGTAAACTAACTTCTAAAACATATTTTTTCCTCTCTCTCGGCAGCTTATGGCACAAGCGATGCTGCACAACGTGAGGCGGCTGCTGATTTTGTGGATATCCTGAGGGTTTTAAGAAGATGTTTCGAACCTTTTGAAATTTTTTCGGCGAGACTGATAGCGGGCATGTAATGGCCTGTTAACAAAGAATCCGTATTTCTTTCCGGAAGCTTTTAGAAATCTCAAGTACCTGATCAAATGGTAGGCGCTTAGGGAGAATGTGTTTGAAAAGTTAATTTATTTTTATTCTTGTATCATGAAATTTTAGAATGTTGACGCACTTCTCCGCGGAGGGCTACATTAAAGGACGGCATAAACGGAGTAGTTTTAAACCAAACCACTAAGTTATCTATGAAAATACCACTTTACATGAAATTCTTGAAAAAGGGTAATTGAACAAATATTTCAACCCTCTGACATCCGCGAACGTCATGCTAGAATCTTCAAGAACCTAATGATATAGAACAGAATACCAAATGATAAAGACTACAAAGTTTTTGTTTTTCCACAAAAATTTTATGCGACTCAGATTGCGCTAATTGTCCCATTCAAACAAACTTACATGTTTTTATTTATTTATTTATTTATTATTTTTTTACACACACATGCCGAAGACCCGTGAACCAACAGCTGTAAAGCGTGACATCATATGTAGAGCCGTTACATATGATCACGGCGGTTAAAAACCATCATTTTGAGAACTTGTGATGTCCTGTTCATAAGGCTTCGGAAAAGTAACTTTTTTTTTGTAAAAAACATGAAAAACCGAAAATATTTATTCATATATTTTTTTCTTAATTTTTTTAAAAAACTTTTTTGCCATTAAAAAAGATGTCAAAGGTTTCTGTGCTATAAGCATAGAAAAAGGGAAAAAAAAATAAATGAAGTAAATCAATTGAGAGATATTGTAAAAATTTAAGTAATAAAAATGTGTTTCTGTTGACCTATATGTTTCCCTCTGCTTTTGCCGATTAGTCTATCTAACTCCCCCCCCCCATATAGCTTAGAAATAGTCCCCTATTCAGGCTAAAAATATTTTATGTGGCAAATGTTGGTCAGATAAAATAGCAACCCTTCATGTGAACTTCCGTTATCATTTCTTGTTAAGCAGGACATATCTATTAAATTTTTAAATATTCTTCAACGAAAAGGCTTACCAATAAGAAAAAATACTGCTAAAATCTTATTCATTTTGTTTATTTTCACTCGTTTTTATACTAAACTACTACTTGTCATTCTAATGGGAGGTTTATTTAAAAAAAAGAACGTGGTTACAATTAATAAAAATATCCTAGTTTTACAAAGTTTAGTTACTCCCTACACAAAAAAGAAATCAAGACTTTGAGTAAAATTTAGAAAAACTGAAGATGTCAAAAATATTAAGATATAATAATTTTTAACAAGACTACGTTAGCAAAACAATCTAAGCATATTCACACAACCTTATAGCAATGTCAAAAAAATCTCGTCATTATCATGGAAGATAAGTATAATGCTCCATTACTAAAGTGTTTTTTAAGAAAAAGAAGGGGGGGGGGGGATATTAGGGTAACATTTTTAAAAAGCATCCCTCCTCGCTGTTGCTTTACCGAAACGTCCATTATCGTACAACAAAGGGACTTCACAATTTTAAAACAGCCATTTATTTCCTATCTCGAGCAACGGTAAAAGAAGTGAAATGAAGAGGGAAAAAAAGCTCCAGCCAATCATTCTCTCCCAGGTGAGTTGTAGTTTAGACGCAGCATGGAAGCTAATGAATGTCCTAATGAATTCTTAACGATTATTTAATCGCCTCCAAAATGTCCGCAGAAATTTCGGAAAATTTAAAAGATAACGGGATGAGATAATTTCATAAAAACTTTGTCGAAAAAATGTAATAGGCATTATTTTATACCGTTTAGTTCAAAATAATAACCAATGAAAAGAAAACTAGCTGATCCCCGCTCGAAGCTTTCGTGTTAAACAGCAGTAATTCAAAAATTCGATTTTTTTTTTTTTTTTTTTTTTTTTTGACGGTAACTTTTCGAAAAACAGGCACAGAGTAAATTACTAATTTTCGCTGATTAAAAAGAAAAGTATATCATAAATTACGTGTGTATTTCTATGAAGTATTAAGAAAGCAACAGAAAAAGCACCTTCAATTCATTCAAAAACAAACGTTTTCTTCCCCAATTTTAATGCAAAAGAAATACTATGGTTTAAAATGCTACAATGTGTTTGGGTTATATATGGGTGATTCTACAAAAATGGACAAATTTGTGTTCCATACTGATTGCTCTTTTTGTTTTTAATTTAATAAAAAACTATTTTGGGAATATTTTTATGCGTCTTTTATTCTATAATTTTCGTTATCAACAATGTCAATATTTAATTATTATTCATTAAAAAAAGGATATTAGATTGAAATGTCATCCACATGCCCTGTCCCATAGGTGCAATTTTCACAATCAATGGAATATAGATTTTAAAAAAATAAGTGATTTTTTTCTCAAGAGTTTTTTATTTATAAATATGAATGAGTGCAAGATGTAAATCACAAAAAAAGCAAAATAATCTGAAAATAATATCTCTAAAAGTTAATCTAAACTTTGTCCCAGCGATTATCAGTCATCCACATATCTAAAAAGTATAGATATTTTTCTCTGAAATGTTTTATTTCAAAATATGGTAACACATCTTAAAATAAAGCATGGAACTTTGTTATTCCTGGATGAGGATTAATTTTGCTGTTTTGCAATTACTTTTTGATAAAAAGCAAGCTAAACTCAACTTTCAAGGCAAGTGTTTTTTATCTTTGTCATTAACATGCCCCACAGAATGCACGTAAAATGTACATGTAAATAAATTTTGATAATGAATTATCCTAAGGCTTACATTTGTGGGTTCTAATTCGAAGTGAAGTTGAAAAATATTCAGATATGACTTTTTTAGAACACAATTACTTGTGTTTTGTCATTCACATGCCTTTTTTCTACTGTCATTCACATGCCCCAATATAAGACACGTGGATGAATCAAAAGCCAAACTATGACAGTACAATGTTTAAAAATTATGTCTAACAGTTTACTGGTTAAAAAATTTCATTAATATACCTATTGTGTTTGTGTTATTCATATACTTACTGTGTTATATTCACGTACCCATTGTGTCATCCACATGTCCTTTTTATCATTCACATATGCCTTCAAAAAAATAAAAGTCCCAATAAAATACAAACATTTAAGCTCTGCTGATATTTTATTTTAATTAGGTAACTTATCAAGTGCTTTGCTGATTTTTTTCAGATTTTTAATTTCAAATTATTTTTTTTGAAATCTACATGTTAGAAATATTCCCGTATTTGTAGAATCACCCATATATTCTTGGAAATTTGTACCAAAATTAGCCGCTAAAAAAAGTCAATCAAAAGCGAAAAACCCATTGCAGGATCGAACCTGCAACTTTCATGTTCCTAGCGCAACGCGGTATGCAACCGCGTCACTGCATTTTAGTTTTCAGATACTATTTATTGACGTAATGTGTAGTAAAATAATCTTTGAATTAGTTTTAAAAAACTAAAAAATACGCTTTTAGATTTACTTATAATACATCAACATGTAATATAGTTTATCCTTTAGTATTAACAATAGCACTGAATATATTACTCGTACTTTTATCTTTGCAAAGGACGTGAATTTTATCTTTTATTAAGAGTTATACACAAACAACTAAAAAACTTATAATACATCAACATGTAATCAAGTTTTGCCTTTAGTATTAATAACAGTATTAAATATAATACTTTTACATTTGTTAAGAGTGTGAATTTATCTTTTATTCAGAGTTGCATACAAACTGACAAACAAACAAACCCACATGTGAAACCAATAAAAGCGTATTAAAAAGAAAAAAGTAGACAAAAAATTTTTAGACAGCAGGTGCAATGCCTGCACTATAAGTTTTTAAACGCGGGGTAAATCATGGGATTTGATAAAGAAATGGGGAAGTTCTGACGTGGTAACAGAAAAACAGGCTGGAGAAATACTACAAAAGATGGCTATAACTGAAAAATCTAGATAGGATTGTTCATAGGTATTCAGAGAAGAGGAGTTAATAGTGGAATTATCCGAAAATATGTATTTGGGTAACTAAACATGAGGTTTTGGGGGGTTATTTTAGTACTTCTATCAAGTGGGCATGTCTTGAACTATGCGCAAAGAAGGCTCTCATAATGCAGAACAATAAGATTTGATTGCACGTTATTCGCTGCAAAACCATACGTGTTTTTCAAACTTCAAAAAGTTCTGCTAGTTTTCAAACATTTTAATTCACTACTGCGTTAGTGACTTAATGATTGATGCTGAGTTCAAGAGAAATTAAATGAATGTAGTTTGTTTTTTGGTTGTTGTATTGCTGTAGTTTTTAAGCTAACAATGATTTGTCCTATAGTTTTAAGGTTGATTTTATGACAAAAAAGAAAAGGGACGCAAAAATGTTGGAAAAAAAGTGTGACATAATTTATGGGCAGTGACCAAGGGATTTTTTTAAGATTTATACATTTTTCTTTCTGCCATCAATAGCTTGAGAAGAACTGGAGATAGACCAAGGTCCATCCACATTTATATATATATATATATATATATATATATATATATATATATATATATATATATATATATATATATATATATATATATATATATATATATATATATATATATATATATACTAGCAAAATTACCCGGCGTTGCCTGGGTCAGTAATAATTTATAGAAACAATTTATACTCACCTTTGGGGGGAGGGGGGTTTCCTAAACTGAAAAAATGCAAAGCACACCACTTTGACGATTTTTAAAATTTCACCAAATTTGTGGTAACTTTTTTTGGATACCTAGGATAATTTTGCTCCCCTCCCTACTTTATGAAAATACATTAAGTAGTATTATGTCACTAATTTTTGTCTCAGAGAAATAGCCATCAAATGCTGAGATACTATTGCTGACCATAAAATGACGCTAAAACTTTTTGTCCTCAATGATTTCGAAATTAATAGAGAACATTTGACGGTTATTTGTGCAAAAACGAAAATTAATGGTAATGTAGTCTTGTTTAAGGGTTTGATTAATTTAGTATGAGGATTACCTTACGTTTTTACCATAATTTTAAAAAGGTTTTTATTGGATACATACGGAATCGGCCAACAAAAGAAAAAAAAACTAAACTTTTCAAATGTGGGAGTAGTATTTCGATGATTGAGATTTTGCCGCAGTCGATAAATAGCAGACAATAACCGTTTTATTTTGGTTACGTAGTGTAAGAAGTAAAATATTATTACGTAGTCTTTGGCACAAAAACTGGCGTCAGTTGAAAAAATCGCCGAGCATCTCAGTTATTAAAATCTTGCATTTAGCATTTAGCACCCCAGAGACCCCCGTACCTACCAATTTGCTTGGATTAACTGGTTATTAAAATACCAAAAAGTTGTATTTAAAGCTCTATCAAATTAGAGAAAAATGAACCTAATTAGTTGCCAATCTCATCTAGCGATTACGTTACCGATACTCTAAAACGTATTTACAAAACTCGCGAAAATAATTGATGCAGTGAACAGAATACAATTTATACTTCAAAATAATATTTGCACGTTTCAAAGCACAATAAAAACCACATTGCTTAAGGATACATATTCTATTTACAACTAATACTACAAAATGTTTGAAAATACAAATCATGGTAACAGCTCGTTAGCGAGCGGGCGCGCGAGCGTTTCCAGTGTCTAATGTAAAAGCCTGGATATTAACCATGAAGCTGAAAAAAAAACTTTCTCTTTTTGATTTGACTTGAGCCTTGAAAATGTAATGCGAAAAGCGGAAATGATACACGCAACTCTAGCTATCGACAGGGAGTTGAGATGATGCACTAAATATTGAATTAGTTTGTTGGAAGCCTTCGCGGATTTATGCGAAAAATGTACCTTAAATTGGAATGAAAAAGGCGCTACCAATCGAAATTTTTCGAATATCGTTATAAATTATAGCTTATGTGTTATTCTGATGTATAAGCTACATTATGTTAAAAGTTTCATTAAAATCCATTCAGTAGTTTTTGCGTGAAAGAGGAACAAACATCCATACATCCATACATCCATCCAAACTTTCGCATATATAATAGTACTAGCAGTACCCGCACGGCGATGCCCGTGCAACTAAATAAAGTTTAACTCACTCTTAAGACTTTTCTTCTTTTCGTGTGTGTGTGTGTGTGTGTGTGTGTGTGTGACTAACTTATTTATTTTTAGCGAAATTTTTACGTTTCAATGGAACTTTTGACACAACTGTAGAGCCAAGATTTTCGAAAAGTCTCAACGACCACAGCAATATTGCCCTTGAAATTTAATATAATTCACCGATTTAACCGTAATTTCAATGTAAAATTGGTCGCCAAATCTAAATTTATTAACACAGGGAACCGATTGTATCAGGTAGATCAGCCACAACCATTCTTCCATGATTTTAATGTGAACATTAAAAGGAAAGAAATATAATGTCTTTCGTACCATCTCTTTGAAGTGATTACAATCTAACAGTGACCCTCAAATAATCAAGATTTCACTGGCCGGGAAGTTTGGAAAATTTCCCGGTTAACTGAACAGCGGTGTTACAGAAAATGTCAGAATGGAACTATTATTATTAAAAATTTAGTGATGGCGGCATTAAATACATGTTTTAAACATGCAATAAAATACGCTTTAAACTGCAAACAACTACTGTTCCTTCCCAGACCGTTTTATTTTTCTTTGAGTTGGAGAAAATAGTGTTTCACTGGCTGTGAGGTTTGGTAAATTTCCTGATTGTCGCCAAACTTTACGACGCCAAATGCGAAGAGGAACTGAATAGACATCCCTAAATTTTTAACAATGATAGTTCCATTGTGACATTTTCGGGAACCCCGAATTTTGAGGAAGTCAACTTAATAAATTTAAATTCACTTTAACCTCCTCTGAAGAAAAAATATTATATCCTTTAGTTCAAATGCGCTTCACAACCTTTTAAATTCCACTTAAAGTCATGTTAAAGTTTAAATCAATTCGCCAAATAAATATAAGAGACAGAAAGTTAAGTAAGTAACAGGAGATATTAATTAATCAAATTGAATAAATTTTCAAGACTTAAATCTATACGCAAATTTAAACCACAAAGTAACTTCAGGGACAAAAGAGCAACTGATCAGGAAAATGGCTCTAGTGTTTCAGTTCTGCGTAGAGTTAGGCCTTGAAAATTGACTAAATTTGATTAATTAATATCTCCTGTCCTAATTAACGGACAGAAACGTGCTAAAACTTTTCTTTTTCAGAAAAAAAACCCTTTCCAACGATATATAATGTTTTGGGGTGGGGGAAGGTTTTCCCCCCTCAATTATGGCGGATACACCAAAAATGAGACTAATTAATTAATTTAAAAATAACTAATTCGAAATTAAAAATTTGGGCTTCGAGGTGCACGAGGGCGGGGTACGTTCGAATTTTTGAGCCAAGTTTCAGGTCTATAGGTGCTGTGAGGGCTTCTGACCAGCGGTTACAAACGTACAAACGACAAACGAACACCGTCATCTTTATATATATAGATATATATAGTATATATATATATTATCCAAAACAAAGTAGTTGATGAATCATATAGAAAAAGAAAAATAAACTAAAAATAAACTTTTTCCAAATTCAGGGGAGTCCCCCTGATGAAGGCCCTAGGGTCTTTTGGGAATTTTCTCATTACTCCAGTTTTTCAACATTTTTTCGCAAAAGTTTTATACTTCTAATGTATATATATACACAGCCATCTACATTGATTTGTACTCCGAATGCGTTTTTTCTTAAATTTTCTGAAGTAATTTATGATACACCCATTATATTGAAGCATGAACGTACTTATTTTTGACTCCAATGCGAAATAATAATGCTATAGCAGAAGCAAACGTATTATCGGGACGGCATCCCAGATCAGACTAAAAATAATTCCCGCCTCTAATAACGCGTGTGGAAAGCGATTGTCACCAAATATATATATTTTTTTCTCTTCTCGAACACTTGGGACGTGTCCAGGTTAAATCACTTAATAGAGAATAACCCTTTGTCAGAAGCAAAAGTAATTGGGCAGGAAAATGATAAATCCTGTCTTTGTATGTAAGCATTCTTTTAAATGGTACACACTTTCAAAATGTAACAACACAGATATTTCGGATAAGCAGTGTTACGAAAGAAGTGTTCAAAATAGATTCCTTAGTGTGGCATCAAACCTACATCTTAAACTTGTGACAGACGCGCCAAGGGAACTTACGTCGCAAAATATGCTTATTGTAATTTAGATGATTTCAAACCTCGATCTTTATTTGCTGTGCAGAACCGATTTTCTCTTTTAATAGTTTTTCAGTGTGATTCCTAGTAAATAATTTAATGCCTTTGGTTTTAAAAATAATTTTTGTCTTATGTGATTTTTTTCTGGCGTAGACAGGTAAAAAACAACAAAAATGCAAAAAAAAAAAAAAACAAATTAGCAAGATACTGTTGTTTACCTGCCTTTGGCAGTAACCTCTTTGTAATCTTTCAAAACTATTCGTATTTACTTTACATTGGGTTAGAAAATTGCAACCTAGATTATTGGAAAATTGTTTAGAGTCTTCCTTATGAAGATAAAAATTGAAATCCTACAGATTAAAAGTCCTACAGGTATCTGAATGAATGCAAGTAAGCAAAACGTTAGGAGCGATTTGAAATATGTTGAATCTTTGAATTAGAATATATACTTAGAGCGCAAGTTATTTTTGCTAAATTCGGTTTAGAATTCTCCCCCCCCCTTTTCCAACTTTATGTCACCAACAGTAGTGAACATTTTGCATATAGGATTACTTCACAGCCCATCATTTGAATGATCATGAGAGTTTACCTCCCTCCCCCCCCTGATGTTGCGATATTTCTATACTAGTGGTCCAAGCACAGCTTTGCCCGTGGTATAAAATTAAAAGGTCATTTGTCCATACATTGATATCGCAGAAAGAATACTCAGTTTTAGTAATGATTAAACAATAATTCCCAAAAGTATGATATAAAAAAACAACAAAAGAGAAAATAAGAACAATTTTGTTGCTTACACCTAACTTTAAAAGCAAAATAATACATTTTTCAAAATGAAGCATTTTAGAAAGAATACCACAATTTGTACACAACTTACATTAATCAATGAAAATTTTCAATGAAAACAATTACGTAACATAAAAGCAACTTTCTCTTAATTGTCAAGTCAGGCTAAGCGATTGCACGAAAAGATAATAGCAGTGTACCATTCCAAAACCAACGAAGTGTGTACTCTCTCTCTTGGCAGGTTTTCTGGCCAACGATCCTATTTACTCCGTTTTTCCTTCTAACAGCTAAATTTCAAACTCATAAATCATTCTGAAGTTAGTATTTTTTTACAACATTTCAGTATGAGTTTGCAAATTATATGGATGAAATTTTTCCGAGAAAAAATATACATTCACAAAAATGAATTCTGATGCCAAATTTATCCAAATCAGAATCCATCTTCCGGTTTTAATAAGAAGGTGGGGAGTTCAGACTCTCCTCGAGTTCTCTTTCAAAATCAGATAAGGGCGGCTGATTTTTTGGCTGGCTCAAGAAATATGCTTTTATCCCAATTAGCCACACAACACTTCACCCTGCTAATCCATTACTGTCACAGAAAAAGAGAGAAACTTTCATAAAAATTTCTGTAAATTTTTAAATACTCATAAAAATATTTATATCGCGAAGACGTTTACCGAGAAAATATCGCACTCAACTTTCATCGTCGTCATTTCTCTCCTAATTTAAATGCAATATTTTGTTCTCCTAAAATGAAAATTTATATGAATTTTTCAACTGAAAAATCCATATAAATTTTCATTTCAGCCATCTTTTATAAAATATCTCATAAAACATTACATGTTATGTATAGATTTGTGCTATCATGCCTAATGATTGGAAATTAAGTGAAAATTCAAAGCTTGAAAAAAAAAATTGGAAGCACGAAGCATTTTGAAGGTTTGTTAAAAAAAAATATTTTAAATTTCAAAAAAAGAATTCATTGTTTTTGCACCAATTTTTTATGCTTTTAGATGTAGTAAATATACAAACACACAAAGTTTTAGACATATAGATTAATAATTGAAAAAAAAAGAAACATCTTTTGTGTCCACTGTAGCCTTAATATTCTCTCTTCTGTCTCAAAGGCCTGTTCTAAAGAGCGCTATGTTCTGTTCTACCTTTCTGAGATTTTAGAGTTTCATGCTACTAGACAATACCAGAATTGAATTACTAAACTTTAAGTATTACTACATTGCATCTGTGGCGAATCCAGTTTTGTTCTGGGAAAGGCTGAGGTCATAAAAATTTAACTACTTAGTCTGTAACTTTTATTGAAGTGAATAAAGATTTTTGTGTTCGCGAAGCCGTTACTGCGAAAAAAAGAAAAAAATGGAGTTGCAGGAGAGGGGGGCGTTTTGGCTGCTACTCAATGTTTTTCAAACGTATATATAGTTAGAGCAAGATAGTGCAGCCTTTGTTTTGACAAGGGCGAAAGGAGGAAGAGTGTTTTAGTAGCATTTGAGCACACAAATCAGAAGAATTGCATTATATACGCGGAGAGAGATATCAATCTAATAATTCTAAGTGTAACATTTGGACAAAAGTACGGAGGGTCTTCCCCAGAAAAATTTTCGAAGCTGCAGTTCTAAAAATGCCATTCAACAATCCCTGGTATTGTTAGGGAAAGAAACAGGTCAGGAACTTTTATAAATTTTTCGGGACTCTTCTTTCGAAATTTCTCAAAATAGAAGTCATAAAAAGGCAAAGCAAAAATTTTATGAAATAATGACCTGCTTCATCAGTGGAATAAAAATGTAGCAACGGCACTAATGATTTTATTAAAGGGTAATTTTAACATGTTCTGATGTAGTAATGATTATATTCTTACAGATTTGATTTTATAAAGCAGCTGATTTTATAATCCAGTGATTTAATTAGTGGCGAACACTGTACCGTGGATCTAGATCCATAAACGCTGCCAGTTGATTTGGTATCCATGGCAAAAAATAAAGCTTCCCCAAAATGTACAACGTTCCAAGGTGAACCACCTGTCCTCAACCTTCTAAAAAACCAAACCAAGGACCTCACCATCCGTGGCAGACTGCTCTGACCAATAGACAAGGTGGCCGGCATAAGTAAAAATCAATAGTAATAGGTTAAGATGGCCAAACCCAGTTTGGAGACGTTCAGGAGATAAACCCACTTTAATCTTGACATTCACAAAACATTAAGGATGCCGAGGTAAAGAAAGACCATCAGTTAAAGTTAGGGTAAACCTAGCCTGGCATTGTACGTAACGGTGTGATTAAGGTGTAAGTAGCCTTCACAATGCTTCCAGGTTTGACTTGTCTCAACTATAGCTGGCTGGATGGATCAATGGCTTGCAATCCAGGCCCGTCATTTAGGGGGGGGGGGCAGGGGGGGTCAATTGCCCCCCCTCCTGGCTTTGAGAAATCAATGTATTTACATATAAGTGGGCGTGGTTTTTGATGTTTTCCGGTGAAATTGCATGGTGTTTGGACCCTTTGCCCCCCCCCCCCTGGAAAAACTTGAAATGACGTCCCTGTTGCAATCAAAGTCTTTCAATTTTAGATATTAGCTTAAGCAGCTTTAGCCATTCGAAGGAGCCTAAAGAGGAGGGGATGCTCTAGGTCACGGCCTAGTCGGCCTATTCAATAACCAAGCCCTGGCTGGATGATAAGAAAAAGACTACAAAAACAGAAAACACCATATTTACACATGTAGAGAATAACATAAAATTGGAGAAGAAATTTAATTTTAAAGCTTATATTTATTGCACGTAAGAAAAGCTTTAAATAATCAACTATAACTTGGGGGTCACGCCCGTTTTGTTCTTCGCGTGTAGTTTAAAAGCATTCCATGCAAACATGATCCTAGTATAATAAATTTTTACTGAATTGCACATGAAAACTATTTTGGGCAGTAACTTTATGGCAATGGAGCTGATTAGGCAACAAACGAAATTCTTGTGCAATCACAATATACCTCAGGACTACAATTATCAGGTTCGTAACGAAATTTCCACCCCGACTTTCAAAAACCATTCAGAGTCACAAATCACTTTTGGACTTTTGTTTTGAGAGTTTCAGAAAGTATTTATTTTCTTCGCCAAAGCCTATTCTACTTCCCTCGATGGAATTGAAGATGTTCGTCTTAGAAACACGACCGGTAATCGCTTCCGATAATTACTCACGTGACAATTGGAAACTTTGTGTTTTGGCCTGCCGGAAGTTCTGATTTTTCTAGATAATAAATGGTTCCAGCTTCTTTTCTTCAAATTACTCCTTTCAGAACTTTGGTTCTGTTTCTTTGATAGCATTTTTATCGGTTATATTTTTGAAATTACTTTGTTGAAATCTAGGTCCGCATTTAATTTTCTCTGTTGAATTTCCTTCAAATCCTTTGGGAATTCGAACTTGGTGATCTTAAAGCTGTGTTCATTTTTCCCCTCTTCATTCCGTGTTAGTTTCAAAGAAGCCAAAGTTTAATTCATCGGAAAAATAAGACATTCTTGGACTGGCAACACCATTTGAAAACAGAAGATTAGACACATGATTGAAAGAAAAAAACTGATTTTTTTTCCTTTTCCTGTTACTCGAAGTTTATCTATATTTCGAAACTGGTCACCTTCTGTACAATGATTTATATGTATTTTAACTTTCTTGTAAACAGATTTAATTTCTAACAAAAGAAGTAGCTCAGCCGTATAGTAGCTATTTTCCCGAGTATCCGAAATACTCCAATAGTATAACAAGTAGTACCTTGTAATACTAAAAAGTACAGCATAGCTAAGCTCTTGCAAGCTAGAAGCGTATTAAATCCTTAACAAAGACACAATAAAAGCTTTCAAAAATAATTTACTCTTAATAATTGATATACAGCGAGTAACAAAAAGCTTCAGGACAACTGAAACTAGCTGTCGTGGCCGTCACGAAACTTTCTTCTATATCTATCTTATGAATTCCAGTTACAAAATAAAATACGTACTCGCTCGAATAATTGGAAACAGCTCCAATTTCCCAATTATCGTAATAACCCTGCAAATGCAGAATCAATGAGCGAAATTGGAAATCATTGCAAAAGCCTTGTTTAGATTAATTGCAAACATTTTATTTGTTAGTAAAAAGAAATTGGCAACAGTTAAAAATTTCAAATCATTGAAAGTTTTCAGCTGTTTTGATAATTAAATAGCGTGAAAGCGATTTTTTAATGAATTGATTTTTCGCATTGTTGACTAAGCGCAAAAATCACCCCACCCTCCCCCTGGGGCGATTGGCGCCAAAATTTAATCGATGCTTGCTTCCTTATTGGGTTAGTGTTATTCCAAATTTCATTCAAATCTCAGCAATATTTCTCGAGATACAGTAGGTGCAATGACAAAATAAGCACTTTTGATTGCTCCACCCCCTTTGAGATATTGACACACAAATTGAATCAGCGATTGTACTCAATAGGGTCTACCTATGGACCAATTTTCGTTTGATTCCGCCTGTTACTTCCTGAGATATAGCAATCACCCCCGCGCAGAACACGTGCGATTTCTCCACCCCCCTTCAAGATACTGACACACAAATTGAGTCAGCACCTGTACTCTATAGGGTCTACCTATGGACCAATTTTCGTTTGATTCCGCTTGTTACTTCCTGAGATATAGCAATCACCCCCGCGCAGAACACGTGCGATTGCTCCACCCCCCTTCAAGATATTGACACGCAAATTGAATCAGCACCTGTACTCGGTAGGGTCTACCTATGGACCAATTTTCGTTTGATTCCGCTTGTTACTTCCTGAGATATAGCAATCACCCACGCGCAGAACACGTGCGATTGCTCCACCCCCCTTAGAGGAATTCGCTAAACAAAGTCAGGTGCACCAGTTCACATGGTGGTACATATGGGAAAAAATTTTTGTTCGATTTCATGCAGTAGTTTTTGCTCTAGCGCGGCCACAAAAACTGGTCACACACATACAGACTCACACACAGACACACACACACACACACAGACAGACATTTTCCAAAAATGGTCGAAATGGACTCAGCGCACCTCAAAACGTGCAAATCCGTCGAAATTCGACATTCGAAAATTTTCACGAAACCAATACTTTCTTCTATATAATAGATATAGAAGAAAGTAAAAATGGGCGGAATTTTAACTGAACTACTTTTACATGAACTTATTGAAAATCAATTGTGCAAGTCCCTAACCTCCAATGCCATGAACGGAATTGGCAAGAGAACATTAAAAAAAGTTATTTTGTCACTTCTAGTTATGAATACTATCATATTGCAACTCATTCTCTAGCGTTTTCTTATTTTAAGGAGGTGATTTTACGACTTTTTTATTTCATGATATAGGAGGTTCGAAAAATTTTTGTAAAATGTAATAACATCACGTTCGAAAAAAGAAAATTCCTAAAATTGACATTGGAGACTGGGTAATTTCACCTTTGATGTGGTTAGAGATGAGTCCCAGTTATAGATTAAGTTCTATGAGCTCAGTTAAAGTATTTAAAAATAAGCTTTTTCTGCTAATCGAAGTTTAATCGAGATTTATTAGAAATTTTTGGATGATGGGAATACAATTCATTCTTGCTAAAAGTAATAGGAGTTGAAAGGAATGCATGGTTTTAAAAAGATTAACTCATCTTATTGGCAGAAAGATAATGTCAATGATCGCCAAAACAAATCTTTACTAATATATAAAGCTGTAGAGTTTGTTTGTTTGTTTGTTTGTTTGAACGCGCTAATCTCAGGAACTACTGGTTCGATTTGAAAAATTCTTTTTGTGTTGAATAGTCCATTTATCCAGAAAGACTTTAGGCTATAGTTTGAAAAGATTCGATAAGCGATTCGTTTTTTGTTCGAATTCAAGGCAATTTTCTCATAAATCGCCGAATACTGGGGTTAAAAATTACTTGCACATATTAATGTTATATATCGTTGGAAGCAGAAAAATTTTGTCCGTCCTATGCTGTTTGTTCCGACTCTCTAACTTAAACACAGCACGAGTTATTCAATTTTTAAACTTGCCTTTTGCAAGGCTTTACCCGATTTCTTGCAATACTTGGTTCATTAAAACCATCAATAAAAAATAAACTAATTATTCCACAGTTTTGATTTTTACGCCATTGGATAGAGCGATATTTTTAACCCCAGAATTGATTCGACTTATAGTCGAAGAACCAAGGTTTTATCTCCACTAGAAAAAAAGTTACAAGCGTTTGAACTTTGAGTTCGAAAACCTCTTTCTTGATCAAACTATTAACGTTTTATTGCGTTGCTATGGCGACATCTTTTAAATTCATTGTTGGTGTCCTTTTCTTCATTTCGTTTCTTAAAAGCATTTCATTTTACGGCGTTTCAACAAGGCAAATAATGCGATCGTCCGTGTTTCACTTGAATTCCTGCATACTTAATGGCTTATATTTTTTTTCTGGTACCATTTTGAAAATGTGTTTCAAATTAAATTGTAATTCATGTTTTTAGCAGGGATTTTTTTTGGCTGCGATCTAAATATTAAAACAACTTTTTTGTTTGGAATTTTGCAATTAATGTTACAGGAAGAGAGCGGTTTGAAAATATTTGTTTTTGGTAGGGAATTGTATTTGTTTATTAGGGAGAGTGTTAAATATGTGCTACTTGACATTGTTTTTATTCCTGAGGAAGCATGTGCAAATAATGCGATTGACTTTTTTATGCGGGAAAGTTTTTTTAGCGAGCTGCTTTATCGGGGAGTAGTTTTTTGAAACCGGTTTCGTTAAAACTTTCCTCCCTCCTTTAAATGCGAGCCGCCTTGGCGGCGAGTAATTTGTTTTAAGTTTCCTTACTACTTTAAAGGCGAGCCGCCTTGGCGGCGAGTAGTTTGCTGAAAATTTCCTCGCTACTTTAAAGGCGAGCTGCCTTGGCGGTTATATATCATTATATACCGCCTTGACGGCGAGTAGTTTATTTAAATTTTCATCACTACTTTAAAGCCCGTGCAACGCCGGGCCCCACAGCTAGTGGTTGATAAAAACCGTGATATTGTCGACGACGAGTTCGAGAAATTCGAGCATCCTATCGATTCGTTACTTTAAACAGTTACTACAATTTCAATAATAAAGGTCACCAGAAATAATTGATGTTTGATTCTCTAAAAATGGTTTGATTTATATAAAAATCTATATGATTTACTTTACTATCAAGTAATTTCTTAAAATAAACGTAGGGGAAGACCGCCTATATTGGACCCCCTAAGAACAGGAGGCCTGTGTCGCTCAATGTGAAGCAAAACAAGAATACAAATTAAGGCATCGTAAGCTAAAGTTAATCAGGAACCGCCCTAGGAGCTTATATTTTTTAAAAATATTGAAATTATTTAAAAAAAAATTATCTTACAAAAAGTTGCAAAAGTCCAATTTAGGAATATATGCGCCTAAATTGAACCACGCGCTTCCTAAATTGGACCATGCTAAGAAATCATAGAATAATTTATATTTTAACTATACATCTTTTTTCCAGGATTTGCAACAGAATTTCTTTTGCTTCGGTCTCACTTAGGCAGTGTTGAAAAACTCACCGATGGCACTTCATGCACTTAATCATGCTTTGCACTTTATCTCTATGGAAAATATCACAATAACAATTCGTTTGTGCAGTTTTTTGCTTCTTCTTGTGTGACTTTTTCTGTTCTATGCTTCTTTCATACGGCGTTAGAATGATTGCTGAGATTCCTTTTCTTCTTTCTATTTTTTACGTAAGGTTAAATGTGAGCCGGGGCTTTACAAAATCAGAGTTGTAATTGACAATCATGCTTTGATGAGAACTATCCGCTGATTCTGCAGAGCTTGTACTAATTTAAGTCGTAGCTAGTTCTTGTACATGGTGTACAACAGTACAACTTACACTGAACATGTAGCCTGTTCACTTTCAGTAGTTTTATCTTGACTACTTACTTCTATCTCTGCTCCAACCAAGTCAATGTCATTAAACACATGTCAATTAACAAGCCAAACTCCTGTTCTTTGGAATCAACTCACAGGATTTGCCAAGCCATGGCCTTGATCGCGGTTTGCCCATAAGCAGCAAAACAGTTCTTCTACGCGATATTGGGTAATGGATCTCATTAGATGTTCTCGCATCCATGCATCACATGCTCGATTAAAATACGCAGATAGAGACTGAATAAAGACTTTATCTACGTGCATGGTGTGCTTAGAGAGAAAGCATTATTATATTGCTCTCGTTAGCCAAAATTATTGCATCTATGTTCTTTATGTAAGTGCTGTGCCTATCTATTAATAGAAGAGCATTCATTTTACATTGCTTGGCTTAGCGGTTTTGATGTAATGTTGTGTCAATTGTGTGAATTATCGTTTGTGATCCAACATTCTTTTGAACAAGCATATTGCTCTCCATGAGGTGCTTTTACGGTAAGTTCATACGTGGAGCGTAATCTTTTGAAAATAAGCATGGGGAGGGAAAGGGCGGGCTGCTAACAACTCTGTTACACTCATGCAGCAAATAGCCAGTGTGTTTCTAACACTTTCACCACGCATTACTGCTCCAAAATGGTGTTTACCTTTATACGTCAATATGTTTTGGGGCTTTTGGACAGTGAGAAGACCGGCTTCATCTACACTGAACATTTTAGTAGCATTTAAATTGTATCTTTTGAAAATATTTTCGAACAAATCGAAGAATTTCATTTTTTTTTTCTCGGTAAACCAGCATAAATTTTATTTAAATTAATAACTATGTTCAACAACCTGAAACTGCAGCTTAATGGAAAAAGAGAAAGAAAAGCATATATTTTAAGAATTTGTAACTTCTAGAAAAAGTGCTTCATAAAAAAAATGAATATCGTGAATACGTGTTAAAGTATGCTTAAAATAATCTTAACTAAGCTATTAAATTAGATGAGTCACTCATTTTATGTTACAATTAATGAAAAGACTTGCTTAAAATCATATTCTTAAATTGGACCACCGGTCCAATATAGGAAAATTTTTTCGGTCCAATAAAGGAAAACATGCCGTTTTTTATTCTTCAGCTTATTTCTCTGTCAAAAATTATCACAATCGCGCATAAAAATACATTGATATAATCCTTATTAAACGCAGATTATTGTGCTATAACAGCAGTTTACCTCAGCTTACAAGTTTTAGTACTATCTCACTAAGTACAAGTCCGAAAAATAAGATTTTACACGTTTTCAACATAAATCATGCCGTACCTCACGCTACACAGTTCGAAGACTGATGAAACTTCATACATATTGATTTTATTTCTAAAACTTTATATTTCTACCGTTAAAGTGTAGCATAGATCTCTGTACTAGATTTTAAGCCCGAGGTCCAATTTAAGCAGTGGTCCAATATAGGCGGTCTTCCCCTATTAGAGTTAAGAAAGTTAGATTTAGAGTTAAACGAGTTAGAGTTATGCAATTCTTTATTAACGTGTTATTAGTTAATTAAATCAACCTTAAAATTTTAAAAAACAATTTCTCTGCATTTCTAAAATTCTTCGCACTTCATCTGCTAAAAGTGCATTTGAAATCTTGGATATGACGTAACACTAGTTCAATGTACGACCCAAATATTCAAACAAAACTTTCTAACAAATTCCCTCTGTCAACCCATTTCAAACCTCAACAAAATTAATCTCCCAAATCACAGCCAGCATCAAGTTCTCGAAACCTACGTCATATTACTTTTTACGTCAAATCTTATTCATGGTAGACACCCCCTTCCACTAGCAACAGAAGGACGAACAATTCCAACACGAAAATCGTTCCAAAATGTCATTTCCTCCATCTCCTGTCTAAAGGCGAATTGTTCCACAAAACTCGACGAACCTCGGAAAAGGAACAAAGTTGTTCCATCCAGCCGAAAACTGTCAACTCAAAGGAAACACAATCTGATCTCGAGTGTTGCGCGACGAGCAAGACAAGAAGAAATCGTTCTTCGTCTCGTTAGGGCACAGAGAGAAAGCCCCCCCCCCCTCCTCCCTTTGCCCCCAAAGTAAACATTTGCCAGACGTACACAAACAACGGGCTGTTTCACTTCAAAATGCCACCGCTCGTTCTTGTTTCCTTCAAATCTTATTTCTTCTTGCCAGTCGGATGAGGTTAAGATGATTAACAATTCAGGACGGTTGAGGTAAAATTGAATCTACGCAGTTGGTGGTCCATCCATTCTATAGCACTGTTGGTTTCCCCACCCCACTCTTGTGCGAGGGCTCATAATTATTTATTCATACACAAAAAATAATTTTTACTGTTTCATGTCTTGAAGTTTGCTCTTAAATACAGTGGAAGCCGGTTAATTGAATCAACCGTTTTAATGAATCAAATTGTCAAAAACAGGACAATATCCAGCTTTATTGAATCATCCCCTTCAGGGGCGCCCACAGGGGGGGGGATTATGGCGCAAGTTGCGCCATCAAAATTTTTGGGGGGGATTTTTTTTAAGTAATTTATTTATTTATATAATTTATGTATTTATATAGCTTTTTATTAATTAATTTTTTAATTAAATTATTTACTGATTATTTTAAATTTAAATTATTCATTAATTTATTATTTCTTTATTATTATTTATTTATTTATTCATTTGCGTGTGTGTGCGCGCTTGGAATGTCTCGAAAGAATAAAAAAAACGATTATATTCCGTACATAATTAGTAATTTTAAAAAATAATATAGAAAAAAATAATAGTTATAATTTTAAAAAATAAGTAAGTAAAAGTTAAAAAAATAAATAACATTAAAAAATAATTAATAATATTTAAAAAAATAAATAAAATAAAAAAGAGGGTTGTGAAAAATTTTGGGGAGGAATTTGCGCTGTTGAGCTTGGGGGGGATGGGCACCCCTGATCCCCTTCATTGATTCAAAATTGATTAGAACAAACGTGATTTATGTAAACGGCAGCCAATGTACTCTATATAAGACACTCTTACTCATATCTTTATACATGAGAATTCGTACTCACTTTTATAAAAGCGAGTAAAGGCAATTACTTCAGAATTGGTATTTAACTCGTCAGATATTAGTTTGAACCCTTTATTAATAGACAGTAATCTTGAAACAGAATAGTATTGCTGCCTGGAACAAAAATTGACTAGTAAACCGCTCAATGGGATCAAAACCATTTTTTTTTTTTACCTAGACCACTTTTTTTCTCAATGGCTCACATATAAGAATTCGTATTTCATTATTGAAAATGAGAATTATCGCTTTTTTTTTCTTATTATGCGCGTTCGAACTTTTACTTATTAATGGGAGGGGGGGAGGGATCCATTCTTATTTCTTTACATTTGTAGTTATTGCTTAGGGTTAAACTTTACTCACAACAAGATGCGGTGTAGTGCCACCGAACAGTATTACAGTACTCCTGGGTCCATGTACCTACTGTCGTTTACCATTTTAGGGAATGGGTTAAGATATGTCTGTTTTCTGATTTAGACCAGGATCCGAACAGTTCTTGATCCAGCACTCTCAGAAGTATTGATTTGTAATGGAAAATTGAAGGAGTTTGTGACTGCAAAAGTTTTTTATAGACACCACTCACCACTAGCTTACAAGGTGGATGTGTTAACATTTACAACATATTTTTGGAGGTTTTGTCGCTAGGATATATTGTTAGAGTATATTATGACGCATCTTTTCAGGGCAAATGTTTAAAACTGTAGCATATTTTGATTGTGTTACCTGGTTTATCGTTAATTTTATGTTTATAAAATGCCTAGAGCAAAAGAATTTCAAATATTTTTCATTTAGAGTTACATATGGGTATGAGTATTCCAGAGAAAAATGGAAACAACCGTCTTAAACGAAACATTAAGCATAAAAGGCGTCACCTCCACTGCTGAAAAAGAACAAAACGGTAAAAATTTCCATAAAAATGAACTAAAAAAGAGAAACTATTTCAAAAAAGAAGAGTTCATTCTCAGCGAGATTCGGGCTTCATTTTTCACTGCTAATGTTCCAGGCAAGCTTCCTCCCTCTGTTTGCAACTCCTTTTTTCCACTTCCTCTCCGCGCTTTTTCCCAGTCGGTGGCAACGGCGATAACGCTGCAACATTTGGCGACAAATTTAAACCCATCTCTATTTTCCGGTGGTAGAGTATCAGACTTTGGTTTTTCGCCAGAGATAGGCCTGAAATTGAAATCGAAAGAAATGGAATTCTCGCACTGTAACCGTAGCTATCATTTCCTGGCACTGAAAGAATTCTATGCTCGATCAACTTGCAATGAACTATCTATTCTCTGCAATCTACCCCCGAACGAAGATTTTCCTTTTCAGAATATGCATTTTTTTCATTTTAAAGTATTTTTAACACTCACCTATTTCACATAACATTCGGGTTTCTCTAAATGTATACCATGAGTTGGGTAAACATTAGGGAAAAGTTGAAATTATTTGCATGTACGAATAGATTTATCAGCTTACATATGAATGGATATTTTCTTTTCTTATGTGTCGTAACTTACAACATGTATTCATCATCTACATAGCTTAATTTGCTATGGAATATTATTGATTCCTTTAAAATCCAAATGTCCACATTTTTGAACGTCGCATTTCCTGGTGCCGCTATCCCTAACGCCCTACTCTGCTTAGGAAAGCATAGTGTAAAAATGCGATAAATAAATAAATAAACAAATAAATAAACAGCCAGCAATCTAAAAAGAGTAGAAAAACATGCTTCGCAGTGCATAAATTAATTGCCCTTGTGTCCCCGTTATCTAAATATGACCCCTTACAGTATGACGAAATTTTCAGAAAATGCGCCAAATATAGCGAGTTTCGATGAGAAATAGAAAATATTTCCCATACGCATTGCATACGAATGTCTTGCCACATGCAGATGGTTAAATCTTGTGTCACCTTTAATTTCTAGGGCAAGTCTTTAAATCTGACGATTTTCTTAAAATGTCGGCAAACTTTAGGGCATTATATCAATAATGATGTGACAATGACAAAAATTATCCATACCAAAAATGAGTGCAAACAGTACCGTAAAGTCGGGTTACTTGGACCCTAAGGGTTTACTTGAGCCCATTACAGTAAAATGATAAAATCTAGGTTTGGTACTTATTAGTTGAAGACTTGCACGTAGTTCCTCGTTTCTCCTCTAGGTAGAAGCACTCTGCAGTCTCTAATGCTAGTACCAAACCCAGATTTTATCATTTTACTGTGGGCTCAAGTAACCTCCTTGCGGGTCCAAGTAACCCTACTTTACGGTACTGAAGTTATGGATTAATAGTAATTGACCAATTTAGCAGTTTCCCTAATACATGTTTAATTCATCTCAAAGGAGAACGTGGTCCTAAAGAGAATAAAGAGTACCAAAAAGGGACCTTAGCCTTAACTTTTATAGGATTGCATTATAAATGCATATTTTAACCAATAATCGAGCACTTTGTCGATCATTCATAATCGGTCAATTTTACCAATTAGTGGGTTGAAAAATAGTTTAACTAAAATTGATTTTGTCTAGTTTAATGTAGAACAAGAAACTGCTAAACGAATTTACTACACAAACCAGTACCCAAGTAGCACACTTCGTTTTTTAAAGGTTGTAAAATGGTTATTAACGTTGTAACAACCGCTTAAAAACATTTATAAAACGTTTAAAGGTTATTTGTGCCACCTGGGTAGTTTTGAGCTCAAGCTGTCGTGCCCTAATTTGATTTAAAATTTATAAATTATCATGGTATGGTTGTGAACTACGTATTAAACAATTTCAGAAAAAAACAAATAAATATGCAACAAAAATTCAAAATCAAGCTGAAAGTTTAACCCATTAATGCCTGACATTTTTTTCCAAAGATATTTTGTGTACTGGTTGCAAACAGTGTTTAATGGAAAAATAATAAAAAAAATATTATGTAAGAAATAATTGTTTTATTGAGGAAAGAAAAATCGTCCCTCAAAAATTACGATAGACCCCAGATGGTAGATACTTGTTTTACTCAATTTTTTTTCTGCCTACGATATAATATTTAAAAAGACATTTTATAAGAAGAAATAAAATCAGCAATTAACATAAACTGGGAAGCTGGGAATAACATTGAAAACTTAGCTTTTTTTCTTGAGATTGTGAACAATGTCATTTTTGATAAAGGTCATATTAAAACGGCTACAGGACACACTTTACAATGGCTATATGCTGCAATCTGTTAATAACGAATTGAGACAATACCAAGGTACTCATTGAACACTATTATTTGGTTGAAATGTTCATTTTGGGGAAATTCAGGCCCTTTTTTGAACCGTCCCTAAAAAGGGACGCTAGGCATTAATGGATTAAAGAAAAGTAGGGAAGGACCAAATTATGAAAAAGAGATTTTGGCAACTTGAAGCTGAAAAATACTTTTACGCAAAATAGGGACCAATTGAGAGCCTTGAAGCATTAAAGTGGAGTTTAAACAAAAACTAGCTGTCGTGGCCGTCACGAAACTTTCTTCTATATCTATCTTATGAATTTCGGTTACAAAATAAAATACGTACTCGCCCGAGTAATTGGAGACAGCTACAATTTCCCAATTATCGTAATAACCCTGCAAATTCAGAATCAACGAGCGAAATTGGAAATCATTGCAAAAGCCTTGTTTAGATAAATTGCAAACATTTTATTTGTTAGTAAAAAGAAATTGGCAACAGTTAAAAATTTCAAATCATTGAAAGTTTTCAGCTGTTTTGATAATTAAATAGCGTGAAAGCGATTTTTTAATGAATTAATTTTTCGCATTGTTGACTAAGCGCATAGATCACCCCATCCTCCCCCTGAGGAGATTGGCGACAAAATTTAATCGATGCTTGCTTCCATATTGAGTTAGTGTTATTCCAAATTTCATTCAAATCGCAGCAATATTTCCCGAGATACAGTAGGTGCAATGACAAAATAAGCACTTTTGATTGCTCCACCCCCCTTGGAGATATTGACAAACAAATTGAATCAGCACCTGTACTCAGTAGGGTCTACCTATGGACCAATTTTCGTTTGATTCCGCCTATTACTTCCTGAGATATAGCAATCACCCCCGCGCAGAACACGTGCGATTGCTCCACCCCCCTTGGAGATATTGACAAACAAATTGAATCAGCACCTGTACTCAGTAGGGTCTACCTATGGACCAATTTTCGTTTGATTCCGCCGGTTACTTCCTGAGATATAGCACTCACTCCCGCGCAGAACACGTGCGATTGCTCCACCCCCCTTGGAGGAATTCGCTAAACAAAGTCAGGTGCACCAGTTCACATGGTGGTACATATGTGCAAAAATTTTTGTTCGATTTCATGCAGTAGTTTTTGCTCTAGCGCGGCCACAAAAACTGGTCACACACATACAGACTCACACACAGACACACACACACACAGACAGACATTTTCCAAAAATGGTCGAAATGGACTCAGCGCACCTCAAAACGTGCAAATCCGTCAAAATTCGACATTCGAAAATTTTCACGAAACCAATACTTTCTTCTATATATTAGATATAGAAGAAAGTAATGACGCTATAAGCTGATGGCAATTCCCAAATTTATAACCAAAAATGAGGCAAGGAAATGCATGTCGCGTGCTGTATAATAGACAGCTAATGTGTTTTTCTACACTGCAAAAAAAGAACTTGTTTTCAGAGTATAACACTGGCAGCCGATATTCCAGTTTAAAACTGTAAAACTGCTAATTTTACAGTTAAGTATTGTGCATTTTATAGTTTAAACTGGAACTTCTGCTGCCAGTATAATACTCAAAAAAAAAAAAGTTAATTTTTGCAGTGTACTATTAAGTGCAGTGTACTTTAAGTGTAAGTTCCATAAACCGCCATTACATATTATTGTAGTGTAAAGAATACCATTCCAACTTTTTATTTTGAAAGTTTTTAATTTTTTCACAATAAAAACTTTTTGGTGTGTGATTAAAATGTTTTTAAACTGCCAAGCTTGGCACGCGTGCCGTGCCGTTACCACTACTGGTCCACGAGCCATCAGGCATGGCTTCTAAAAAGACCGCAATTTGCTCATCTAGAAGTTTCGAATTCAGCTGTAACGTAACCCATCCGAAGAATCCTAAATCAAAGAAGAATACTTAATTAATCACTCCAACGACAAGATCGGAATAACATAATTCACGACTTGAAAAATCTCCAAACGCAACGGAGTTATGCGCGATATTTTTAGCTCGCCATATTAACGGCCCAGTATCAAATATGCCGGTATTGGACAGGACCCAAAGCATTCTACGATAAAAGAAAAGAAATCATTCGTAGCACGGAACTCTAATATTTCGACGGAAAAAAATGTCTCACAGTGCAGTGGAGTTTTGTGGAAGCTAATTGTATCAGAGCGTATAAAAGTAGATGTATGAGAGAATCTCTACAAGCGTCATTTTTTTCGAAGGGAATAGAAAAGAGAAAATGCATCATTCATCACTTTTCTGTGTGGGTCGAAGACTAAAAGAATGAAATTTCTTCATTCGTTTCTAAAGGTTAAGTTCATTCGAAATGGAAGTCAATAGTTGCGAGGTAAACTCAAGCTCATTAGGAGAGGATAAAAGAAGGTAGGTAGTTTTAAAATAAGAAGCTTAAATTGGAAAACAAGTCATTCATTTTACTCCAATCTAAGAGAAAAAGACGCGTTGTTATAGGTACTAATATCATATTTTTACAAATGATGAAATTTATTGCCATCAAGGCTTCTGTCACTCAAGTCAAAGTTCTGTATTCAAGATGTGGAAATAAATGTGTGATACAACCGGCTTGAAAAGTTGTTTAAACCATCAAGAACACAGCACATTATAGAACAAAATTTAAAAAAAATATTGAGGCAGACTTCATTGTTGTTTTTGTTTCAAATTGAGTCAGTCAGAATCAAACCCGTTTAGCTCATTTTTTCAATTTTACCTCTTACCTACATGTCTCTTCTATAAAGTGTGGAATCAAGAGATCTGCTGCGCAACATCTCAACTCTCCCAGCCTCGCAACAAATCGTTCCCGATGAGAATAATGGATTGTTCATGGAGATAAGGAGAAAAAGTGTCTCCTGTCGTAATTACTTTCCTTTGTGTTGATGCGGTTCTTTCGAACTTTAGATGTCCGTTTCTTAAAAAAGCCACACATGCTTCTTTCCTCTTTCTCTCTTCTGTATTTTTTATAGATGGATCTGAAACTGATGGGGAAAAGATGCAAAAAATAAAGCGGAAACAAAGAGAGTCAGTTTGGCTTTTTTTAATCCGTTCATAAAAGATGGACTAGTCTGACCAGTAGATTTATTTTGAATCAAGAACACGAAAGAAAATGTATATATACTGTCCGACTTCAAAAGCCGCACCTAGCACCATTGAATAGTTCTTTTTTTTAAAAAAGGGTGACAGCTTGAAAAGAAAATACACCGTGGCAGCATTTCTGCTTAGTCTGACATTATTATTTCATTTTCCTAGAACTGATGAGTAAGGGGAATAAATTTAAAAAATCTGGTATGGGTCCCACACTACTTCCTTATACGTGTAAATTTCTTTGTAGATGCCTTAGTGTTAAAATAGTGCTAGGAGTAAGCAAGATAGCAATTCAAACATTTACACCCATAGTTTGCCACGAAACAATGCAAAACAAATGTTTTACAATGATTCATTTTCTAAATATCGCCGATTTTAACATCATTCAGTGGATTTTTCGCAAAATATCGCCAATAGCGTCAAATTTAACCCAAATTCAAAAAATATTTTTTTTTCACCAAATTTGTCGCCAACTTGGCGACACGTCGCCAAGTTGGCGTCAAACACTTGGCGACCAAAAACTTGGCGATGTATCGCCAAGTGGTCGTGCCAATTCATCTGCATTGAAATTAGCACTGATTTACCCAAAAAAAAGGGGGTAAAACACCCCCTTGCGGGCATTCGAATGCAACCACAGGAGGAGGTGCACAACTAGACCATCCTCAGAGCCTACATACCAAGCTAGAAGCTTCTACGGCATATAGTTTTTGAGTTATGCGACCCACATACATACATACATACATCCGCACATACATACATACAGACGTCACGAGAAAACTCGTCGTAATTAACTCGTGGGTTGTAGAAAAGGATTTTTCGGCTGCTTATATGTTGGTAGGTACATATGCACGTGCTGACAGGTCGAAAAAACTACTGAACATTCATTCGGGGGTGAGCAAAATCAAAATTTAGACTCAAATTTGAGCGATTTTTTTTTTCGAGATCACAATACTTCCTTTACTGCGTAAAAGGAAGTAAAAAGGAAAAGAAAAACATCAACGCAAACCAACACGTCCGACGAATCCAAAGCAAAATCCCCTCGCATTCGTTATCTATCCCTAGCAGCATAATCTCATCGGCCGATGATCGGCCATTCATCGAAACCCGATGAAATTCTCCTCGGCCTATGATCGGATTCGATGAGTTCTCATCGGGAATTGCTCCAATATGTCTCATCGGCCAAACAGAATCCGACAGCAAAATCCGATGAGTTTTGCTTGAAATACGATGATATTTGGAGCAATTTACGAGCAGTGCAGTCCCGTGCCGATGAATTTAGGATCAATTTTGTATGCTCGGCTTATTTTCATCGGGAAAGTTGATCGGAAGGATATCGCTTTCCGATGAAAAGTAGCTCATTGAAAACCGTGCTCGGATACTGATCGGAACGATTTCATCGTGCGTTACGGGATCAGTTTACGAGGAGTTCGATGAACGGCCGAGCAAAATCCGTTGAGTTGATGCTACTTGGGATCACCATCTCGAGTATTTTGATATAATTAGTGGAAACCTAAACATGCCCAGATTCGACGGAAACTGTCGGACCAAACAGTGTAGCTTAATAAACTTTCGACTAAATCGGTTTTTAATTGATACATTTAAAGCACTTATGGCCTATAACTGAAGTTCAGCAAAACTCCATAAAAATGACGAAAAAAAAAAAATCTTAAGCACTCATCAAATGAATGCCAGAGGATGTCGGGGGTATATACTCGTATAAAGTCAATTTTAGGAGTCCCTGCTCAGCAAGGTCGGACCCTGGTAAAGTGAAGAGAGATAAAACGCCATTCAACGGTCAAATGTAAACAATAAGCCATCATGAACTCTTAAAAAAAGAGAACGAAGTACGACAAGTCATTTTTACATTTTACGTCTCGGAAATCATTTCATGAAATTCAGTAGGTTTACATGAACATCGCATTACTTTCACACTTTCATATCCGCTTACGAAATGAAATGCTTTAAATAGCAAAAAAAAAAAAAAAATCTTTAGGTGTGTTATGTAACAGCATAGGATAACGCATTATGAAATAACCATCTTGCAGATATTTCGAAGGACGTCTTTAACAAAAACAGCTGCCAAAACGACTTGGTAAAAACTTGGTAAAATTCATAAAATTGACACTGAATGACACAACACTTTCTTGGGTTCATTCGCGGTAAACTCTCCAAGAGGAAGCTCTTGAACTTCAATTTCTTAACTTGTGATTAATTGTCTTAACTCGGAACAACAGGTTTCGTACATGTTTACAATTTCGATTTTAGCAACCATTTTGTTACTGTTTTTTCTTCTAAATACTCATCGTCCCCCTATCGCCCCTAAAGAATTTATCGCCTCTTTGAGGAGCCAAATCGCCCCTAGGTTGGGAACCACTGATGTAAATATACCTCAGAAAATGCTTTATTGACATATAAACGACAAAATAGCAAATTAAAATTTTAAAACGGCTTCAAGCGCGTGGAAAAAGCGGGATAAGCAAATCTTGTTACTCCTTCCGTTGAACGTGAAAATCCCGGGACACGCTGGCAGAGGGTTGAAAATTCGTTAACAGCATGAACAGCCCCATCAATGCCTCAGTAATCGAAGCAATATATCGTCGCCACCATGCTGAACTAACGAATGTGAAAATTGGCACTTTTCAGGAGAGCCAAAACACTGCATATAACTTACGAGTATTCCCACCTGACGCCTTTGGTTATTTTCAATTTTTAAACTTTTATGAACATCTTTAGGTGTAAAACTATAGTTCGAAGGTATTATTTTAATTTTAATTATTTGTGAAATTTGAACTTGAAAAACGCGATTTTTCACATTCGTTAACTTAGCATGGTGCCGACGATATAGACAATATAGTTGTATTAGCGGATCATTCAAAGTAATTCTAAGAAGGTAAAATCTTACCTGCATTCCGCTTCGTATTGGGCGCTTGCAATCGTGTGGAGAGTATTCGAAAAAGAGAAATCATTTTACATCAAATATTATATTTAAAACAAACTATTTACATGTTAGCTATTTACAAATCAAAACTGCAGCGAGAAACAGATCAGAACACTCCATCACAAATTAATCGTGTCTAATCGTTCCATCAATTCGTTATTATTTTTTATCGCGTTCTCATTTCAGTTCAGTTCAGTTAATTTTATTCAAAGCAGGAAAAGTTAAAAATAACTCGCAGACGATTGGGATGTCAGTTGCAAGATCCTCCCACCTTGAGTTCTGCACCTATGAAGAACTCAATCTGTGGCGGAGCCAAGTCTCTCGGGTGGTTTTACTGTTCGTCCACTTCGCGTTACCACTGGTTCCTGGTTCTTATGAGTGATGACTTTGTCTCTCAAGACCATGCCTTCAGCATCTTCTGATATTTCTAAACTGTACACACGTTGTACAGGTCGCGTGAGGATTCCGGACTTGGTTTTTATTCTCACAACTCTGACAATTCCGTCTTTGCCTGATAGGACTTCAACAATGCGCCCAATTGGCCACTGCAGCCGTTTTAGGTTGTCTGATCCTATCAGAACAATTTCGCCAACATAGAGAGGCTTTGCTTCTTTCGAACATTTTCTTGCATATTGTAGCTGTCCGAGGTATTCTTGCCGAAATCTCCTTCGTAGATCTTCACGTACTCGTTGCAGATATAAATATCTTTTTCGCATATAAGTGACATCTACCTTATCAATATCTGGTACTCCGCATTCTCTGATTTCTTGGAGGAACATCGAAGGTGAGAGTGCAACCAAATCATTTACATCTTCTGATAAGTACGTTAGAGGTCTTGAGTTTATCAGACTTTCGATGTCACACAATACTGTGTTCAGCTCTTCATAAGTCAACGAAGCTTGACCTAAAACTCTGAGCAGGATTTGCTTTATCGTACTAATCAGTCTTTCCCACCATCCGCCCCACCAAGGGGCTGAAGGTGGTATGAATCTCCATGTAATTTTCTTCAGCGACGATTGTGATTCTATTTTCCCCCAGTCCAGTTTGCTTAATTTACTGTGAGCTTTAACAAAATTTCTTCCATTGTCGCAATATAGTATTTCCGGCCTTCCTCGTCTGGCAATAAATCTTCTTAATGCTTGTAAAAATGCTTCCGCTGTTAGAGATGTTATTAATTCTATGTGCACTGCGCGATAGACTGCACACGTGTAGAGAACTATCCAGGCTTTCGTTCCGTCTCTCAAATATAACGGTCCGGCAAGATCTGTTCCTGTGATCTCGAATATTAGAGCTTCCCTCACTCTATCTTCGGGTAGAGGAGGGGATCTCGGTTGTGAACGGATTGCTGTAAACCGTTTGCACCGTACACATGTCGAGATAGCTTTTCGAATTGTTTTCCGGTTCTGGAGAATCCAATAATTTTCTCTGAGATGATTCATCAAAATCTGAACCCCACCATGTTTAAGCTCTTGATGTTTACTTTCTATAAGCATGGTTACTAGCCTGTGTTGCGATGGCAAAATTATTGGCAATCGAAAATTCTTTTTATCTTTTCTTCGAAAGATTCTTGTTTTTACCCTCAGGACTCCATTTTCGTCAATCATAGGATTGAGTGGTCTAATTCGTTGTTCGGACAATCCTTCTGGAAAAGCTTCCCGTTGTACAATCTTCAATAAACTTCTTTCCGCAATTTTCATCTCCTGTACCGTTAGATTTCCTTCAGATTTAGAATCCTTTGACTTTGAATTAAAGTAGAATCTATACATCCATCCAATGACTCTAATTAGTTCATGATAGTTTGAGAATCTGCGAAACATTTCTTCGCTTTCAACGTTGACTCGTGTATTTATTCTAGCACTTTTGGGTTTTTCTTGAGAAATTTCTTCATGATTAAAAACCAAATCAAATCGTGGCCATTCGTCTTCATTCTTCTTCAACCAAGCCGGGCCCTCCCATCTCATTGCTAGCAACTGTTTGGCTGAGCAGCCTCTGGAAGGAAGGTCAGCTGGATTCTCATCTCCTTTTAGAAATCTCCATGAGTTTGGGTTTGTTAACTTCCTAATTTCTCGTACTCTGTTGGCTACAAAAACCTTCCATATTTCTTCCTTTTGTATCCAAGACAAAACTACTGTCGAGTCCGTCCAAAATGTAAGTTCTACATCCTGCCATTGCAAACTTTCTAAAACAGATGTGCATAATCTTGCTCCAACTGTGGCAGCAATCAACTCAAGACGAGGTATTGTGATTTTCTTGACAGGAGCCACTCTGGATTTTGAAGCTAGTAGGTGGACTTCAACTCCTGTGTCTGTCTGGATTCTTAAAAACACTGCAGCGGCATAAGCACTACCACCGGCATCACAAAAGGTGTGGATGCTGCAAAACTTTTTGTTCTCTCCATTGCAATGCACCCATCGTGGAATCGATATTTCTTTCAGAAGATGAAGGTCGTTGAACCAATTAAGAAATCTTTCTTTGGTACTTTCGTCTACTTCTGCGTCCCAGGAGATTCCAGTTTTCCATAAATCTTGTAGCATCAGCTTAGGCAAAAGAAGAACTGGACTTACAAAACCCACAGGATCGAACACTTTGTGTGTAACAGCTAAAATAACTCTTGGTAATTCTTTCAAAATGTTGGTCTTCTATCCAGTTCAAATTTAATTTTATTATATCCTTTTCTCTGTCCCAAATCAACCCTAAAAGATTTGTTTCGACTTCAGGATTTGCATCTTTCGAATATTGCCAGCATCTTAGATTAAATTTTGCCAGAGCCATAATGTTACGAGATTCTTCAATGAAATTGTGAAGTTCAGTTTCACTTTCAAAGCTGGATAAAACATTGTCTACGTAAAAGCTGTGACGCAGTTTTTCTACAACTTTCTGATCATGCTCTGCATTCCCTATGCAATTTTGAAGATGGTAGTCCAACACTGAACCTAAAAGAAATGAACTGCAGTTCACTCCGAACACAACTTTGGTATGTTGCAATATTTTCAGCTCTTTTGTTTCTTTGTTCTTATACCAGAAAAATTTCAAATACTCTCTGTCTGATGGTCTAACGCTAATCTGTAAGAAGGCTTTTTCTATATCTGCAACAGCACCGTATTTGTTTTCTCTGAATCTTAGCAAAAGTGATGGGATTAATTCAATTAAATTGGGTCCAGCTTCTAAACATTGATTGAGTGACGGTGAAAATTTACCTCTTGCGGACGCATTAAACACAGGTCTTATAGGCGTAGAACTGTTCTCTTTAATCACCGGTCTGTGTGGCAAGTAGTGTCCGCTATCAATATTTTCTCCTTGTTTCACTTCTTCGACTATGCCTAGATCTTCCCAATTTTTAAAAACTTCATCATATCGATTAATTAAATTTTGAGAAAGAAGTTTTCGTGTTGTCGTTTCCAGGCGTTTAAGGGCTAATTCTTTATTTGTAGGTAATGGTAAACGATCTTCGGCCCAAGGTAATGCCACTTCATAACGTCCTTCATGATTTATAGAAACAGAATTCTGAAATTCCATCTTCATTTGTAAATCCTTTTCTTCTTTGTCCTTTTTAACGATCGGATCAGTTATGCCTAATACATCTAAATTCCACATTTCTGTAATGGTAAAATCTTTCATAAACAAATTTGTTACCACCATTGTAGAATTATCCTCATGTTCATCAAATGGCATTTTCCCCATCAAGGTCCATCCCAAATGGGTTCCGACAGCTACGAGTCCACATGGCAGAGGTATGACGTTACCATTGAGAAGTTTACCCGCTACATCAGCTCCAATCAACAAATCTATGTCTGAAGATTCTGCTTCCTTCGCAATCAATTGATCTGTCGTAATTATATTTCTTTCATTCAATTCTTGTATGCAAGGATCTAACTTTAAAGTCGGTATTTTAGAACATATTTTTTCTTGGTCAAGTACTTCAAAATTGCAGTGATATTCTTTGTTAATGCTGCTGACTAATACTCTGTATCGGGAATGTTTTTCTATGTGTTCCTTACCCCCAAACAAATTATGAATAATATTTTCTTCTTTGATTCGATCATACTGCATTTCTTCAGCCACTCGTTTACTCAAGTATGATCGTTGGGATCCGGAATCAATAAGACATCTCACGATTTTTCCTTCCTTTCTGCCTCGCAATCTGACGTACAAAGTTTGTAAGAGAATGTCAGGACTACAAGTGCGATTACTTAGCACTGTGTCATTAATTATAGTTTGAGCGTCATTCTTGTTGGGTACCTGTGTTTTCAATCTGTCGTTTTCTTTCTGTTTGATTTCATTACACATTATAGTAGCATGTTTTCCCTTACAACGTTCACAATTTATTTTTAATTTACACATGCGAGCCCTGTGACCTATTTTAAGGCAGCAAAAGCAACAGCCCTTTTTCATTAGTATTTTCTTTTTATCATCTAAATTCATTTTCAGCACATATCGACAAGCTGACGATTCATGATTTTTCTTCTCACAAAAAACGCACGCGTTCGAATCTGTGGAACCAAAAAGTCCGACTGCAGTTGGAACTTTTTCTTCTTCCCCTCTACTTGTATGAGGTGGTACAGAATGTTTTGTCATTCGCTTCGAATCGAAGTTGAAACTTTCTTTCGCTAAAGAAATCCTTTCCTCGCCTTCAACTTCCGTTTTCAAAAAATTCATTAGAGAGTTCAGTTTATTAAATTCTTTCGCATTTTCATTTTTTAGCGACATGCTTCTTTCCCATACTCTAATAATTTCTTCTGGTAAACAACTCTCAACTAATGGATATAAAATCGAAGCGTATTTATCGGAAGTAACACCGAGAGAATTTAATGCGCGAATATGCGATTCCACTTTATCATATAAATTAGCCAGGCGCATCTTCTTTTGACCCATAGAATTAGTCAAAACTAAACTCAGTAGCTCTCTCACATATACTTCAATGAGCAAGTCTTCCCTGCCAAATCTAGCGGTCAGGCATTCAATCGCTTGCTGGTAATTTTCCGCAGATGGGGGAAACGAATCAATTAGTTCTCGAGCACGGGAACCTTCTACGGTAGCTTGCGATAAGTAAATAAATTTATCTTCGGGTGCTATATTTATATCTTCGTGTATTTTTCTAAATTGCCCCCAAAAGCCGAGCCAATCTTTAATATCCCCATTAAATCGTTTTAATTCTATTCGCGGTAATTTGAATCGCCGTTTATTTGGCGTCGTTTCACTCAGAACAGTTGAGTTGTCATTATTAATGCTGCGTAGAATTTTGTCAGTTTTCGTTCTTAGCTGTATGAATCGTTCTTCGTATGATTCATAAGAATTGTATTCAAGCACAAATTCTTCTTGCGAACATGTCGAATCATTCGCTAATATTTCTTGTATTTCTTTCTCTTTTAGATCAAGTGCACACCATTTTTCACTCAACTGATTTATTAGAACTTCTATTTCTTCGGAACTACAATCCGTAGTTTTTAAGTATTCTTCTAGTTGATTTGCGATTCTCGAAAAACCGCTTCGCAATGGTGTGCGCAATTTCTTTAAACTCTCCATTATTTATTCAATATTAAGCAAAACTATCGTATTCTATTTTTAGCTTTAACTCAATTCTAAATACTTGCAAACGCCCACCCGGGGGCGCCAGAAAAATGTATTAGCGGATCTTTCAAAGTAATTCTAAGAAGGTAAAATCTTACCTGCATTCCGCTTCGTGTTGGGCGCTTGCAATCGTGTGGAGAGTATTCAAAAAAGAGAAATCATTTTACATCAAATATTATATTTAAAACAAACTATTTACATGTTAGCTATTTACAAATCAAAACTGCAGCGACAAACAGATCAGAACGCTCCATCACAAATTAATCGTGTCTAATCGTTCTATCAATTCGTTATTATTTTTTATCGCGTTCTTCATTTCAGTTCAGTTCAGTTAGTTTTATTCAAAGCAGGGAAAAGTTAAAAATAACTCGCAGACGATTGGAATGTCAGTTGCAAGAATAGTAAATTCCCGAAAATCCGCGGTTTGGGTTTATCCGTCAGTATTTCACACTTTAGTTTTCTTTTTTTTTACGATGATCATTTACTGCATGCAGAAAAAAAGAAGCGCGTTATTGGTCGGTTTTAGCTTTTCAAGATATTTTTTTTTTGCCATTCAATGTTGTCAGTTTTAGCTATAATTTAAATGTATGTCTACTAGATTTTTTTTTTTTGTCGATTTTGCATTCACTTTAGTCTCTTACTTTGAAATAAGCGCATTAAAGACACAAATTTTATGTTGTCTCCATTGAGGATTTCAATTTAATTTCTGAACGAATTAGGTATATCGAATTATGTCTCCAGGGATTAGTGCACCATTGATCGCCTTGATTGCCATCGCACGATGTTTACCTACTTTTCGGATTATCCGTGGTATTCGCTTATCCACGGATACCATGCCACCCTATACTGCAGTACAAAAAAAGAACTGTTGTTTTTGCAGTATAATACTGAAAGCCAATGTTCCAATTTAAAACTGTAAAATGCATAGTAATAAACTGTAAAACTAGTAATTTTACAGTTTTTTACGGCAAAGTTAGAAATTTTACAGTTTATTGCCGTAAAATTTAGCTGTATTATACTATAAAAACAAGAGTATAATACTGGCAGCAGAGGTTCCAGTTTGAAACTGTAAAATGCGCGGTAATAAACTAAAATTAGCAATCTTACAGTTTAGTACTGTATAATTAGTAATTTTAACAGTTTAGTACTATAAAATTAGCTGTACTATACAGGGTGTCCACTCCAACCGTGGACCAATAGCTAATTTCTAAACCGTTAGAGATAAGCATATAGTTTATTTAGGAAAAAATCTCCAAATTACGAAAGGAATTTTGGGTCTATTCAATGTTTTTCAAAAAATCAAATTTTGAAAGAGTTACGAAATTTGAATTTTTATACAGCCCCCCAGTCCTATCAATCATATTTAGTAAAACATTCTTGACACTGTAACGTTTAAAACAAAAAAAAATCACTCTTCTACCACAAAAATTGACCGAGTTATAGACGTTTTGAAAAATCAAGATTTTGCATTATTTCATGACGCCATCGAGAGATCGCTTAAGGGACCGTATGCGAAATCCTTCAAAATCTTGATTTTTCAAAACGTCATAACTCGGTCAATTTTTGTGGTAGAAGAGTGATTTTTTTTGTTTTAAACGTTACAGTGTCAAGAATGTTTTACTAAATATGATTGATAGGACTGGGGGGCTGTATAAAAATTTAAATTTCGTAACTCTTTCAAAATTTGATTTTTTGAAAAACATTGAATAGACCCAAAATTCCTTTCGTAATTTGGAGATTTTTTTCCTAAATAAACTATATGCGTATCTCTAACGGTTTAGAAATTAGCTATTGGTCCACGATTGGAGTGGACACCCTGTATTGTAGAAACAACATTCATTTTTTACAGTGTGCAGCCAATCGAGAGTTTACTGTACTTAAGAAAATAAAATGGCTTCAGGTCACTAAAAAGACTTTGAGCACTCGAAAACATAAATCGACCCAGGAGCGAACAAGCAATCGTAACCAGCATCTCAAGAAGCCAGCGATTAGCTTCTCCCCATCCAGAGCTCCCGAGCATCTCCTGTGAGCGAGATAATCGCTTCGGCGCCAGCATCCCAAGCGATTCGAACGCTCTGTGCCGAAAAGAACGCGCACTCTGGTGCCTTTTGGCATTTCCAACCACCGCGAGGAACAAGGGGTGTCTAATGAGAATGGCCGCGGATGCGCGTCACCCCCTCGGCAGACGACTTGGCGTTTTAAAAATAGGAGAGACAATAAAAAAAGAACGAAAAAGTGGCGGGAGAAAAAAAAGAGAGAGAGAGAGAGAAGAGGGCAATATACCAACTGCTGGAAGAACTTTGCGAGCTCCGAAGGCATTCACGCTTACCTGAATTTCAGTTTGTTTTCCTTTCGAGTTGTCGTTGGACTAAAGGAATTTTTGAGAAAAACAATTACATGGCTTGCTGAACAGACAGTGGTTTTTTATTTATCGCCTGCCTTCGATTTCAGTTTTCCTTCCTGGCCGATGTACCCGCTGCACTGCTGGGATGAGGGACATATTTTGCACACGCGGTGCATAAGATACCCACGCCAGGGGCGGATACAAGGGAGGGGCGATGGGGGCGATCGCCCCTCCCTTGAGGGACACTTCTCCAGCAGTTTTTAGACTTTGAAGTTCAAAAATGGCAATTTTAGATGATCATCGATGATACTATAAAGAATGGTTGGGATTCGGGGTTCTGATCTGGAATTTTTTCGAAATTGAAGACCGAAACATTTGTAACAAACATGTGTTAACCAGGATATATGGTAAAAAAAGGGGGTAAGTAGAAAACAAAAACCAATCGCCCCTCGCTTAGAACATTTCTGGATCTGCCCTTGACCCACGCTGTGATGAAATTTAATTTCTGTCAAGTTTAAATTAATGACAGTGTATTAGTAACAGACCTTGGAGTAAATATCTAGTCAAGCGTTGCTGAAATCACGTCACGCATTACTTCATGCAGAATATTTCAACAAACTGGCCTGTAAATAAGAATGTAGAGACACGAAATCTATGTACATATAAAGTGACGTTCCCTGTTTGTGTGTATGTTTGTATCCGATGGCTAGAAGCCGCCACAGCACCTACAGACCTGAAACTTGGCACAAAATTCGAACGTATTATCGTAAAATGCACCTCGAACGCCGAATTCTAAATTTCGAAGTTATTTTTAAATCAATTAATTAGTCTCATTTTTGATGTATCCGGCATAATTGAAGGGGGAAAACTTTTCCCACCCCATAACATTATACATCGCTGGAAAGAGTTTTTTTTCTGAAAAAGAAAAGTTTCGGCACATTTCTCTGCGTTAATTAGAACAGGAGATACTAATTACTCAAATCTAGTCAATACTCAAGGCTTAACTCTATGCGCAAAACTGAAACACTAGGTCTATTTTCCAAGCAGACTGCTCTTTCGTCCCTTTTATCCCCCCCTTAAATTAGCGTATATAGAGTCAAGCCTTGAAAATTTACTAAATTTGATAAATTAATATCTCCTATTACGTACTTAACTTAATGTCTTTTGAATTTACTCGGAGAATTATTATAAACTTTTGCAGGACTTTTAACGGAATTTAAAAGGTCATGGAGCATATTTTAATTAGATAATATAATAATTTTACTTCAGAGGGTTGGAGTGAATTTAAATTTATTCAGGGGTCGTCAAATCGCCTAAGGCTGTGTGCCGTCATGTCTCGGATTTTGTTCAATATTTTTTTACGAATAGATACCTACGAGATAAGTTCAAACTAATTTTTTTAGATTTTTTGAATAAAAATTTAGGGTTGTAGAATTTTTTGAAATTTTGATTTTTTCAGAATTTTCGCTTTCTTAATTTTGGTATGCATTTGGAAAAAGCTCCATAATTTCCTCATTTTTCATTCAATTAAGCCAGTTTATGTATTATTTTAAAGCTAATTATTTTCTCCTTCAATATTAGCGACAAAAATGAGATTGTGAAAAATAGAATTTTGCCAATGGTCCTCTGAAGTCGGATTTTGTGTTTTTTCAATTGGTATGTTCAGTAGGTCATATCTCCGGAGTACCAACTAAGAACTGCACAATTTTTTTTTTCAGTTATGACAACATCATATACTTTTTATGTAAAAAAAATTAGGAGGGTGTTTTTTGTTGTTTTGGAATAAAAAAATCAAACGTGTTTTTTCAGTTGGTATGATCAATAGGTCATATCTCCGGACTACCAACTATAAGAACTGCACCATATTTTTTTCTGCCATGACAACATCATACCCTTTTTATGTATAAAAAATTAGGAGGGTGTTTTTTGTTGTTTTGGAATAAAAAAATCAAATGTGTTTTTTTAGTTTGTATGATCAATAGGTCATATCTCCGGACTACCAACTAAGAACTGCACCATATTTTTTTTCTATAATGAAAACATTATGATCTTTTTATGTTCAAGAAATCAGAAGGGTGTTTTTTGTTGCCCTGAAATTTAAAAAATAAATAAATTTTTCAAAAAAATTTCTTTAAAAATCAAGTTTTCGGTAAGTTTAAAAACTCTGTAAAATTAAAAAAAAAAACTATGCTATCACAAGGAAGACTACGACATGGCAGCTGAATGGCATTTCTTTGCCACGAGTCATGGCAAGAGTGCATGCGATGGAGTAGGGGGCACAAAAAAACGGCTTGCGATAAGAGCAAGTCTTCAAAGAACTGTCGAAGGACAGATTTTAAATGCACATGATCTATTTCAATTTGCCTCTCAAAACATAAAGCGGATACAGATGTTTTTCACTACAGCAGCGGAAGTGGTTGCAAATGAAGATTTTTTAAAGCAAAGATATGAAAGAGCCTTAAGAATAGTAAGCAGCAGAGAGAATCACTTCTTCAAGCCATTAGACACGAAGAATATATTAGTGAAGAAGGTTTGTGTGTCTGAAAAATCTTTTGTTGCCACTGTCGGAACATCATATAAGAAGAGATTGTTATTCATGAATGTTTTATGCTTTCATTTGATAACAAATATAAAATATTACGCAGATTTCAGAATAATGGAAATCAAATATAAAATTCTTCCAACCACCAAGAACTCGCGAGTCTTTTTTTGTCAAACCATGAATGAAAGTATATTTAAAGTCATTCCAGTTTATTTTATCGTTATTCCTATCGGTTGATGGAGTGGCTAGCAAATAATTACTGAAGAGTAAAATAATTATACAGTGACTTTTCTCTACCAAAGCATGCAAGCAATATAGAAAAATATAAAACTACCATCAAGTATTTCAATGTAATAAATAGGATACATTTTCATCTGCTTGTGACGTGTGATGCTAAGTGAATCTCAAATTTAAGTTTCAAAAGTTGACTTTAAAGTAATTTTTTTGAAAAAAACATCTTATATTTTTATTTCAAAATAACAAAAAACTTTTTTCTAATTTTTTGAACATAAAAAGAGTATAATGTTTTCACAATAAAAAAAAAGCATAGTTCTGATTTGGTAGTCCGGAGATATGACCTATTGATCATACCAACTGAAAAAGCATATTTGATTTTTTTCCCCCAGAAACAGCAGAAAGCAACCTCCTCATTTTTTATACATAAAAAAGGAATGAAATTGTCATGACAGAAAAAAAATGGTGCAGTTCTTAGTGGGTAGTCCAAAGATATGACCTATTGATCATACCAACTGAAAAAACACATTTGATTTTTTTATTCCAAAACAACAAAAAACACCCTCCTAAGTTTTTATACATAAAAAGGGTATGATGTTGTCATGGCAGAAAAAAAATATGGTGCAGTTCTTATAGTTGGTAGTCCGGATATGACTATGATCATCCACTGAAAAAACTTGATTATCCAAACACTAACTCAGATAGGTTGAAATGAAAAAACACAAAATCCGACTTCAGAGGACCATTGGCAAAATTCTTTTTTTCACAATCTCATTTTTGTCACTAATATTGAAGGAGAAAATAATTAGCTTTAAAATAATACATAAACTGGCTTAATTGAATGAAAAATGAGGAAATTATGGAGCTTTTTCAAAATGCATACCAAAAATAAGAAAGCAAAAATTCTGAAAAAATCAAAATTTCAGAAAAATCTACAACCCTAAATTTTTATTCAAAAAATCTAAAAAAATTAATTTGAACTTATCTTGTAGGTATCTATTCGTAGAAAAATAATGAACAAAATCCATGACATGACGGCACGGCCGACTATTAAAATTAGGCGATTTGACGTGGAATGAGCCTCAGTTGACTTCCTTTACATTTATTGCACTTTCATCGCCGTGAGAGTACTGAGTAGTTATATAATCAAGTGTTAGACTGGAGGATAGCTAGATATCAAGCATGTGAATAGTTCGACATGAAGAAATACAGACTCTGAGTGAATGAAAAAATACGTGACTTTTCGATTTCCTAAGATAATATCGAAAGAAAGGATGCCCATCTACGGAATGCCAAAAGCTAATTTAACGAGGTTCTACTGCATATAAGAGTGCAGTCAGCAACTTTCTCTTATGGGATAACAGGGTCCAACAAATCGAGGGAGCTAGGCAACCTAGAAGATAAAACCTCTTTCGTTCTAGTTTCCTCAAAATAAGGAAAAGCCTATCACAAATATGATTTTTAATCTAAATGTTTTTATTTATTTATTTTCAAAACTACAACTTAAGTGTCCAAGCGAAAAAAATGCTTTCATCTGGGGTAAAAGTCATTAATCGTCAACATTTTCTAACTCTCTGTTTAACAATCAGTTATGGAC